>JAHTLZ010000280.1:1844589-1878668 GCA_023846285.1 Phrynocephalus versicolor | reverse complement strand
TACTTACTTACTTACTTACTTACTTACTTACTTACTTACTTACTTACTTACTTACTTACTTACTTACTTCTATTACTCCAATAGTGTTGGAGCAATATTTTAGGCAGTTTACAAGGAGTGACACAAATTACAATAACATAAAAGATAATACCAATGGCACCGGAACAAATTTTCACAGTAAATTGGAGTGCAGGCAAGACAAGTAAATCTCCCCCTAAATGAGTACAGGGAGGAAGCCAAGCAAGGCCCTCCCAGAAGCCTATTCTATAGCATCGGTGCCACCACCTAGAATGCCCAGGCTTTGTAGAAGATTTCCATGCTTCTCTTGGGGTGCTACATGTAGGAGCTAGACATGGGCACGACTTGGCGAAATTCTCGTTTCCGTTTCCGTTCCTCGTTTCCGTTACGTAATGGAAACGGTAACGACAATTACTCCGCCAGAACTCGAACTCGAACCAATACAAGAAAAATTGGGTCTGATTTGTCGTTGTCATTCCTGGCATTGCGGCGATCGCGCGATGCCAAGCGGCACAGAAAAAAAGTTAAAAAAAAAAACCCGATTCCCGGCCAAAAAAGCAGGCGAAAATATGCCTGCCTGAGTGAGGGCACCTACCAGAGGGGTGGTTTCTGGGTTGGGGGGCCCGGCCTCCCCCCTCTCCTGTCCCGGGCTGCTCTGGTGGGGGGCATCCTCCTCGTCTCGCCAACTCGCCAAGCGGCGGCACAGAAAAAAAGTTTTAAAAATAAAAAAACCCTGATTCCCGGCCAAAAAAGCAGGCGAAAATATGCCTGTCTGAGGGCACCTACCAGAGGGGTGGTTTCTGGGTTGGGGGGGCCGGCCTCCCCCCTCTCCTGTCCCGGGCTGCTGTGGTACCAGGCTGGGGGGGGGGCATCCTCGTCGTCTCCATTTGCCATGCGGTGCGGGGGGATCCAAAATGGCGACCGCAATTTTTTTTTTGAAATCGTGGTCCAAAAACCCACCAAAGCACCACAGAAACATGCGAAAATTAGCTATTTTAAATGCTTGAATTTTTACAGTAGCAGCAGTGGGTTTTTCTTGCAATAAAACGTCTCCATTGATTTTATTTTATTTTATTTTATTTTTATTTTTTTACACCTGCGCACGCGCAATGATGGGCTGGCCATGGGATGGGACCATGCAAATTTTTGGAGCCATTCCACCAATCGCATGGCCAGGTTTTGCTGAGACTTCTGGATGTGCCAGAGAGGGCATAAAAAGCCCACCAACCCTAAGCCTAAGCCTAAGCCTAAGCCTAACCCTAACCCATACGCCAGTACACTGTGTTCTTAGTGGTCCAGAGGCACCCAGAGGTGCAGCCCATTAACCCACCCTAACCTTAACCGTTACCCTAAGCCTAGCCCTTACCCCCTAACCCCATGCTCTGGGAAGTCAAGTCGTGCTAAATCGCGGCGGTAACAGCAAACGACAAACGACACGACGAAACGACAAATTTTTGAAAAATTTCGCGACAAACGGAAACGACCCGAAACGGACCCGTCCCGACAAACGACAACTCGAAAAATAATTTTTTCTGGTCATGCCCATCTCTAGTAGGAGCCCTTTTTCTGTGAAAATAACCAACAGCCACAGTCCTGGTGGTGTTCACATAAGAATGGCTTAATTTGTTGTGGCTTATTGTGGCTGACGAGATACTAGGTCACATCTGCCACAAATTGTCTACTCAATGTGTGGCAGCGGTGAAGAAGGTCAATTCCATGCTAGGGATTATCAAAAAAGGGATTGAAAATAAAACAGCCAACATTATAATGCCATTGTACAAACTGATAGTAAGGCCGTACCTGGAGTATTGTGTACAATTCTGGTCACCGCATCTCAAAAAAGACATAGTGGAACTGGAAAAGGTGCAGAAGAGAGCAACTAAAATGATTACTGGGCTGGGGCACCTCCCTTATGAAGAAAGGCTAAAACATTTGGGCCTCTTTAGTCTGGAAAAAGGCACCTGAAGGGGATATGCTTGAGACGTACAAAATAATGCAGGGCATGAGTAAAGTGGATAGAGGGACACTCTTTTCCCTCTCACAAAATACCAGAACTAGGGGACATCCACTCAAACTGAGGGTTGGGAGAGTGAGAACAGACAAAAGAATTTTTTAAAACCCAGTATGTTGTTAGTCTGTGGAACTCCCTGCCATAGGATGTGGTGATGGCATCTAGCCTGGATGTCTTCAAAAGGGGATTGGACAGCTTCCTGGAGGAGAAGTCTATCACAGGTTACAAACCATGAGGGAGATGTGTCATCTCCAGGCTTAAAACCAGGGTACTTCAAGGGCCAGATGCAGGGGAGTGTTATCAGGAGACAGATATTTAGTCTTGTGTGCTCCCGGACACATTTGGTGGGGCCACTGTGAGATACAGGAAGCTGGAGTAGTTGGGCCTTTTGCCTGATCCAGCAAGGCTCTTCTTATGTTCTTATGTTCTTATCTTAGTTGCACAATTCAATAGAATCATGAAGTGGCCTATAAGGCCATTGAGTCCAACCTCTGCTCAATGCTGGGATAGAAAGCAAAGGATATCTTTGATGCATGACTTAGCACACACCTAAGACATGGTCCTTACACCTTGTTGACTAGCTGCAATAAGCCAAGACAAGTTATGCAACCATTATACAAACATCAACTGAGTTCTGGTAAGCATTTTTGTGGGTTCATAGAATTCCAACAGGACATGAGAAGGCAAGGCCATTTTTAGAATTTATGGGATTCCCAGCTCCCTTCACCCCAACATTCCTTCTGAAATGGCAAATGAAAGTAAAATGTGGAAAAGTTTAGAACAAGTAAGTGACTCTGAAGTAATCTTTACTGGATCATGTCTGGAGTATAGTTAATTATTTGTGACACACGTAACATAATTTTGATGCTGGTATTTATGCAACCTCCCATTAAAACAAGAAGAGAAAGAAGACCATTGATGTTAACTGCCATAATGCTGTCCACATATATCAGGTCTTAGTCAGTCAAAATTCTTTACAAGCATAGAAGGAAAATATGGCTTCTGATTCTCCAGACCTTGCTTCTATTCAGTTTTCCAACACAGCCCATGCACTAAGAACACTGTCATACAGAGATTTATGCCTTGTACTTGTTAAAGTGTCAACTTACAAAAATGCCTCTTGGCTCACTACTTTGAATTCCAATCCATAAAAATATTTCAGTTTAATTGCCCAGGTCAGCCCCCTACCTCGTCTTGTAGCCTCAGTTACTAGTGCTGGCTATGCCTTCAGTTATTCAGCTGAGCCTTGAGATTCCCACCTTAGGGCCACAAATTATGTTGCATGCTCTAGTTTTCTAGAAAAAGGGTACTTAGCCTTTTACACAGAAGTTATTTGTGTCAAGCTCTTATTTTTTAATCAGTGCACCAATTACTATTTCACAGAACGATGGTATTCCAATGGAGGTAGCTGGTTACAAATATTGCTCTCTACAAATATTTTTGAACTCACACAAAACTCTTTCATTTCTAAAATTGCTGTCTCTTAGGAATTGCTCTTTAGGCTTTTCTTTTGTGAGCGCTTGGTATCTATCTACTTCCAAAAACTACTCTATGAAACCCTGTTGAACTGACCTATATTTTTCTACTGAAGGACAAGTGAGCTGTAAGAGAGAAATGTATAGTTGGTTTTTGTTTGCACCTGCTGTTTTGTATTGTGTAGGGTGGGTTTTTTTTTGGGGGGGGAGGCAAATATATCCAGATATGTGAATGGTTTGCTAGGTAGTACATAAATATGGTGAGGCTTTCAAAATTATTATTATCTTGTGTCCAACTTCATTAGCTTTTCTTTAGTTGTGTCTCAGTGAAATGCAAGCCTTCACTTGCTGACAGCTTGGAAGTTCTGCACAACAACAACACAGCAAAAGGTTAAGCCTGATACTGTATGAAAAAACTAACATGGATCTGCAAGTCTGTTGTGGAAATTGGCATCAAGTACAATGGAGATAGTTTATTTTTTTAATGCATGGTATCGAGTTTTATGTGTGGAAACAGCTGTTCCATGTATGCGGTATTCCTGCTGTACATGGAAGAGAATCATTGGATTGGGCACACACGTTCAAATTCGATGCTTAGTGAAGATCAAGCATCTTATTTCTTTTATGTTAAGCATTTTCTCAAATGCTGCAACAGGACCTAAATTATCTGGGGCAAGGGGATTTTAATATCTCCCAAGGAATCACGCTTATTGAAGGGGACAGCCTATAAATTAGTGCTTAAGTTAAAATCAATTTCCAGATAATATGTATCCCTCAAAGACAGATTGTTGGTTTGCATGAGCATTGTATCAAAACTTTAATTAAAGCCCCTTTTAAATAAAACCTGTCGTACATTATATCCCTAATTGACTTGACCCGGTATGAAGACGACTTTGTGAGCTAGAGGAGACGAAAGGAGATTATTCTGTCTGCTGCTGCTGCTGTTGCTGCAGTGAATGTGTGTTAATAAAATTTATTTCTGCAGTCTTACCCCAACTCCCTATTGTGTATTCAAGAAATGTGTGGGCTTGAAGCCAGTCATCACAAAGCAAAAAAGTAATAAAATCTCAAAAGACAATTCACCCCCCCATGCGCATGTGTGCACGCGCAGACCCCACTTGCTTTCTGTCAGCCTGCGGTGGCACAAGATACATGGATACATTTGCTTTTCCTAAAACCAAGCCAGCACAGGAAGGAAGGAAGGAAGGAAGGAAGGAAGGAAGGAAGGAAGGAAGGAAGATTTTGTAGCAATAATAAGCAAAAAAAAAAAAAACCAAACCTAAAAGCAAACTTGTGGATGAGCCTGTTGGTGATAAGGATGGTATGGCAATGGGAAAGTATAAAAGAAAAAACATGCAGGGTTATAATTGGGTTTGGGGTTAGACGTGTGGGTTGCTGCTCTCTGCCTGTGTCTTTGGAGTGATCAGGCAGAAAGTGTATAACTGGTTAGAGAATTTCAAGAAGTGCACCTCTCCTTGCCCCCTCCGGAATTTGCTTCTTTTACATAGCTGATGGAAATACAGAGGGGCCACCCCAATTTGTCATTTGATTGTTAGCTTACTATCCACTGCTGTAAGAACCACACAGCTTCATACTTCTGTTTTACAACTCACTGCTTCCATACACAGACATTTAATTTGTCATAATAGCCATTGCATATGAAACATTTGGGAATAGCAATAACTTTTTTTCAAGCATTTATTGAAGAAGGAATCTTATAATGAAAGTGCAACATTTGTATTAGGGAACTGGATGAATACATGGAATAACTTAGGCTGGGATGGAAAGTACATAAGGCCCATAGGTTGCAATGTGGTCCACCAAAGCCTTTGGTTTATATCGCCAAGCCCAACACCCCTGTAGCAGTGGGCCATCCCAGAAGAACAAGGGATCAATCTGAGACCCAGAACCGAGGGAAGAACCTTGTCATTCCTTACATGGCTGGAGTGTCTGAGAAACTTAAAAGGATTTTTGGCAAACACCATATCCCTGTTTATTTCAAACCCACAAACACACTAAGGCAGAGACTTGTCCACCCAAAGGATCCAATACTAAAACATAAAAGGAGCAATATAGTATATGTGATCCAATGCAGTGAGGAGTGTTCAGACCTCTACATTGGAGAAACTAAACAGCCCTTAAACAGAAGGATGGCCCAACATAGGAGGGGTAACAGCTCAGGACCAGAATCAGCAGTACACCTCCATTTGAAGGAAAAAGGCCACTCTTTCAAAGATGAGGATGTACACATATTAGACAAAGAAGAGAAGTGGTTTGAGAGAGGAGTAAGGGAAGCCATTCATGTGAGCATTGAAACCCCCTCCCTCAACAGAGGTGGCAGCCTCAGGCATAGTCTATCTGCTACTTATCTGGGTGTGCTTTCCTTCACCACCAAGACCATAGCTAACGACCCATTCTTGATTGGTTTCAGCACCTTAGGCCATTGTTCACCTTAAGGCTATGGATATTATTGTCTCCCTAACAAACCTATTCAGGCTATTGTTCATCTTATGAGCCTAATTCAAACCAGGGTGACAAGAGGTCAAAGCCGACTGACTATAAGATGGAGGACTCAGCTGTATTCAGACTGATGAAGCTGTTTGGATGAGCAGCGAAACATTTCTATCTCTCAAAAATGAAGTCCAGTACCCATGACTCAATTTCCAGATTTACATTGAGCTGTTGAATGTTTTACATTCCTGAGAAGTCTGGAGACTTTTCAACAATTCTCATATAAATTGTTTAATCTTTGGCCTTTCCAGAAAACTATCTTACACTGAATTAAATCACTGGGCCACCAAGTACACCATTGCCAACAATGACTGGCAGTAGCTTTCCAGGGTTTCAGATAGGAATCCTTCCCACTCCCCAACCTTACAACAACCATGCTCCAACCAACTTATTGCTTCTAAAAGTGCCCAGATGTTGTACCCCAAAAAGAGTGAACAATCAAGGAGGAAAGCAGGATAGAAATCTCAGGGATGAATAAAGAAATATTCCCAAGTTAGTACACCTATAATTACCCCTCTGTCTTTATTGCTGACTTTAAGTTTAAGTTTAAGTTTATTGCGGTCATATGACCTGTATAAACAGTAGATAATAAAAACAATGAAAAAGAATAAAACTACGAATGAGTAAAAACATCAGGAAGATGGATAAATGGTCAAGGCTGGAGGAAAGTCTTGAGAGTCCCCTGGACTGCAAGGAGATCAAACCTATCCATCCTGAAATAAATCAACACCGAATGTTCACTGGAAGGATAGATTTTGAAGCTGAGGCTCCAGTATTTTGGCCACCTCATGGGAAGAGAGGAGTCCTTGGAAAAGTCCCTGATGTTGGGAAACATTGAAGGCAAAAGGAAAAGAGGACGGCAGAGAATGAGATGGTTGGACGGTGTCATCGATGCAACCAATATGGATTTGACCAAACTCCGGGAGGCAGTGGAAGACAGGAAGGCCTGGCGAGCTCTGATCCATCAGGTCATGAAGAGTCGGACATGACTGAACGACTGAACAACAAAAAATCTCTGCTCTCTTCCATATGGTGGCCAGAAAAAATGTTGCTACTTGGGCTGTAACATAAGAATTCTTATCTATTAAACAGTATTGGACTAACCATCTAGAAGGGTGGCCTTGGAACGTCTTTAGTAATGGAGCAATTGATTTGTTTCTAATATGCTCATAAAAGGGGCAAAATAAAAGCACATATTGGATAAATTCTGGGGACTGGTTTCCACATGGGCAGAATCTTTCTTAGTGTGAAATACCATAAACCTACCCTGACGGAGTGCTGATGGCAATACATTCATCCTGGCCAACATGAAAGCTGACTTTATATTTGCCCAAATTGACTGCAGGGATCATGCCACCGCCCCTTGGAACATTCTTGACACACTGTCCAGAATTCTGCTGGTCCACACATTCTGTATAAGGCTGATCAACCATAGCCGTTTATGTTTTAAAAAGTTTCCTAACCATCTTCCCAGGCTTCAAGGCTTTCTAAGGATCTCTTCTGACCTGGGGAAACCTTTATTGGCTTCAGCATAGGGGAAATAGTTAATATCTGAAAATGACCACCATTGGTTCTGTTGCAGGAGGGGGATATGGAACTATTAATTCAAGATACAAGGCTGTGGCTGACAACATTATTAGCTTTACCCATATAGATCTGTACCAACTGGATTCTGGCTGATATCTGTACAAACAGATGATATTATTATGTGTATAGTGTTTCTCCTAGCTTCTTCTCTTCCATACACACCCAGCCAGCTATGCTCCTATCTGCAATCTTAAAAGACATCATTCACTTTTGTAACAACATAAGAAGCAAACAGAAAGCTTAGAAAAGTTACTTCATTGATCCGGCATGTCACTCTTTAGAAAAGACCAACCCTCAGTGTTTGGCAGTGGGGCCCCTGCTTCAGCATCTGATCTCTGACCATTGCATCTGCAGCTTCCTTTGGCTCCAGTCATCCATTTTGTATCCCCTGAGGGTCCCGATTGCTACAGACAGCTCTGTGTTACATGCCAGAACTCTTCAAGTGTTAAAAGCTGTCTGACTGCCTCTTGCAGAAGCTTTTCTGATCTAATCTTGCAAATTAACTTCCTTATTTTGTGACCTTATTGGGAGGTAAACACTGGGGTTGGTTTTCATTCTTATTTCTCAGACACATATCTGAGTGGAGAAAAGGAGTTTGTTTGCTTGTTTGTTTTTGCTTTTATTAATGCGTTAACTGTAACATCTACTTGGACACTGAATCTACCTATGCAGATTGCTATCACCATCCCCTCCCTAAATAGGTTTGAATAGGACAAAGATGTAGATAATACTACATTCATAGACACTGAGGTAACAGTGGGGTGGGTAGGTGGAGATTTAAATATAAGATGCTGGTTCATAGTGTCCTTGTGAAAGAGAAAGAGAGAAATAATTTGTTTGCCAAAACAGTGAGCAGTTAAAATGGCAGACAAAGTTTTATTCATCTGCAAGCTCAGCAGATGTGAAGGCATGAATAGAGTGATTGATTTCAGAGTTCTCTGGGTGCAAGTGAAGATACAGTATAGTATCTTTGAAGGTTCATGAGATAATTTTAGGTTTGGTACCAAAATATATTAAAATGATCTCATTTTTCTGACACAATTCCTTTTAATCATGGATTCTGTTCAATTTCCTCCATGTGCTTTCATCACTTTGGGGAGGCAGGGAATTATTGAAGTATATTTTACTTGTTTTTGTTTTTATTGATATTCTCAGGTTGACATATAATGGTTCTGAACATTGGATACTGAAATATATTATGTTGTAAGCCACTCTGCAGGTTAGGGCTGAATTCAGATTATAATCATTTAAAAATGAATGAACAGGTTAAAAAATAGCCACTCCACTGTCTAAATTCCTGCTACTGAAAATACAATACTATTTTCTGGTACTATTTGCTCTGGGTTATTACAGTATTTGTTTTTAGTTTTTTCTTCCTCCATGCCTGAAATTTTTTGGAACAATTGAAACAACGTATCTCCTTTTTTTAACACAGCAAAAGCAGCTGACGTAAAAAAAACCCCCAGACCTCTTTGATCTTATAATGCTGGTGGAGTTGCTCCCATTCCAATGACCCCCGTTGGGTGGGGCAGACTAGAGGAATAAGGAAGGGTGGTTGGGCAGGAAGGGAAATGTATTGCAACTCCTCCCTGCTAATTTCCCACAAGTGTACACTCCCAGAGAGGAAATATCTGTTAAATGTGTTCAGTTGAGCAATGATGTTAATACTGTAAAGGTAGATGGTTTGGATGCTACTGTGAGTGAAAGCAGGCTGAAGGACAGGACTCTTTCAGGTGGGAGCTTAGCTTAGAATAAATCAGCACACACTGAGTGATCCACTAGGAACAAGGCTCTTTCCACATCCTGTACTCAGCACAATTTTCTCATGTGATTGAACAAATTTAATAGAATGGATTTAATAAACTGGATTTTTTTTATTTTTTTGGTTTGTTTTTAGTTAGTTAGTTTGTGTCCACTCAGCAAACAGATGCTACATTAGAAGTACTGTTATCTGAGAGCAATACTGAGTTTCTACAAGGTGTACACAAATTGCTGGTTGCCATTCAAAATCACCAAAGCAATCCATGTTTGAAGAAAAGATTTTGTAAGAATCAATGCCCTCAATCCATTCCAGTCCAGCTTCAGGCCATATCAAGGCACAAAAGTGGCACGGATTGCTCTCCATGATAATCCAGGCAAGACAGAGATCCTTTGTGTGGGGGCTCTGGTTGTCCATGGCTTGGAACATCTCTCTCCTTTGGGGAGGAGGGTGACCCTCTCTGTGAGGGAGCAGGTTCGCAGCTTGGGCATCATCCTGGACCCAGCACTTTGCATGGAATCCCAGGTGAATACAAATTGATGAATTTTAATTGTAAACAATTTTTATTTGTTAATTCCCCCTCCTTTTTGTAGCCCCACACCATCTGCAGCTTCTGTCATTTTTGAGGAGGGGGGGCACTTTGTTGTTGTATCACTCAGGAGTCCAAAACCTAAACTTCACCAAAATTGGAAGGCTTTTTATTTATTTATTTATTTATTTATTTATTTATTTATTTATTTATTTATTTATTTATTTATTTGTTTGTTTGTTTGTTTGTTTGTTTGTTTGACTTGTATCCCGCCCATCTTCCAGGTAAGAACTCTGGGCGGCTAACAATAACAAAGCAAAAGTAAACACACCAAAAATTTCAACAGGATGGAGGGAAGGCAACATCCTAGAGGATAATGCAGGCGGCAAAAAAGAGGAAAAAAACTTAAATAGAAAGGTCGCCAAATGCCTCCTTAAAAATTTGAAGAGACTGCAACAGAGAATCAGAGAAAGTGTCTTTAACATCTTGGTGTCTCTCTGTGGGGGAGGAGGCTTGCAGCTTGGGCATCATCCTGGACCCAGAACTTTGCTTGGAATCCCAGGTGGCATCAGTAGTCTAATTGGCTGGTTTCCATTTTAGGCATATCTCCTAGCTATGCCCCTTCCAGGACACCAGGAGCCTCACTGCCTTGGTTCATATGCTGGTAGTCTCAAGATTCAACTACTGTAATGGTCTCTATGTGGAGCTTCCCTTGAGGCTGGTGTGGAAACTCCAGCAGGCGCAAAATGTGATGGCCAGATTACTGACAGGATTGAGATATAACAACTACATCACCCCCCCCCCGGCTGCTTTGCATTGGCTATCTGTATGTTTCTGCACCAGATTCAAGGTTATAACTCTCACATGTGAAGCCTTAAACTTGTCCTAAACTTCATGCATAGCTTTGTATGACACCAGGATACAAAACAGAGTCATGCCCCCAGTCCCTTTGGGGAAGGAAACCATACAGGGAAAACACCACTCAAATTGCAATGGATTGAAAAAAAAATAGAAGCCTTCAGTGGCCCGGGCGGGGGTGGGGGGACCTCTGCATCAGGAACAAAGAGGTTAAGGCTGATTTGAATTGGCCTTTGAATTATGTGATCATTTTGAAATAAATTGAGCATAGTTTTATTTCTGCAGCAAATCCTGTACTCTTTAATGGTGTGGTTGCACATCTGAGAAAGCGAGAGAGAGAATGAGTACACAGGGTTTTATTTATTTTTGGATCAATCAAGGCTGAGACTTTAAGCGCAGCTAAATAGTCAATCTCAGCAGCAAACTGTTAGTTCAGGGAAAAGGGAAGCAAATGGCCAAGTACTTTGTGATCGTTGCACACTACTACTATCAGGAGGGAGAAGTGTTTGTGAACTTTGTTACCTGACAAGCCAAAACAAATTGCATGGCACTGGGTTTTAGGCATGTTGACTTGGGTAATTGAATGGCACTATTTCATACCCTCCTACTTATATCAGTTGGAACAGTAGTTTTTGGCATATTACATGGCTGTTCCTAATTCTTTCTGAAGTTGCTTTGGTTTTCTGTTGCCTGGCTCAAACAAGTACGATGCAAGCAACTGCCTGCTGGTATCTACCAAAGCTGCATGGAAACATAATAAGTTGCCATACAATGGATTAGGTCAGTGTTTCCCAATCTTGGGTAAACCCAAATGTTTTTGGACAGCAAATCCCAGAAGCCTTCACCACTGGCAGTGTTGGCTGGGGTTTCTGGAAGTTGTGCCTGAATTACATTAGGTTGGGAACCATTGGATTAGGCTATTCTTTGCTTAAAATCCAAGACTGTCAACACTGACAGCAGCTGTCCATGGAATCAGAAAGGAGTCTTTCCTGTTATTTCCTTGAGATATCCAGTATTTCACAGTGGCTTCATACTAATCAGGCCCAGTGCTGTTTATCTTCTGAAATCAGGCAAAATCTCTGTGTTCACAGTGGTATAACAGACTGCTGTTTGCTTCGTCTTGGTCATACTATATGTTGATAAAAAGTTAAAACTGAAAAAAAAAACTGTTCTGCCATTTCAAACTTGTTAAATTACTCATGAAGAGCAAGAAGAATACCTGCTCTGATGCAAATCATAGTGCAGCAGAAATAAACTTTCCCTTCTCTGACACATGCAAACACTTCATACTGGTCCCTGGTTAAACATTTCATGTTAAGATTCTCATTAAAACTATATCAACAAACCCAACTTCTACTACAAGACCCTGGGCAAAAACTTCCTGCAACTCCCTTTCTTCCCCTCATCTCTAACCAAAACTAATCAACTCCCCTCTTCCTCTTCCCTATTCACCCTCACTCAGCTATGTCTCTATAGGAATTTACAATGGGCATTGTATGCAAATACCCCTGTATACAACAGCCAATGAATATTTGGTGTGAAATGTATATTCCATTACATATTATATTGCACACCTCATTCTGCTGCTATATGTCTGTCTGAAGAAGTGGATGTGTCCACGAAACGTTACATTATAACAGGGGTGTCCAAACTTTTTGCAAGGATGGCCAGATTTGGTGAGGTGAAAATGTGTGGGGGCCAACCATCCAGCCTCATTTGGCCCCCAGGCCGGACTTTGGGCAAGCCTCTAAGACATGCAAGGAGGCAGGGAGGACGTTGCAGAAATTGAGCAGGGGGGGGTTGGCTGGGTGGGTGGCTGGGGGGATAGAGAGAGGCAGGGAGGGCAGGCAAAGTGTAAATCTGCAAGCTGATGTCTCCATCCAGTATGGGCAGGGGCCAGCTGGTGGGAATGCATGACAGGCTGAGCTGGTGGGGAGAAGAGGCCGTAGGCCACTCGAAATTTGAAAATGGGCTGCATTTGGCCCCCGAGCCTGACTTTGGATATGCCTGCATTATAATATGAAAGTTAGTCTTTAAGGTGTCACATGTTTTTTGTCTTTTGTTTTGTTTTTCTTTGACTTTTGTATGGTCTAGATTGAGATCCATCTCTTATCTCCTCTTTTCCATTTGCAATAAGCAGGAGTCTGAGGTCCAAGCTAAACAATATTATTAACAGGCTATTAAAAAGCCAGCTCTCTTGAGGAGATGAGACTATTTTAACATGAATTTACCTCAAGCCACATATGTTTTGCAACTGGACAACTGGGAGACAAAGTGGCTTTGTATGCATGTCTCATGTATCAGGCACAACAGTTTCAAAATACTTGTCAGTGGAAAGATAACACTGTAAGAAAAGAAGACACACCTTTGCCTTAACAGGTGACCACAGCAAGCCAAGTTCAGATGGTATAAAAGGTCAGTAAACAGAGAAAGGAAAGGAAGATAGCCCCAAATCTCCCATGCCTCTTGTTATTGGTGAAATATGAGTGGGTAGTAGAGACTTTAGTCCCCCTATGCCTCATCTTTCACAAGATGGCATGGCATTTAAGAAGCAGGTACAGGAGAATCCCCTTTTTTGAAGGGCTGTCACAATTAAGACTGATTTAAAGGCTCTTTTAGGATTCTTTCAGAGATTAGGACCTTGACATCGCTAATCCAAAGTCAAACACATGTCACTTAGGTTGCTCAGAGGAAAGACGCCTTACAATGAGGCATAAATTATTTAAAAAGTCTAATTTTGTACATACGTAATTACCACATCTAGGATTATGCAAATCAGTGTCCTCTTTTTTAACAATATGGAAGTAGCCGCCATAGTTCGAGGTTTTATCTCAGATTATAGATGCCACTCTAATGGATGCTGGTGAGGTTTTTTTCAATGGTTGCAGCATTTCACTGACACAAGGGAAGACATATTCTATCATTCCAATGGCATTTCTCCTCCAAATAGGTTTTTTGTTGGCTCAAATCAGCAGAATTGTTTACCTGTTACCTTTTGTCATAACGATGGCAACTGAGTACTATGAAGCGGAGCAAGACATTAATTTGGGGAGCACTGGGGGAGATTCCTGGGAAGTTTCATCTCTGTAGAGCAGCTGGCCAACTGAAGGTGACCTGCCAGCTGGGCTAGCACTAAAACAGGTGCTGCAGGACAGTAGTCTATTTTTGTCAGTTGCAAAAAAGCATGGGGTCTTGTCTTTGGTTGGGCCCAGTACAGTATTGGCATTGCTGCACTGTTGGGCGGGAAGATTTGGGACTCTCACCCTGCAATCCCAATAAAGATTGCCTTTCCTGGCTGCTACTAATTTTTTTTGGGGGGGGGGACACTAAGATTGTGGGGATGGGGATGGATGGGTGGGCATGTGTGAAAGGCTTCTTTCATTTCCTGTACAAGCAATCCTGACGATGGTTGCTGCCCTAGCACTGCTAGTAACAGTCTTGTTTGTGCTGATGGCTCATCAGTTGGGGGAAAGGGAGTGGGGTTCCCCTGGAGTTTGTGTAGTGAAGGGCTGCATGTAGGTTCTCCCTTTCAGTGTAGGGCGAGGGTGTTTGACACAAAGCAAAGCAAAGTGTTCTGCTTATATACCGCCCCATACCACTACAAGTAGTCTCTGGGTGGTTTACAATTTTAATTACAGTGTGCAGGCTACACATTGGCCCCCACCCCCAGCAAGCTGGGTGCTCATTTTACCGACCTCGGAAGGATGGAAGGCTGAGTGAACCTTGAGCCTGCTACCTGGGATTGAACCCAGGTCATGAGCACAGCTTTACCTGCAGTACAGGCATTTAATCACTGTACCACGAGGCTCACAAAGCAGGCAACAGGCTTACTGATGTAATGTGGCTGTGCCTACAATACAATGAACTCTGGATGGCAGAAGCCAGCTCAGCAGCCAGCCATAATCTCGTAGGAAGATAGTTCATGTTGGCTTAATTCTGGTTTCTAGCTTTAGAACACCAGTTCCTCTAGAACTGGAAGTGATTGCTTGTCTTTGTTCAGTTTAAACTGCACACAGGAGAGTAAGTCAACAATTATGCAACAACTCAATGAACAGTGATGCTAAAGCCTCCAAATTATTCTGCACTGGGTTCTCTGTTAGCAATATGATTTACATCTATACATAAACATCTATTTTTTTTCTCTGCCAAGGCCTGCTCTGTAGCATCACAGCCACAAAATGTACTAACACTTTGCCCCTAGCCAAGGCCAATAAAGATAAAGCTTCTTTAGCATATTTCAATTTTAACTGTTGATTTCAGTATTTCAGGGGGAATCTCTGAAGAATCTGTCAACAGAATGAAGGTGATCTTTTAAAAAATAAAATAAAATTGAATCAGTTTGCAATTTAGAACTCTTGCTATTGTTCTTTCTTATGCAGATTTGTTTAAATGGGGAGGGCATTTTTATCTCTAGATGGTTATATTCACCAAAGCTGTTTACACTTTTCCTGATCATTACACGTTTCCTGATCTTTGAAGATATTAATTTATTCACATGAGTATCCTATTTGGTAAAGTAAGCAGATCACTGTCCAGTCTGGATGGACACAGGCAAAGACCTTTCTCTTCAGGCAAGCTTTCCCTGAATGATGGACTACCTATCTTTCAAATGAATCTCTAGGATCACATAGACTTTGTGTTTATAATTTTACTCTCCTTTTAACTGCTCACATTCTCTTATAGCTTTAATGTAATGATGTCTTTTAATGCTATAAGATGTTCCTCAATCCCCTGTTCTCAGTACTTGAACATGTATTAATTGTACTGAACTGTATATTATCCTTCATTACCTTAAGCCACCTTGGTTCCTTTTCCAAGGAGAAAGGCGAGGTAAAAATACTCTCTCTCTCTCTATATATATATATATATATTTGAGATAGGGCCACAACTGAGAGCAACAGCCAAAGGAAGGTAGAGATTGGGACATTTCACAACTATGCAAAAAAAAAAAAAAAAAAAAGACCTCTGGAGACCAAAACCTTCCAATGTAGGATTGTTCTAGTGCAGTGATGGTGAACCTTTTAGAGACAGAGTGTCCAAACTGCAATTCAAAACCCATTAATGTTTTGTCAAGTGCCAATAAAGCAATTTAACCTGAATTCAGGTGGCTGTGAAGGGGCCATGTCAGGTGCCCACAGAAAGAGCTCCAAGTGCCACCTTTGGCACCCGTGCCATAGGTTCACCAACACTGTTCTAGTGGCTATGTAAAGTGCTTGCATCTCTGTCGGAAAGGCTGATGCAAATAGTGGGGGGGGGGGCATCTGGGAATGCTGTCCACATACCTTTTCTGGATAATATGCACAGTCTGTCCTTACAATTCATGCAATCACTTCTGTGGAGCAAATGAGCCACTCTGCTTTGATGGTTTTGATATTTATTTAAGGCAGAATTAACCATTAGGGAATTCCTGATTTCAGTGTTCCCCCAATACAAATGTCTACTTTCTTATACAGTAACCTGAAAAAGACAAAAGTAAAAAAAAACATTTCCTCACTGAATAAATATGCTTGTTTACATTCAAGAAAACACACACTGCTGGGAAGAAAATAAGAATGCTTGCATTTGTAAATATTCCTTGGCTTTAAGAGAAAGGGGGGGGGGAACGTGTAATTCTGTAATACTGCAGAAGAGAGTAGACAATGGCCCAATGATCCAGCACTATAATTTGAAGTATGCCTAAGAAGGACAGATGCATTCTTCATCACTACATACATATAACAGTTTCAGATCATCATTATCAACATCTGCTGCTGGTTGTAGGTCCAAGCGGTCATTAAACAGGCAGGTTGTTAAGTGAGGAGTGGCTGTAACACATGTGTTTAGACTTGTAAGTTGCAACCAAAATGTTTTTTTGTTTTGTTTTGTTTTGTCATATCCATAACAGACCTGACAGCCAGTGAGGATATCCTTGTTCTAGTGAAGACTTAGGTTGTGGTCACACCAGTGAAATGTCCCCCGAGGTTACACAACTTTAATTGTGTTCCTGTCATGCTTTGAAGTCACATGATATTTATTCCAGGATGTGCAAGGTGACAGTAGTTCAAACTAGCTATCATTCACACACACACACACACACACACACACACACACACACACACACACACACACACAGAGAGAGAGAGAGAGAGAGAGAGAGAGAGAGAGAGAGAGAGAGAGAGAGAGAGAGAGAGAGAGAGAGAATTTAAAAAAGAAAAATTTAAATCCAGAACACAAAAGTAGAAGCCTCTGGCTGAGCAAACAATGAACCACAATTAGCATGCTTGCTGGGTAAATAATTCACTAATGGCCATTCATTATGTGACCACAGACATTTTGTTGGTGTGACTATGGCCTGACTGCAGTCCAGTTGGGGATAAGTCTCACTGACCTCCGTGTGGCTTTCTTTTGAGAACATGCACATGCAGTATAAAAGGTTACAGATGTACATCATGATCCCAAAAATCTATTTTAGGCTTACATTAATAATTAGGCCAGTCTTCTCTCTCTCTCTCTCTCTCTCTCTCTCTCTCTCTCTCTCTGTGAAACCGTCCTCTCCTTTCAATCCTCTCCTTGTGGGTCTGCCGTTTTGTGGGGGAGCAATGATGACAGGAGGGATTAGCGGGTCTCGTCCCCACTGGCTTCTTCCCTCTAGATTTTTGGAACTGCAGTTGTGTCTGTTCCTCTGCCCAGGAGATGTTGCAGACAGAATGGCTGCTCCGCCTGGCCTCGTGCCGGGCAGGGGCAACTTTGCCGGCTGGTTGAGGGAGGCGGCTATTGGCTCCGCTATTAGCGTAGCCTACAGGAGGGGAGCGCGCCCCTTTATAAGTCCTTGACGCGCTCCCCTCAGCCTGCCTCCGCAATTGCCGGTTTCCCCGCCCTCCCGCCACTGTTTATTATGTGCTGGTGATGCTTTGCTGGTCGCTTCGGGGCCGGATGGGAATTTTTGACCACTTTTCTGATTGGCCTTGAGCGGTGGTGTTTTTTCGCCCATCCCACCATTCACATATTGGCGGTGGGTGTTCTAGGTAATAACCCCGGTCACGACTGGCGGGTAGCGCATCAAAGTTAACCATTTAGGTCCCGAATCTAATTACATCTTCACGTCTTCGGCAGCCTTCCATTAATAACCCAATAGGATTTAGTTAGGGAGCAAATAATAATAACAACCCAAAACCCTAGGAGGGCTGCCAACCTTTAATCAAGCGTTGATGCCAAAAGATCTCATTGGCATCCTCACTGCGGCAGTTCAACGGGCCGCTTGAAATTGGTGGAGTAGCGGGACCTAATCAATTTGTTGTTACCATTTTGATGATGCGCTACGGCTCAGGCCCTCCTAAAGTTATTGCTCATTGATAAGGAATTTAAAATTCGTTACTGTAGTTAATAAAGTTGTGGCCCTTATTCAACCCAAGCGGAATGTGTGTCGCCTCTTTCTTTCAACCTGGCTCGGCAAAGAGAGAAAGTGCATGACCCACTGGGCCAAAATTAATAGGCCAGAAATAGTTGGGTAATTATTTCATCGTATTAAAGGAGAGGTTCTTTGATGACTCAGACCTCTTATTACATCTATGTGATGTCAGTCTGCATGCTCTTATGTAAGTTTTTTAAAAAACTGAACTGTTTAAAAATAAAAGGATTCTCATTGTAACACAATCTACCTGTATTTTTGATCACCCTACAGTCCTGCTTATAGAACCCTAATATCATTGATTTAGTAGGAATTCTACCCAGTTCAAAGATTATGTGGGATACGGTGCCCTAATTAATCAAATTTATAAGCCTAAATGGAGAGTAGAGAGCAGATGATGTTTTCAAAAGTGCACACAGCTGAGACCTAACATGCATTTCTGTTTTGGTTTCTGGACAAGAAATATTGCTGATTGCAGTCCCCAGACCAGATGAGCTGTATTAACCCAGCATTAGCTCCACCTTGATGTAAACTCTGTTGTACATTTCAGTAGTTCTTCTCTAAAGTGTAAATCTGTTTCAGATATTTTAAGCAATTTTTGTTCAGCCACATTCAAAGAAACAAGCTTCTAGGGGTTTCTACCACCTCCAGGAAGATAAAATCAAATGGGGCTCTAGCTAGTCAATTAAAATGTTTCAGAATCTTTCACCTGCACTAGTGTCAAACTGTTTTATTGAGTGCAGCATTGTTAAGTGTCACAAAGCAAGTGCTGCTGCTGTGCATTGCCACAGACTTGGCTGCTTCATAAAAGTGCATCAGAGGTCTGGTTAAACCCCGGGATCTAATCAAGAGGGCAGAATAGGCTCGCTGTTGGGTTAAGGCCCCAAGTGTAAGAACCAACAACACCCTCTTCTTCCATTCATGATTTTCCATTCATGATTTTCAAGAGTTCATGACTATAAAGCACAGAAACAGACAGTCAAATTTGCTATACAGGCTGGATTCTCCCCATGTTTTCTCTGATTCAGAGTTTAGCAATGTACATGCAAATGCACATCAAATCCCCAGTTTCATTCCTATGGGTCACCATTTCCCCTCACCGATATGTCTGAAGGGCAGCAGGCAGGAGCTAGGTGAATGATGCACCTCCTTCCCTACCTTGCCCACCATGGGGCATATAAAACATTTCTCTGGCAAGTCTACAAAAATCAGGGATAGTTGTGCTAGTCATAAAACAATTTCCAAAATCTGTATTAGAATAATGTCTTTATTATGGCAGCCAAACAGGTGCAAAATGTCTGCACGTATAAACATGGACTGTATGTAAATCTCTTCATTATACAAGTTGTTGCAATAAATAAGAGAGGGGGGAGAATATGGAAAGAGAGGTTTCTTAAATATATGTTGTTTGCTTGGTGGGTAGCATCACCATCTTGCCTCACATAATCTACAGTAATTTCTTCTGTTATATCTCATGACAACTATGTAGGCAACACAATGTTAAGAAAACAAGTCTCCTGCTCCCTCTACCCTTACTTGCTTTTCATGTCATCTTGCCAAAGGAAGAAGTCTACATAACTCAAAGGCCTATACAATGTTGGGACCCTTTTGTTAGCCAGATACAGATATTTATTTTAATACAGGTATGGGAAGAATATGATTGGTTACAAATAGTATCTATTTATATAGTATGCATCTCTCCTTATTTATTGAAATGTATAGCTAGCTAAAATCCAAAGGATCAAAGTAGGTAGTGCAAACTAATCATGTACAATACATAACAGTCCATAACATGGACAAGATTTTGTCTACCCTCACCTGACTTAAAATGATCACCCAAGCGCTCAGCATAGCAAGTGGTAAAGGAAAATGGACTTTGCTATACAGCAACCTATGGAGGAAGATAGGTTGCTCACCAGTTCTTGATCTAGGAAGCTATTTAATTATTTCCCTCCTTAAGAACTGGACATTGGGCAAAAAAATATGTTCTGTGGAATTCAGAGCACAGGGCATTTATTTGGGATTTTTATTTCTGTGAAAGAAATATAAATTCAATTGGAGAATCTTCTGACCAAATGGTTGGGGATGACTTTTTGAAATACCATCTTACTCTCTCTAGGCAGCAATTTAAATAATAATAATATTTGTTAATAAACTAAAGCAGTAATATATTATTCATATGTCCTTTCTACCAGAGGCACCTAAGATGAGTGACAGCAGTAAAATATAAACTTAGATACTTTGGCTTGTTGGATTTATTTAATTTTTAAAACACAGAATTAGGTAAACTTTAGCAGAAGGCAGAAACCCATACTTGTACTGTTCTTTTGTTTCAATGCATATATTTCCACTATTGTTCTAATCATGTTATGCTGTTTTTTCATCTGATCAACTGCATTTCAAGCTTCCCTGTTTACCTGTAATCCCTGCACCCCCCCCTCCTTCCTGGCATAGGAGCTTTGTGGATTGTTTTTCATGTTATCCCAGTGGAATCTGGAAGCCCCTCCTGGGGACAAAGGGGGGGGAAGAGACCCAGAAAAAAAAGCATCAGCCAGATGTGCACTAGAGAACTTCTAATCTCCTTGCACCTACGGGCTTTCTTTTCTTCTCTCATGGCTGTATGTAAAAATTTTCTAAGGATTTTCTTCTTCTAAATAATTCATCTGGTTCTTGCCCCTTTGTAATAATCTGAATGCACAAATGATAGCACAAATTTTCAAAAAGACATGACATTCACATTGTCAAGGGAATAATATGCAGCCTGTGGAAACTGTCAACCATTTGCAATTAATCCAATTGTTTGTGATGACGGAATGATTTGATATTTTAAAATAAGCAGCAACACAGTTTTAGCTTTCTCTGGCATAGCTATAATTTATCATATCCACATGACTTTAACCTATCATATCAATATCAGTATCTGCTGCACCAGTGGATTCTCAACCTGTGGGTCCTCAGATGTTCCTGCACTGCAACTCTCCAAAATCCTGGCCAGCTCAGCTAGTGATGAAGACTTCTGGGAGTTGCAGTCCAGAAACATCTGAGGACCCACAGGATGAGAACCACTGTGCTACACTACCCAGACAAGTAAAATATGTGCCCTGTGCTCTGAATTCCACAGCACATAATTTTTGCCCAAAGACCAGTTATTAAGAAGGGAAATACTGTAATTAAATAGCTTCTTAGATCAAGAACTGCTGAGCAACCTATGTTCCTCCATAGGTTGCTGTACTGCAAAGTTCATTTTCCTTTACCACTGGCTATGCTGAGTGCTTATTTAATGGATTGTTCTAAACAGGGACATGGTTGATGAATAGAATGGAAGAGGTTTTTCTTCAACCGCATGAAGGACTACTGTTTTCCTTACTTGTTCTGCATATTAAGAGAGTATATGTGCTTGTAAGTCTCTAGAATCTGTTGTTAATGGTTCTAAAAGCGCTGAGAGTAGTTTCTAAGGCTAGGAAATGTGACGTAGTGTTCTGAGTCACAGTATGGATATTCAACAGTTAGTTTTAAAAAGCAGACATATGAATACCTCACTGTGTGCATATGTATCTACCTGGACATGTACTGAGCCACTGGTTTTTAGTGGGAGAGTTTACAAGTACTGAGGTTTTTGCTGGCCTCAATAACTCCCTAGGAAAGTGTCCCCAGACGACTGCAGCCTATTTCAGCCCCAGATGCTTACTTCTCACTGTCATTCTGTCAATGGTCATCTGTGAACTCATACAAATGTTCCTCATCTGGAATCCTCTATAGCTGATTAGATGGAGTGTGAACCCCATTCCACCCTTCATCTCCATGAGAGAAAGACTGAGTGAAATGGGCTGTTGGGAGGCAGGCAGGTTGCGTGAATTTCCCACATGACCCATTCAACTACAGATAAGCAACCTGTTTCTTTTCTTTGTGATAGATGTGGATCACAACTGGGAGACAGATCAGCTCACTTATCAGAGATCAGACCATCTCAATGTTGAAGGTAAATTTTCAGAAATCACCTTGACAGGACTGTGAACATTCACAACATTGCTGTGAATCTGCCTGGTGCTATGCACTGTGTCATGCTATGCACATGGGAAATGCACGGCATTGTGAGGGGTTAAGCTGTGCAATTGTCCTTCACAGCCAAACCGTGTGTCAACACCAGTTCAAGAGAAGAGGGATGCTGGATATCCAGCTGAAATATGTCTTGGACTACTGTTGGAGGTCAATGGGAAGTGGAGTCTGTGCAGGTAAGAGGAAAGAAACCAAGTGAAGCATTTTTGGAAAGCGTGAAGCCAAATAAATTAGCAGAATCTAGATCAGTGATGGCAAACCTTTTAGAGACTGAGTACCCAACAGTGGCAATGAAGAGTTGGAGGAAGAGGAGGAGGGTGCCACAGCTACCACACTTGCTTTGCCGCTCACCTGGCACATGGCGGCAGGAGGGCACAGGGCTTCCTCCCCCCCTCCCCATCCAGGTACTCCCCGATTTCTGCGCCCAGGGCAGATGTACTCTTCTGCCCCCCTAGATATGCACCTGGTGCCCAAACTGTGATTCAAAACCTACTTATTATTAACCTGAATATTGGTAGCTGTGAAAGGGCAATGTCGGGTGCCCACAGAAAGGGCTCTGAGTGCCACATTTGGCACCTGTGCCATAGGTTTGTCAACACTGATCTAGATGAATACTTGGCATCTGAAACTGGGATGCAACCATAGGAAAATGTATAAGCTACCTCTATTTGTCTTCCTTACAGAATGTCTTCAGTTTGTACTGGTCTTTTCTGATTGTTTCTTACTGGAAGGATTTAATCTTATGTTTTTTTATCATTGATGGTGTTGGAGAAGTGAAGAAACATGAGGTAAATGTTGATAAAGAAGCCAGGATCATGACAGGTGTTATCATATTAAAGTGAATGTTAAGGGTCCTCCCTGCTGCATAGGCAAAACAGAAACTTTCATAGAAATTTCCTTTGACTTGAGTTTAAAAAGGGACACAGAAACAGTGTGAAGTAGCTTGTTTTGTGCTGCCAGATTGACAGCATGAAATGATTTTTTTCTTGAAGATGCTATTTTAATTTAGATTCTTTGCAGCCATCTTTGGTGAAACCCTTAAAAGTGCTGCATTGTTGTGTGAGGTGCTCTGGCAAACACAGACACACGGCCCAGGTTCACATACAAGTGTAAACTGCACTGGTAGTTTGAATTGTCAGTCAATACTGGCGGCAACAGGAAGCCGCCTCTACTATACTGTACCAAGCTATTTTATTTCAAAACATCTGCTCATTGTGCAGATGGCTCGCTTTGACAAATAAAGGGGCCTGTCTTTGCTAGCCAGAACTGGAATAAATATGAAGAGATGGCCTTCTGTCCTTAGTTGCTGCACCCTAGTTTTCTACCAGCTGACCTCAGGAGGAAGACTTGCTTAGAGAATACATATCCAAGGTCTAGATGGGGGTAGGGAGTGAAGCTACAGAATAAGTCTGGTGTTCATTTTGAGTGAAAATCAATGCAGATAAAAATGAATAAATAGAACAGTGTAATAAAATTAAGTTAAGTTAGGTAGGGGGAATTGCCACCCATTTTTATGTGTGACTTAACAAAAGTTGATCTGTCCACAAATAATTTACATCTGGAAATTATCAATTTCTAAAATAAGCACACGAAGGAGAAGACTGAAGCATATGCTAAGAAAGGATTGACTGACTGACAGCCGCCATAACGGACTGTCAACTTTAAAGAGCTGGCTTGCTAATTGGCTAACATAATGAGGTAGACGCCTCACATTCCCAGAGAGTATGATTGTGAACTTTTCCATCAATCATCCTTGAGACATCTTGGCATTCAAAATACAGCAAGCCCTCTTAAATACAATTCTTTAAACAAGCTGCGAAATGCCTCTGTGCATGTTTCATGCAAGGCAAAGAGCTGCTATGCTAAACTGGAAGAGATGAATGTGGCACCATACACTTGTACAAAGCAGTATGTGGACTTATCATGTTGGGATTCTGAATATCAGATGAATTAATAAATATGCAAAATATTTTACTAATGCAGTCCTGAGTCCAACCATGTAATTGTTTTGTGTGTGTGTGTGTGTGTAGCTCATGCTTATATATAAGAGCATACTAAATGTTTTGCTAGATTAGGATAAATCCAGCAGAGCTCTTCTATTTCTTGCAGCAGACAAAACAGATGAATCTGGGAGAACAACCAGCATGACTTGATGGCAAGAGTCCTGCTTTCTTATTGCTCTCTAGTGACTGGCATTCAGAAGTGTGCTCACATCTGATACTGAAAGTAGCATACCACTATTGTGATGTATTGACCACTGATACCCTTATTCTCCATGAAATGTGTCTAATCCCCTTTTAAAGCTATCTAGATCATCACGTCTTTACAATTCAATACAGTTTAACTAAAATATGTGTCAATGATTGCTAACCTCATATGGATAGATCAGACCGAAGCACCTTCTAATCCAGCATTCTGCTTTCAACAGCAATCAGATTGATGCATCTGGACATTTAAAAGCTTTTGCCTGCTACCCAGCCCAGTGTTTGGAATTTGGAGATATACTACTTCTATACATGGCTATTTAGATATTAGGACTAAGAAATATAGACAGACCTTTCCTCGGTAAACTAACTTCATTATTTTTAAAAGTATCAAAGCATGTTCCATCATCATATCTGTGACAAATTCATGCATACTGTATGAAGAAATACTTTCTTTTGCTTTGTATCCATTGTAAACTGGCTTCCCTGAGTGACCCTCACTACTGCCTCCAGGGACGTAGAGGAAGAGGAGATCCAAAACCTTCCAGGTCAACCCATCAAGAATTTTCCTCTTGATGACTTGTCACAATGGTACCAGACAATTATTTTGCTTGTGTCCCAGGTTCACACAGCAAGAGATCTTGATAGATCTAAAGAAGATCAACTAGATCTTCCTTAACATTGGCAGTTAGGGTGGACAACCCTAGGAAAGCCCAAAAACTGTTACAAGAAGCTAGGTTTTTTCAGTGGCCGCCCCTGCTCTCTGGAACAAATTGCCAGTTGACATCAATTTGGCTCCATCTGTGGCAATGCTTAAGAATTCTTTGGCTTTACCGTGAGGCTTTTGGCAATGCTGCACGTTACTCACCACTAGGGATGGTGTCCTTTCATAGCCATGTTGAAAATATAAAGTAGGGGTATTAATTGTTTCTAGGTATAAGGAACAAATTAGGTTTCAACACAGCCTAATATCTTTATAATAGCCCAATTATAGGAACTTGGTCAAAAGTTCCTTGTTTCTCTGCTGATCAGGTCTGGACAGTGGTGGGGAGCAGGTAGGGAAAGGGGTTTATAGCACATCCTAGTGTGATATTTTTAATCACAATCCATTTTAAGACACAATGCCTTTTACTGGCTTTAAGGTCATTTCAGTTACAGTAGCATTAAGGTTTTTCAATAAAACATTTTAAATGCCAGTTATATCACTGCTTTTAAAACATTTAACAGCCACATTAGTTACATGACCTGGGACAAAGAATATTTTCTTAGCACACTGATATATGATAGATAGAATATCCATGTGGGAACATTACAGAATGGCCTCAGGTCATTCCATAATGCATAGTGCAGAGTTTATGTATTTATTTTTGTATCAAAACAATGATTTTAATGAATCCAGAGGCAATGAAATTTCAATGACAAGGCAAAACGTGGAGATTATAGACTCAATAAGTATGAAAATAACTGGCCAATGAGCAAATGACGGCAGGGTGAGGGCAGGGGAGCAAGCAAACCAAGAGGCAGCAGAAATCCTGAACCAATGCCAGTAACAAAATGAATGTGGGTTAAAACATTGAGCTTCAGTCCATGGAAGAAGTCCCATGCACTATTTCATCTGAACAAAGAACAATACTTACACTCAGTAAAGACCGAGTGCCGTGATTTACTTGTCAAAGAATGGTTACTCAGACAAGAAAGATCCCTGGCTATTTATTTTGTATCTCCCATCCTATCTTTTCCAAGTTCACTCTAATAGTTACATCTGGCACAGGCGAAAAGGCCTAACACGCGAAAGGACCTTCACTTTGTCAGAGCTTCCCCATCCCCTTGACACTGGATTGAACCTTTCTTTGTACAATTTGTACAGACTATTGGCGATTTTTGTTCCACATGGTTCGGTAGCATTTTCAATGCATTATGTCTGCACTCTGCTTTTAAGATTATGTCCTTAATCTTAATTTAATATTTGTGCTTATCTCTATATTGTGCTGCTTTAAAATTTCTAATTTTAAAAGTTTACACTTGTTCTTAAGTTTAAAGCAAAGTGTTCTGCTTATTTACCGTTCCATACCACTTCAAGTGGCCTCTGGGTGGTTTGCAGTTTAATAACAGTATGCAGGCTACACATTTAAATTACCTGAACAAGCTGAAAGGTGATATACTAACAAAAAGTAACACAGAGAGTCAAGAGATGCATTCAGAATATCCGGTTGCATAGTTAATGCCTGGACAAGACAAATGGCATTATTTGCAGTGACTTCTTCCTGGCCATTAATGAACCTGCACTTGGCTTTTGGGTGTGTATTGACCCACTGGCTTGGCATACCTGAAAGTTCAGGTGGGGATTTGTTAATTGCCAGCAAGAGCCTTCCTCAAGTATAACGAAGCAAGATGACTTGGGCCATTATGTCCCCTGTCAAGATAGTCATGAGCTGCAACATCCTTTTCCCCCAATTTGATACTTGTGTGTTAAGACGCTTAAAAGCAAAACCAATAATGAATTATGTCAATTAAACTCCTTGTTACCATTCCAGGTCTGAAGATGAAGCCCAAAAGCATGTTCAAAACCAATTACTACATCTTTGCAGCCCGTGCAGGTTTGGCCTTGCAGTGATTTTCAGATCTTAATAAGCTTAAAGAGTTGTCAGATTTCTTCCACAAATCAGTTTTAGAGTAAGCCAGTGAAATGCGTTTTTCCAAAGGGAACAGCTGGCACATCTTTTCATAAAAGATTCCATTTTAGAGCACTGTTTCCAAACAATGTCACAGTGGCTCCATTCACAGGGCTGCAGCTAAGACAGTGTCAATACTTTTCTTTTAAACCTTATACAGGGTTCTTCTCTCTTCTTTTATTTCTTTCACAACTTTGTAATAGAGCCATATTAACCTAAAAACTGTTTGAAGTCTGGCAGAGGGAGAGAGATCCCTATTTCGCTCGATGCTAGCCCTTTTCTGTGTGCTGCACACATGATCTCTGCTTAGGAAGTAGTGGAGGAAACCCATATTATTAATCTTGCTTTCTGACACATGTTATTTTGTAATTATTACAAAAGGAACTGCATGGCAGGCCCTCTCAGCTCCCTAGTTCAAGATGGGGAGAGATGGAGCTCTCACAGGGGTGTCATTTCTCTACAACTGAACACCCCTTGTCTCCAAACATTTTTAATGGCCAGGTGCCAGCAATGGTGTGGTGGGCCACCTAGGAGATGACAAGACAGAGAGGCAGGAGGGGTGAAATTGCCAATTATCCCTTGATTACAAGACCAGCTGCTCAAAATCAGTTTGGGTTAGGTAGCTAGGCAGAGAGGAGGAAATTGGCAGCTTATTAAGGCAGGTCTACTGGAGCCTCCTGCAAATCCGGAAAATTATAGTACAGCTGCCTTAAGAAACTGCAAACAACATTTGGTTTCCAAGTCCCTACACTTCATCAGCGGAGACCGGTGTGGATAGGTAAAGCAAAGTCATTTGAGCAAACCCAACTTCACATGTGTGCATTCAAAATGAATCACTCTGCATTTTCCTTCTGTGTAGTCACATCCTATATGTTGCTGTAAATGATCTTGAAATAGGATTGAAATGCTAACTAATCAAATGGTAGCCCAGATCAAATGACTAATCTCAGTAAAATGTAGACCTCCTGAAACAACTTCTGAAAGGTAAGTCAATCATTTATGGTTATTATCTGTGCCTTTTTGTTTTAATTTGATTATTTGTGTATTTTATCACTATAGTCCACCCTGAGAAGTGTACTGCACTAAAGGGGTAGTATAATAAATAAATACATACATCTCGCTGATGCGTTGGGCTTACAATAGTTTAGACTAGCAACTGTATTTTGGACCACGAAAAGGGACAATTTATCCTTTCGATTTTTAAACAATATATTCCTTTCCAGATAGCCCTGTCATTTCTCTTTATGCTAGAGTAAAAGCCATTGTTTTCATTTCTGTTTCACCTTACTCACACTTACTTAAAAATCCAAATTAGAACTGAACAAATTATTAGAGAAAAGACCTCTGAATTTTCCTTTATCTGTCCCAGATCTGAGGGTAAGAGTTTCACAGTCCAAAGAAGTGTGAGTTTGTCATCCTTATTTCTGTAGCAGTGCCTTATAAGAGATATCTTTATTAATTTTTTTGGTCCTTTTATCATTTTCTTCTTCTTCTTTTACTTGAATTCTCTAGGTCAGCTATATCTGCAGGGGTGGTGGAGTGATTTAATTGCTTTTCACTTCCTACCTTCATCTCAGGGTGACCAGCCCATTAATAATGCACAGGAACCAACTAAGAAATGCATGTTAGATTAGGGATTAATTGATATTTGGAAAGATTTCAATCCACATTTGAAGAAGGTTACATACTGTAGTCTTAACTCTTCCCACTCCTTTTTAATTATATTACAATTGGCAAAAGCCCCACATTTTCCTTTTCCCCTCTTCTTATTTCCATCTTTGCCTCACACATTTACTATGTGAAACAGTGCCTTACAGCAGCTATGGTACAAAGAGTTGCCTTTCACATGTTTTAATTCTATTTCTGATATATACTGTACCACCCTCCAAAAACAAGCAAATTGGGTAGCCATAATTTCTCAGTTTACAATATTGCATGTCTTTCATCATATTGTATTAACTCAATTGATGCCCTGAAGCCTTTATTTTGGACATCTTGAAGAGACACTTCTTCTCTTATCATTGTGGGTGGGGACTGTTCATATTATTCACCTATATCTCATTTAGTTCTAAACCTTCAGTTAGAATTTTATACAGTATTCCATTTTTGTGTTATTTGCCAGGTTCTTTGCCACTGGCTATGCTGAAGAAGGTAGGTGGGAGTTGGAGTCCAACAACATTCAAAGGACCACATTTTACTCATCTGAAAACTGCAGGTATCTGGTATCTTGAGGCCTTCCTTACCTTTCCTTTATTTCACTAGTGGAACCCAATCTATGAAATAGCCTCTTTTTCACCCATTTTATGTGAATTCTGTTTTTGAAAGACCTTGATAAAACTGGCTTTCCATTTGTTTGCTGATTAGTGAGATGCCTTTTATGATGCTTTTGAGAATGTATTTTCTTGGCTGTATATATTTCATGACATCAGTTTTATTGAGCATGCCATAGAAATCTGGGATATAAATATTAAAATGATAAACAAATTAAATTATGCTCTCATAATAGACACTAAATATTTTTCCATGTAATATAATGCTTGCCAGTTTCCAAAAGCCCAAGCACAATGTTCTACAAAGCAAGCAACATTACCAAAAAGATCTTGATTTATTGTCATACATGATGCTTTCAAGAGGACAGAGCAGGGACCCTTCTATCTATATTAACATGAATTCATAAAGCAGTGATATTTCTTAATTTGAACTGACCATAAGCTGTATATGTCTTTAAATATCATATCAGTGTTGAAATACTGATTCAAAGATGCTAGAGTGGAGTCCAGTTAAATTTTCTTAAACATACTCTGTTAAAGACCCTTACTATGCACATTTCTGTGACTATAGCTTCAGCAAGACTACTTGCTCAAGGACTGGTTCATCTTACCTCAGGGCTTTTAGCTCCATCCATGTGGCTCATAAAATTTGGATCTGTAGAAAACTGCCAACTTGAAAGTAACTATTATAATATCAAATATTCACACAGAACATCTGTGACTGGCTCAGAACATGGACCTTGCCATCCTATTAATATGGAGACACATCCACTTCATTTTAACTCAGGTTGTTAGGACAAAAAATGATTGCTTGAAAAGGTGGAAAATAGTATGCTTTGTATGATGCTGGCAAGTTAGTAGAATTTAGAAGTAGTACTGCTCATTCATCATGAGTTCATGTGTACTGCAAATCACATAAACAACAATACTGGTCATTATGACTGGGGTGGTTCTGAAGCTGATCTTGACAGGAAAATGAAATAAAAAAGCTTTTTTAAAAAGTATACAAAAGAAGACATGCAATTTTAAAAAAATCAATGAAAAAGGACTCTCTAACTCTAAAATACAGCAGAACATTCAGAAGGATGTATAGAAAAGAACTGTCACATGGCAACTGTTACTCCATTGGGCAACAGGAGACAGGGTGAAGGGCCACCATCAGCAATGCTTAGAAGCCATTTGCATCAGGTTCTTCTCTGAATCAACTCTAAGCCATTAGTAGCCACTTCATCAGGCTACAGCAGTTCTGGCAAATCTATGGCATAGGTGTCAAAGGTGGTCAGACCCCACCTGGAGTACTGTGTCCAGTTCTGTGCGCCTCAGTTTAAAAAGGATGTTGACAGCTTTGAGCAGGTGCAGAGGAGGGCGACCAGGATGGTTGAGGGTCTGGAGGAAATGTCTTATGAGGAACGGCTTGGGAACTGGGAATGTTTAGCCTCTCTAAAAGAAGACTGGGGGAGATATGATAGCTATGTTTAAATCTTTGAAATGATTTCATATTGAAGAGGGAACAGGTTTGTTTTCCATGGCTTCAGAGACTAGGACTCAGGGCAATGGTTTCAAACTACAGGAAAAGAGATTCCATTTGAACATTAGGAAGAACTTCATGACAGTTATTGCTGTTTGGCAGTGGAATATGCTGCCACAAAGGGTGGTGGAATCTCCTTCTGTGGAGGTTTTCAAGCAGAGGCTGGATGGCCATCTGTCGGAAATATTGTGATGGGGTTCCTGCATGGCAGGGGGTTGGACTAGATGGCCCTTGAGGTCTCTTCCAACTCTATGATTCTATGATTCTATGAATGCAGAGCTCTTCATGTGGGCATGCGACATCGCCCCCAACAGCCACACCACTTCCCCCTCCGCTCAGAGCACTCCATTGTGCTCCATACAGGGAGCTAGGTGAAGGGGAGGCAGTGGCTTGGGGGCTGGTTTATAGCCCCAGTTTATTCTCTAGCCACACCACTCTGGGCATTCCCAAAAGTGGTATGGCTGGAGAATAAACTGGAGCTATGAAGGAGCCCACAAACCACTGCCCCCCTTTGCCAGGTTCTCTGCACAGTGTCATTTTGAGACCGTCAAAATGAGGGTGCTGTGGCCACAGGAAATTCAAAAGCCTGCTCTTCGATCCTCACATTCCTGAATAGTAGCACTCGAAGAATTTGTAACCTGGGGTACCAGTGTATTCAGATTAAATTTATGCATTGGCACTTTGCGAAAAACAAGTGGGTTTTGAAGTGCAGTTTGGATACTCAGTCTCTAAAAGGTTCACCATCACTGGGCTACAGCAATGGGAAGAACGATGAACAAAATGAAACAAAAACCAGATAAGATAGAAGTGCTCCTGGTCAGTCAAAAGGGAGTACAAAGGATAGGGATACAACCTGTACCTCCAACTGAAAAATGTGGTGCACAGCTTGGGGGTGCTCTTGGACTCATCCTTGAGCTTGGATGCCCAGGTCACAGCCGTGGCTAGAAGTGCATTTGCACAATTAAGGCTAGTACGCAAGTTACACCCATTTCTTGAGAAACCAGCTCTGGCCACAGTGACACATGCCCTAGTGACATCCCAGCTAGACTACTGTAATGTGCTCTAAGTGGGAGTACCGACGAAAAGTCTCAGGAAACTTCAATGGGTCCAAAATGCAGCAGCCAGATTGCTGACTGGGGCGGGATTTGGAGATCACATTACACCCCTAATACAGCAGCTCCACTGGCTGCCAATCAGATATTGGGCACATTCAAGGTGCTGATCTTGACCTACAAAGCACTGTAGGACCTGGGTCCAAGCTATCTCAAAGATTGAATCTCACAGTATGAACTGGCTCAGGTGTTAAGGTCACCAGGAGAGGCCATTCTCTCCATCCCACCACCCTCACAGGTACGTCACGTGGAAACACATGAAAGCGCCTTCTCGGTTGTGGCACCCAGACTCTGGAACTCCCTTCCACTAGAGGCCAGGACTGCGCCATGTCTGATGTCTTTCCAGAAATAGGCAAAGACCTTTATCTTCAGATAAGCGTTCCCTGAATGATGGACTACCTCTTATGTGTCTTTCATATGAATCTATAGGATCACATAGACTTTGTGTTTATTACCACTTATAACCTTATGTGATTGCATTGATACTATGTTTTCAGTGTTAGTTTCAATCACTCATAACTTTACATAGAATTTTACTCTCCTTTTAACTGCTCACATTCTCTTGTAGTTTTAATATAATATTGTATTTTAGTGCTGTGAGCTGTTCCTCAATTCCCTGTTCTCAATACTTGAGCATGTTTTAATTGTACTGAACTGTATATTATCCCTCATTAATATAAGCAGCCTTGGGTCCTTTTCCAAGGAGAAAGGCAGGCTAAAAATACTGTAAAATAAATAAAAAATAAATAAATAAGCAGGGCCATTCCACCAGCTCTGCCAGGAGACCAGAGACTTTATGCAATCTATCAGGTGACTAAATAAATTCTGTAACCAAGAATTGTTGCCCTAGTTTTCTGTTTCCCATTTTCTCTCCAAACTCCTTCCCTTTTAATGTCATGCTTTTCATTATTCAAGACTGAGAACAGCAATTATCTTTATAAACTACTCTGAGTGGCTTTTTTGGCTGAGGACCAGAGAGAGAGGAAGAGAGAAAGAGAGAGAGAGAGATTAAAAATGTGAACAAATAGAATCCACAAAGGACTTTGAGAGAACTGCACTTGTAACTTTTATATTACCATATATCATTTCAAGACCAACTTCAACAGTATCTCTTGCTTTAGATTTGCAGCTGATGCTACCAGTGCACAGCACTGATTGGCTAGTTCTCATGATGTCTCATGGTTACAGTGCCATACCAGTTAAAAGAGCAGCTTTTCAACAAATCTGAGAGAGATGGTTTCCCAGAAAAATAAGTTGACGAATATACAAGAGAACTGAAGTTTGTGGCACATTTTAATAAACGTTTATAGATGCATGAAGTGTGGGAGGAGGAGTGAGGTAGCCATACAGATTATTTGTACAGCCATGCTGGGGTAGAAGTAGACTTTCTTCACTGTGGTAAGGTAGGAGAAATGTAGCAACTCCCTAGTTCAGGTAATATGCATGTACACTAATTAAGCTCTGCTGGAGATATCCCATTTCGTGTATACCTTTAATACACTGGCTTGCATCCTGTTTCCACACTACCTTCCTGGGTGTGCAGGTACAATGAAAGCTGATGCTAGATGTAAAAGTCACAGGCCAATTTGTATCAGTAGACTGAACTTTTCCCATAGACAAAAGCGGGGACTTGAAAGTGACTGCAATCTGTTTTATGAGAGCATTTGATGGAAGGAATAATGAAATTGTGTAGCAAGCTTCTAAGGATAGACAATTTGGACCTGTTTCAAGTCTGCAGAGTGTACATCAAAGAGACAGAAAGAGAGGGAAGGAGAGAGGGAGAGAGAAATACCGGGCTATCATAAAATGCAAGTGGCCTCCTCCATTTAGTTATTAAAATGTCAAAGGAGACTTAGACCAGAGTTTTACATATGTAGGAGGACAAAGAAGTGTCTGGAATACAGATCACAATGTTTGATGTGGTCTCTTAATCAAAAGGCACGGGTGTCCTTCTACTTTGCCAAGGCAAGAAAATGCTTTGAATTTCTCTGTGGAAAACAAACGGCTGAAGCTAAACATTTAGTAGCACCTTCTGGGCTTCATTCCTATAGTGGTTACAAACACACACACACACACACACACACACACACACACACACACAC
>JAHTLZ010000280.1:1809603-1844579 GCA_023846285.1 Phrynocephalus versicolor | reverse complement strand
GAGAGAGGGAGAGGGAGAGGGAGAGGGAGAGAGGGAGGGAGGGAGAGAGGGGGAGCTTAAGGAGGCCAACAGCGATGCCCCAACTTATTTAAAATAATTTCAACTCACCTTTATCCTTGAAAAGGACCCAAGGAGGCTTATAATATTGAAGGACAATATTTGTACAAATTATTATATTAAAATATAAACATATATTATATATTCTTATTATATTAAAATCTTAAAAGATAAGTATACAAATTATTATATTAAAATATAATTGCAATATTAAAACACACAAATAATTATATTACAATGGTAACTAAGATCAATATTAAAGAAAGAAAGGTATGTCCTGATGATCTCAACACCTGAACTGTCTCATAATGGGAGATATGTACAGTCTTTAAGATAGCTTATGCCATTTAGGGTTTTGTAGGTTAAGACCAGCACTTTGAACTGTGTCCAGAAGCTGATCGGCAACCAGTGGACCTGCTGTATCGGTGAGGACATTTCCACATACCCCCCCCCCAATTAAACTCAAAATATATTGATATTTTTTCTTCTCAAATTTTATCTAACACAGGCAGATTTACAGCCCCCCCCCCAATTATGTATTAATACACTAATATCAATATATTACGGTAGAATCCTATTCTGAAAAATCTGTTTTAATGTGTTTTCTTTACCTCATTTAAATGTTTCTATGCAAATCTAGTGGTGGTGAGTGTCACAAGTTACTTGGCTATTATAAAACGGGGTTGTGACTTGAAAAAAAGCTGGGAAATACTGTTTTAAAGAAAAACATAAACTATATGACACCAAACCACAGGTCCAGGGATGGGCAACTTCTGGTAAATTGCTCCTCTGAGAAGTTTCTGAGGGGCTGACATGACAAATTTATACAATTTTGCCTCCTTATTGTCTGACTATTATTGAGAAGGACGGTCTTTTTCTTAGAAGGAAGAAGCAATATTCTAGTCAAATCCTGGATGGAAAACAAAACAAACAATACAAAAAACTACTGGTGATTAAAAGAGGGCCAGAAATAGGAATTTCTTTTAAATGACAAATCATGGATTGCATTTCCTGTTTTGTAGCTGCATTTTTCTGGAGTTCAGGGATTAGGGGAAGTCCAGTGGCTTTGGAGGTGTACTTGGACTCATGAACTGGTTGATGTGCACCACAGTTCACAGTTTGCTGAAAACTGCATTTGTCTGTGTAGCAGAGAGCTATTACCAACTTGCTACCCTCCAGATGTTCTGAGCAGAGAACACAGGAGAGAAAAAGGCACTACTGATAATCCGTTATTAGAAGAGCGAGTTCCTGAGTCTTAAAGTACTGTACCTGCTCCCTGTCATGAAATGTAGGCAGAGCTATTCTGGCTTGGGCTGCACAACGGTTTAAGAAAAGCTCCATGCAGGAAACAGAATGACCACTTCTAGATAGTTCTACCACAGAGCATCAATTGGATCTATTTTAATAAACTCTTGCTGACTACAGTGCATAAATGCAATATCCCTGCTAATTGTCACTAGTTAATTAAACCAGCTAAAGTGATGGGGGGGGGATATTTTCTTGTTAAAACTACAAGGCATGGTAATAGTAATTCACCAGTAATTGGTGCACGGTGTCAAAGGCAGACAAGACAGGGCTACCACTATATTTAGAGAGTGTGTGCTTTTCTTTCTTAAGGCTAGATATGAGCTTTGATTACATAGCATTTCTTCAATTTGCTGCTATTCAAGAAAGGCCTTCGAGCACCAAGGCAAGTGGTTTTGCTTTGCTTTTAAATTTGCATTTTTAAAATTTGCATTTTTTAATTTCCCAGACTACAGCTCCACACCTACGCAGGCATCCCCAGTGGGAGGGAAAAGAATATTTTCCAGTATGAATGATACTGTTTCATTTCTGAAAGAGAGCTGTAGTTATTAATTCTGGGGCTGTAAGAAAAATCGCTTGCAACTTAAGCACTTATGCATTAAAAATAATATTCAGCATTAGGTACTGATACGCTATCACAGAGGTTTCTGCCTTAAAGAAGGCACCCTGGCACAAAAGTGCACATCAGTCAGCTGATTTTATCAAGTAGATGTCTGGACTGTCAGGAACATGGTGCTATATTCCTGATACACACCTCAGTATGTGTTTGTAGACACCTTTTAGACCAAGTGATCATTTATTGAATATAATGGCAAGTTGAAGCATGAGGCTTTTACTAATACATCTCTCTCTCTCTCTCTCTCTCTCTCTCTCTCTCTCTCTCTCTCTCTCTATTTACAATACAATGTAATTAATTGCCTATGTGGTTTAAACATAATGTACCATGAAACCATAATTTGAATAAGTGTATAATATAAATAAAACAATAAGTCTTCAGGTTATGGACTACATAAAGACTCTGCATTGTTGTGCTCCTGTTTATATTAGCCATGGATACCGTCACACAAGACCTGCAGCAAAATGCTTGTTGGACCATGCTCTGCCCTGACAAAGACATGCTTGCTACTACCATTAGGAACAAACTGCAATGGCAAGTTCAGACACAGAATCAATATGCCACTTTTGGCATCACTTAAACATCAAGAAAACTGAGTACCTAGAGACTGGTGCCACCAATGGAATGTTCCAAATAAATGACAAAACGAGACATGGGCATTTTGTTTTGGAAGGTGTCCAGCTCCAAATTGCCCTGAAGATGTGGTCAGTTGGGCAAAGGGGCCCTTCTGGGTTTGGAAAGCAAACCTTGCATCTACAGCAAAATGCCAGGAAGAACAAGTAATAAGAAAAACAGAATAATAAATGATATACATAAAAATGACTAAAACAGATCAATATCAGAGACATTATAGGTCTCAAAAATTTGGAAGTAGAAAAGGTTCTCAAAAATGCTCATTACAAACTCTGCTTCTGTCACCTCTCTCTTTGTGTGTGTGTGCATGCGTGCGTGCATGTGTGCATTCTGGAAGATGGGTAGCACTGCTAAGAAAGCCTACTGCAAGGTATTAATTGGTAAAAAAAAATCACTGCAGATCTCAAATGTCAACTGCATAAATATCCCAGCTATCTTGATTCTGAGTTGTTTAAGGCTTTATATAGCTACACCAAACTCATAAATATGACTGGGTAGCTAATAGGCAGGTAGTCTCATTTAGGGATAGTGACTCGAGTAGTTGAAAACCCCACTGAGTCTTGCAGCAGTTATATCTTGCACTAGACACAGCCTTTGAAGGGAACCTCCACAAGAGCATATTCCATGAGCTGCCTGCATTAGAAATCACATTAGGTAGGCTACCCTGACTTAGAAATGAATCTAGTTGCTGAATCAAATGAAGCTGGTCATGAGGCTCAATCTAGAAAGGGATGGATCAATAGACACCTCTAAAATGATGTGCCTGAACCCACCACCCAGATCAGAGAAATAATTTAGTTTTTGGATGTGAAGAACATCTTTCCAGGAGGCTCTTTTTTTTTTAACCAAGATTCACCTTCAATGCATTAGCCCTCAACCAGTCCATAACTGCATTCAGTTCTGGGTTCAAAACATAGGGTAGTACAGAACATGCATATTGTTCAAATGCTATTACAACACTGTCAACATGACAGATATAGTGGTGACACATAGCATTTGTGCGGATGTACTGCAGAGTGCTTCTTTGGGGAGATGTTGTTCATCTTTGGCCCAATAATCCCTGTTCAAGGGGACTGGGCCAACTGATGCTAGAGAAGAAAGCAGCTTTACCCTTGGCACCAAAGCACTCATAGAAGGGACTAGTAATACCCGAGGCTGTAGCATTGCTAAACCCAAACAACTCTATAGCCATTAATATCTGTATAGAGGACTATTTTGGACCTTTCAGAAAGCCGCTTGGAGTTTTTGAAGGAAGATATTATTTATTTATAATAACATTGGTAACATTTCCCTTTTCAAATTGAAATATCAAGGCACAAAGGAGATATATGAGTGAAATCAATAAACATGGGGTCCACATGCCATCTTATATTTCCCAAGAGAGAAGTGAAACTGCAAAACAGATTTTCAAAAAAACAAGGGGGGAAGGTGCATGTGAGGTATAAAAGGTACTTTTGAACCACTGGGATTTTACTATGCCCTTGTGGTCTCCAGCTGCTGCCCCCCCCCCCCCCCAAGACTGCTTTAGTTTCACTCCAGATCCTTCCCAGAATTAAGCTGAATCTTACAAATCAGCATTCAGGGTCTTTCAGGGCTCATAGGTTTTACATATCTATTCTAGCCCAACATGTTGCATTATCACACTGAGCAAAATTATTAATAATAAAGAGAACTCATAATAACAGTAATACTTCTAATAAGGACTTAATCCTACATATTATTCCCCACCCCTGCGAAAGAGCTTTGATAATAGTGATTGTTTATTCTTGTAGTGGATTTTTCGCACAAGCTGCTTCAAGGGCCATGGTGATTAATAAAGCTTCAAAAACTGAAAGACAGATAAACTAGCAGGCTTAGATGATTGCCAATGGGCTGAGCTTATTAAAGAAACATTAATAAAAAGAATTTGAGCTCTTAAGAAGAGATTTCCCTGATAGTGTCAAAGCTGCAAAATGAGGAACATAAGGAGTCAGGATTGTCACTGTGCATCAAATTGGTTTAGTAAAGAAAGATGTAATAAACAAATGAAGCATGTTTAATTTGTTGTTGTTACACAATCAATACACTACATACTTATGTAAGAAGCTCCTGTTACTAGAGTAAGATATGAGACAACATATAAGAGGATCATCTTCTATTTAATGTGACAACCTATTTGCATACTTAAGGTGTCAAAATCCAAATACTCCTCTCCCAACTATCTATTTTTCTGTCTAATTAAAAAAACCTTCTGTCTTCATTTCATGCATTAAAAATTAATGTATTTACACACCACCCTTCATAATATTTATCCCAAGGCAGTTTACAATATAAATTAATATGATATACAAGTAAAATTATGAAACAAATGACATAATTAAATATCAATTAAAATAGCAGAGTTTCTAAAATATAGCATCTTTCTGATAGTTAAAATGTAAACTATTAAAATAATTAAAATAAGAATGTCTTTAAGAACAGATCAGAATAGGCATACCATTTTCCTCCTGTATTGGCCAAATGTGTTTCATTTATTCATTTTAATATTTCTTACTTGGCCCAAAACCCAGCATATTCTGGGTGGGGGTGTACAGATAAGCTGAATCATAAAACACAAAATGACATACAATGATTGAATGAGCATTAATGCAAGAAGCCAAACAGCAGGACACAAGAGCAATCACATTCTTCTGCAGTTGTACCCCAGCATCTGGTACTCAAGAAGACACCAGAGCCTCTAATGTTGGAGGGAGTAAATAATGATTATAACTAGTAGCCACATGCAGCCCTATATGAAATGAATTTATTCCCCCCTTAAAGCTTTCTGACTCTGTTAATAACTATCACTACCTCATTTGGAAGCACATTCCATAGTTTGCATTACACTGCTGTCTGTGACAGCTTTCAGTAATGAAAGACTTCATCCTCCTGTACTGTGGCTCCCATGTTATCCAAGAAATGAAAGGGATTACTTGGTGGTTGCTGGACAGAAGTAGGAAGTGGGAAATTTTTGAAGGGGAAAAAAAGCGTACAAATGATATCATCAGCCTTATGAGGATGTAGCTGCATGCATAGGTTCTTCATCGCTGACCAAACCCTCTTTCTTTTTGGCACCTATCTGGCATATGGGGAAAGTAGTTTTCAAGAACCATAGAGTGAGAGAAATATAAGACTGAACTCTGTCAGCCTTCACCTGGGAGATCCTCTCAAATGCCGATGACATGTTAAAAGGAAAAAACCTGTCTTGATTTTAGGGGTTGATATGCAGCCTTTGATATCATACTGATGAGAAGTTGTCTGATCTGCAGTGTCTTCATGCTATAACTAAGTTTGCACATTGTGTGAGCCCTTCTTTCCCACTGACTATACTTTTGGATATGGAAAGAAGTCTCAATCTATTTTCTTCAACCTGTAACAATATTTGCTTGAAAATCAATATTGATAAGATAGTGGTGATGTACCATCTTGCTTCTGGTGTACCTTGTGAAGGATCATTTCTGAAGGGACATGGACATCTTTCTACAGTGGATAAATTCATGATTCTTTGAAGTATACAGAAGTTGAGTCATGGCAGAACTTATCCTCTCACTGCATTTTCATTTATGATGAAGTGGTCTCATGAATCTCTAAAGCCACCACTGCCTTTGGAAGATTTCAATCATCTATGTGGAATTGATGTGAAAGAAATGTTTTCATTAATTGGAAAATGTACAATTAATGGAAACATTGTGCTATCCTTTCCATTTTATTGAGTGGAGACACTGACTGCCCATCAGTGCCACACAAGAGTCACTTTTCTCTTGTCTTCAGAAAATTCTTAACATCAAATGACAGGATGACATCCCTGACACCAAAGTCCTGAAGATAACACAAATGACTGGCACGTTTACAATTCTGATACAACCAAATCAGTGGACTAGCCATGTTTTTAGGAGGTCTGATTATTCTTTCTCAAAGCATATTTCCATGGACAGCTTGCTGTTTGTCTGTGTGGTGTACAAACAAAATAATTCAAGGATATACTGAAGACAACTTTGAAGGAATTTAACATGGGCTATGTCATTTGAGAGGCTCTCATTTAAGACCGAAGTATCAGAGAAAAGACTGTCAAACAAGAGGCTGAACAATCTGAAATAAAACAAATCAAGAATGTATAAAGGAAGAGAGAAATGAGAAATCAAAAATATAATATCCCAGTAGTCCAGGACCAGTAAATTCCCCCATTGTTCCCTTATCTTCTGGGCTCATGCTGGCTGCTGTAGTTTATTGCCTATATGCCCATTAACCTGACACTGTTCAACCTTAACTGTTCAACTCTTTTTTCTTAAATGATAAATCTGGTGGAAATGGTCTTCAAAAACAATGCAGAAACTATATAGTATTCAGAATTTGATATGGGCTGAATTTGGCTTGCAGAGGTTACTAGTAAAAAGAGGTGGCTTGCATCAGAATTTTTAAACAACTACAAAAACACAGTAGAAATGATATGACAATTGTAATTAAAAATGACCCCAGTACCACCACCCCATCATGTATGGGGCTAAAAAAGGTGGCATTTTTTAGTCACTGTGTACACAACGTCTGAAAACTATAATAGGAAATAATTGTGTCAGTTGCCTCTTTTTGTGAGGTGGAAGTGTTATATATCATCTCAAATCACTGTGAGGAATTGCCTCTAGCAGAAGCAGTAGCCAGATCAACTAGTAAAGAGATTTTAACAGATCTAACGGAAATTTGCAGTTGCTTCTGCAATCTACGTAATCAGGGAGGACAAAAGGCCAACTGTGTCTCCAGAGACGTAGGCATTTCTTAATTTGAGAGTAAATCATGCTGAATAAGAATGCAAAGTCATAAACTGTAATCAGATTGGCATCTTAAGAAGAGTTACCAGAGAAGATATGCTGCACTATAGTGGAGTGCTAATCCTATGCATGAGGAACACAGAAAACAGATATTCATGGGAAATCGGAGAATTGGAGAGTTTATTTCCTAAAACTACTACTGTAAGAGGGAATTTCTGACAACTGCCTGAAGTGATGCAATGCCCATGTCTGATTAACCTGGACATGATTGCTGCAAAAAGGATGACTCTTGCCAAATATTATGTATGGCCAAACTCAAATTTTCACTTATCACCCATTGTGTTGAGGGGCTTTATTTTATGGTGTGACCTTATGTACAACAACTTTGGTTGAAATCAAGAATGCTTTCTTCAAAATATTACTTTCTTTCAGAACATTCTTTCTGTTATGATCTTCAGGTTGTTCTGGAAGAAATCGTTGCACCTGATCACTTGATTCTCCTGAGACATAACTTGTATTCTGGGCAATAAGCTACTGTGAGGACAGAATATGGAGAAACAGAATGGTTGCCTATAAGCAAAGGTATCGGACAAGGGTGAATTTTATCCCATTAACTGTTCAATCAATACACAGAACATATACTACAAACACCCATTCCAGAATCTGATGAAGGAAGAGTGAAAATCTGCTCAAGAAGCATAAATAATTTATGACACCATCTTACTGGCAGAAAACACCAATGACTTGAAACAAAATTTAGTGAAAGTGAAATAATATATTGTCAAAGAAAGACTGCAGTTGAACATTGAGACCAAAATCAGGACTACAGAAGAACTACACAACTTTAACTCTGACAATGAAAAAATTGATAAATTAAGAGATTTTGAGTACTTTGGCTCAACCATCAGCCCAAATGAAGAATGCAGCCAAGAAATCAGAGGACTGAGCCTTGGAAGGGCAGTAATGAAGGATGTAGAAAAGATCATCAAATGTAAGGATGTGTTACTGAAGATGAAGACCAAGATTATCTGCCATCTTGTATTTCCAATCACTATTTATAGGTGTGAAAGCTGGGGGCGAGAGAAAGCTGAGAGGAAAGAAATTGTTTCATTTGAAACATTGTGCTGGAGGAAAGCTTTGTGAATAGGCTGGACTGCTAGAAAGACAAATGAGTGGGCCCTAGATCAAATCAAGCATGAATTATCTCTTGAGGCAAAAATGATAAAACTGAGTCTCTCCAACTTTGGGAACATCATGAGAAGGCAAGACTTGCTAGAAAATATAGTAAAGCTAGGAAAAGATGCAGTAGGAAGAGAGAAAGACCCTCATATTCAAGATGGGCTGGTTCCTTATTGGGTGTGCAAGTGCTGGGCAGGGGTATTGAGAACATAATCCAAGTGTAAGTGGACCAGGGAATGATGGATGACATTTTATTTGGTGATTCCCATGAGTTACAGGATGACTTTTGTTTATGTACAGGAGGACTATACTAGTCTATACTAGGATACATGTGGAGTCCTTTTGAAAAAGAGGTGTACACCCATTAGCATCTTACAGAGAAATAACAAGCATCTTGCAGAGAAACAAGTGTTGTGATCCTTAAAGTCTAATCAATTTTATTTGGTATACATGTTCAGTAAATAACTATAAGGCCAATAAGCTTGTTAGTCAAATAAAACCCGTCAGTCTTTAAGGTACCTCAAGACTCAAAAGGGCTGGTTAATAATTACCTACCTCTTACATGCTGCCAATTTACCATTCTTCTGTAGGTCAGTTACTGGGAAGTGTGAACAAAGTGTGCTGCACTCATGTCCTGCATATGAGTTTCCCGGAGTCAGTTAGTGGATTGCTGCATGGGCGCAACGCAGCAGGCTTGACCCAACAGGGCTCCTTTGATTATGTCCCCTACCACCACCACCACCACTACCTCATGTTTGACTCAAATGAAGCCTCCTGCAGATACTTCACTTCATCTCCATGATGCACAATGGAAAACAGTCCCAAGTGAAACATATTATTGCCAGAAAGCATTTTAACTGCATGTTTGTTTGAAAGTCACAGCCATTAAATCCAGAAGACGGCTGCATGATGGATCACCCCAGGCAGTGCTTTCCACAAAGGTTACACAGTACACATCATACATAGGCCAAAGATCATATAAACCTAGTACTGCAACATTCCCATCAAAACATGTTTACTCTACCCAAAAAGGTCATATTGATGGTGGAGGGGTGGGAGAAAGGAAAAGGAAAAGATCTGTAACATAAGCTGTGGGTTTCTTTCTGGGAAAAAATAATAATCGTTGGATTAATCTGATCTAGTACATGTTAAACAAGGTAGTAGGAATTAATTTAAAAAAACTATAAAACACATGGACACACACACATGGGGGGAGTGGCCAGAAAAATCAAATTGTACAGTTTGAATATATTATTAATCTTGGGTAAATTCAGTTTATTAATTTTTGCTGCAAGTTTTGTTGTAACTGGGAAGAGAAAGAAGAATTGTGTGATAGGATCTTTATGTTCCTGCAGTGAAATAATTCTGGAGAAATGGAATCCAATGTGAAAAGCAGACCCATAGCTTGTAAGTCCAGTTTTCGGAGGGATACATGATTGGTACCATGGTATGCTTCTTCACAGGCATGAGATTTATAATTTTGTTCTCTTTGAGATTCATGGAAGATCATGCAGTGCTCTAAGTTGGAAGCAAGATTTTGCAAGAAATTGTGGGAGTGGGAACGTCTATAAGCAACAGAGTGAAGAAAGACAGCAAGAGCTCCAAAATCATGACTGTTTAACAGGCCTCCAGAGCTCCGGCAAATATTATCCCCAACTGATATAAACTCTTGATATGTTCTTGAAAAATGCATGCAATTAGCAAAGCTATTTATGGAACAGTCGCTGATTAAAGAAAGGTGCTGAGCTGGACTCTGAGATCCTCTTTGAAGACAGATCTATCCAGAAGCTTTGTCTTAGAACAGGGAGATTGGCTATAAATACAGAAATTCCTCATCCTTGGAAGAAATCTTTGTCTCAAACCTGAGAGGCTTCACGTGGACTTTAGATTCTGAATACTGAGATAAAATTTTAGTACTGCAGTGAAAATGTCTGTTGTTCTAACGGATGGTGGCGAGATAATTAACTGTGGGAGGAGACATGATTAAAAATCTGCCTGAAAGATTAATCAGTCTACCCATAAATGAGAAACATCACTTGTAGAATTCTATGATAAGGTGCAAAATAGGTCCTATAGCAGCCCTTTTGGTTTTCTTTGTGTGTTTTTTTTGTTTTTTGTTTTTTGTTTTTGTTTTTTTGCAAAGGAGAAAGCAAGACTATGACAATGCTCTGTTCCATCAAATGATATAGATGCCAGATTACTGTCTTGTGAACAATATTTCCATGGAATTCTTGAATTCAGTTAACTCTGGCCAAGAGCTGCAGCACTGCAGGCCATCAAGTATGCATTACGGATAGATAAGTGCAGGCTCCCAGGCCTTAGGACTTTTGCCTAAGGAAAGTCAGCTTGTTCTCCGGTGACCATCCTAAAGGGAAAATAGTTATGGTGAAAAGGTTGTTTCTAGCAGTGGAGCTTGGGGGGTAAGGGCCAGAGACTGGAACATTAGCAGAAAAGGCTTACCATGCTGGGTTAATAATTACTGAGCTTGAAAATCTAATCCCTTTATGTTAATGTTGGGTGGGTCAAGAAATAATTGGCTACATTATGTTGGCTGTTGATGTTAACATTAGAAACCAAAGAAAATGGCATAGATTTTGCTTTACACCTTGCTTTCCTGTTGCACATACTGTTGGGTTATCTAGAAATATTATTTTGAGTTGCCTGGTACTTTCCATGTACACATAAATCCCATAATTTGATTTCTGGCTGGGGATGATGGTATGCGTTGTCTGGACATGGTACACTGGGAGAGGTGTCTTTAAAGCCCGGCATCTAACAATGTATGCAATTTAATTTTGCTGCTGAGCTGCTTCATCTTTTTTCTTCTCTCCATTGCCATCCACCCTCTGGTCACAGGTATGCTGTTCACTCAACATACCATGGGCTGTTTAAGAGCAAGTGATATATAAAACAATTCCTTTCATAATTCTTCTAAAAGATCTACAAATGCCCTATAAAAGAAAATTAGAATATACCACTTGCCATACTAACGGAGTGATGCTGTTACTGCTCACTGTGTTGCTTTTGAAATGTAACATAGTTAGGCCCTTATTCTCTTTTAAAAAAACTTGTTCCACGTGACAGTGTCAGTTATAATTACTATACTTCTCACTAGACATGGCCACGATTCGGCGAAATCCTCGTTTCCGTTGTCGTTCGTCGTTCTCGTTACGTAACGGGGAACGAGAACGGCAATTACTCCGCTCCAGCTCGAACTCGACCCGATAAAGATAAATTGGGTCTGATTTGTCGTTGTCATTCATGGCATCGCAGCGCCGGCGATCGCGCGATGCTAAGCGGCGCAGCACAGAAAAAAAGGTAAAAAAACTCCCAACCCGATTCCCGGCCATAAAAGCAGGTGAAAATATGCCTGCCTCAGTGAGGGCACCTACCAGAGAGGGGTGGTTTCTGGGGGGGGGGGGTCCCCGGCCTCCCCCTTCTCTCCTGTCCTGGGCTGCTGGTACCAGGCTGGGAGGGGGCATCCTCGTCGTCTCCATTTGCCATGCGGTGGGGGGGATCCAAAATGGCGGCCACATTTTTTCTTTTGAAATCGTGCTCCAAAAACCCATAAAAAGCCCACCAACCCTAACCCTAACCCTAACCCTAACCCTAACCCTAACCCATACGCCAGTACACTGTCTTCTTAGTGGGTCAGAGGCACCCAGAGGTGCAGCCCACTAACCCACCCTAACCTTAACCGTTACCCTAAGCCTAGCCCTTACCCTAACCCCAACCCTAACCCAGATTCGTACGCAAGTACACTTCCCTTCTTAGTGGGTCAGAGTGGTGCATCGAAAGGTGCCTCCAACTCCAGACCCACTCCCTCCCTAAGCGTAACCTGTACGCCAGTACGCCAGTATGTTTTCGTTCTTAGTGAGTCAGCGAAGCGCCGACGAGGTTCCTCTGACACACTAACCCCCAACCCTGGCTAGTGGCTATGGCTAATATGGCTAACATAATGTTCTTAGTGAGACAGAGAAGTGCCGATGAGGTTTCCTCTCACACTAACAACCCAACATAATTGGTACGCAGCGGCTACGCATTACGCTTCCCTTCCCTTCTGGGTCAACTCAGAGGCACCCAGAGAGGTGCCTCCCAGAGCCCACCCCTCCCCCTAAATCACTGTACAAACGACAGACGACAAACGGAAACGACAAATTTTTGAAAAATTTCACGACAAACGGAAACGACCCGAAACGGGCCTGTCCCGACAAACGACAACTCGAAACGTAATTTTTTCTGGTCGTGCCCATCTCTACTTCTCACCATCACTTGAATTTACTCCTGGAGCAGCCTGTGATGGAATGGAAGAGAGGTAGGTTTCCCATTACTTTTTCCTCACCTCCGTGTGATCCCTTCAAACAGAAGTATTCCCCCCCCTTTTCTGGTTTGGTTAGTGTACTTCTTCTCCGGCTGAAGAGAAAATAATCTGTTTTGTAATACAGCCCTTTTCATTCACTTGTGATGAATTTCCTTTCTTCTCCTTTCTTCTCCTTTCCCCCCTTTTCGCTTTCTTTGTTCTTGGGGAGATTATTTTGCTCACAAAAAAGCCAATAAATCCTACTTTGAAACACTAAACAAAATGACTTGTTTGTTTATCCTTGGGCCTGGTACTATGTAGAATATCAAAGCACCAGTTTTGCTCGTCGGCACTGCACTGTCTTCAACCTTGACCCAGAAGGACAGCTCTTGCTAACAGAAAGGAAGTGAGATAAATCACTATCTAAGCAAACTAAATTATGCATCTCTCCTGAGCAGTGACTTCAGTTACCAAAGCAAATATGGCAGTTTTCCATATAACTGCTGGGACATGATACTTTCACTGAAACCTGGAATATTAAAACTCTTTCATAATATAATCCTATGGAAAACTCTCTGAACTGAAAGTATAAATATACTTTCATATATTATACACTGGATACCCAATTTGGTGTAGAGGACAGAGTGATGGACTGGGATTCAAGAGGCCTGGGTTTTAATATCTGCTCAGCTAGAGAAGCTTGTTGGGGTTGGGGAACTGGTGAAACTACTCCTTACATATCTTGAAAATCCTATTAGGGTCACTGTAAGTCAGGTCCAGCTTGAAAGCTCATAACACCACACAGTAGTGTGCATTTTGCAGTATGCCATAATTTGTTTTAATAAATATTAAGAATTTCTTTAAACCATTATTACACAAAAACAGTAAGGATGGGTCTCAGAGACCATGGGAACAGGAAGTAACCACTTTGAGCCATCCTGTTCCAGGCAACCAACAAAGCTCAGTGGAAAAACTGCTCCGGTTCTTCTGCTGAATTTGATAGGAATATCAGTTTGCAACAGTAGGAATATAAAAAGGGGAGGGAACCTGTTGCCAGCCTATGAAAGCCTGCAACGGATGTGTGGAATACTACAAGGAAGTGCTTTTAATCACTCTCCTTCAAATTCTTAAAATGTTTCACTTAAAAGAAACCCACAAAATGACCCCTAAATTCTACTTTAGATGAAATTCAAATGCAAGAGATCAAGGGACATTCCAGATGAAATCAAAACGTATCATATAGCTATTCTGCATTTCTTTCTCTAATAGATTTATCTGTGGTTGGAAAAAAAAGACAGAAGAAGTTATAGGGAATTCCAACCAGTATTACAAAGGGAGAACAATGTCCTTTGCCCCCCACCCCACCCGCAATAAAAAATTGTGAACAAGCCATGGCAATGACATAACAAAAACTTCATCTGGAACCACACAGTCGTCTACAAACAACTATGCTAGAGTGAAACAGGGTATGCTTCTTTTGCTGGCTACTTAGTTTTAATACCTGTAGACAACAGAGTGCAGTTCTAAGCACTTCTCAGCCATCTATTATCAAGATGAAACCCATCATTCTTAGCTCTTGGGACTCTTCTGGGTTTATCTAGCTATTTGTCAAACTCAGGAGCTCATAACACAGACCTATAAGAATATATGGTAGGCAATGAATCTGAAAGAGAATACACCATGTCAAGGATCATTTTTACTCTTCTTATTTATTATCAAAATTTTAATGTGAAATGGGTCAAGGGAAGAAGATGACAAAATGAGCACCGTGCCCACCTTAACATTCAGGTGAACAAGTATTTTATGTTACAAGCAGTTCTTGAATAATAATATTTACCATTTTTTATATTTTTAAAGGAAAACCATTTCACTCTTAATGCCAGTTTGGCAGAGCCTCCCTAGAATATTGTGTTAATGATTAATAGGAAGTCAGTGGAATTCCACCGTTGCTGAGAGTCCTGTGCTCAAGAATGAACTGCATTGCTAAATCAGCAAAGACAGTTGTCAAGGTAACCTCTATGTAATCTATTTAACTGGCTCCCAAAACACCAATCAAGGTCAGATAACGCACTCAAGCACCATACGAACACACTCATACAGCATAAAGCTTTGTATCAAGACAGCAGGGAGGGAAAAACTCATTAGGAAAGAAGGAGGGGGGAGAACACCTAAATTCAGTTTGGAAAAGTGTTAATTGGGATTGCAGTGAGCATGATAAGGTAAGCGTGCCGCCACTCTTTGGAGCATGGCCTATGAACAGAAGAGAGGGAAATACATCCCAGACTGAACTGAAATCTCTTGTCCAATCCTTGCCTCCCTCTCTCTTTTTTTAAAGGCAAGAATTGGTAAATTATTCATTTCACTTATTGTTTTATTAATGCCCAGACTTCTATTTACATTCTGATATACAATAGCAGTTTGGTCTTTTTTCACAACAGACTCTTGTGCTACTTAATTGGTGTGTGCTCGGGGGCAATGAGATTCCAGTAGGAGCTTCTAACCACTGACCACCTTACTCTTCTCCAACCATCTCAAGGTGCACCTACCCCATATTCATCTGGTATCAAAGGCAAGACTCATGCTCTTGGACTTCTATAACATAACGGCTTTTTGCTACTCGTTGTGGTTGCTGGCACAAAGCATAATCCTGATGGATTTTAAATCCTAATCAGTATCTTGTTTTGCAAAATGATATCCCTTGGATTATTTGCTGTCTTCTCCCAGGAATTTTGATACACTTTAACAAGGCCTGACAAGAGTCATTGGGGTCTGAACTGATTCTATTCTAGCAGTTGTGGTGCATACAAATTAGTGCTGTCCCACTGAGTGAAATTTATTATTATGCCTACTTTAGCATAGGAATGCTAAGAATACAATATTTTAAAAGACCAGTTTTAATGGCTTTTATTTTCATGTACTTGGACGCATCAGCAATATCTACAAGGATATATGGTATGAGACATTCAGGATTTGTATGAAAAAGCTGGAAACTTCCTTTTCACAGTGTGTCTAATTTAAGAGGTCCCTGGGAGGAATATTTTATATTGGTTTGAACTGAGTATGATACAAGTCCAGCCTAAGAAATTTTTCTACCTGTAGAAAAAGATAAAATGGTACCCAACATCTCCTTCTTCACACATTCTGTGTGCAAGAACTGACCAGACTGCTCGCTGAAACGTGTATCAAGTTTTCTATCCAGACATGCCCTCCCATCACCTAAGGCAGAAGATTCACTCTGCCTAACTGTAGCATTAGCCTTACATTAAAACTTTATTAAAAATAAATCTTCCTAGGAAGGAAGGAAGGAAGGAAGGAAGGAAGGAAGGAAGGAAGGAAGGAAGGAAGGAAATTTTATATATGAATGGGTAGTCAACCACCTTGTATCTGCAACCAATGTGGCACAGTCCAGAAAATGAAAAACGTGCCAGCACTCTTAACTAGAGTACACTTTCACTGACATTCAAATAAAATAGAGTATTTTTTTAACTTTTGTGTCACCTCCCCCCCCCCAAGGAATTCCTGTGCTTTATATACTGTAAGCTGAAAGGTGAATGGTTGAAAGGTTGGCTACACAATGAATGCCATGACTAAATGTTCACACAAATGCACTCTTCAGTTTAGTCCACCATTCTAGCCACCACACCACACTCTTACAGAACTACAGAGTAATGCAAATTATTTATAGGTTTCACAGAAAAGTAAATTCCTACAAAAAGAATATGGGGTGATGTTCTGACAATGATAATTTACTGGTGGCAGTTCTTGCAGAAAGTCAGATGCTAAGTGCTAAGGACAGTGTTTTTGTTTCAAATGAAGTGTTTGAGGAATCATCTTTAAAGTGATTCTCTGCAGCCTGTTGTTTCTACTCCACCCCCTGAATGGTTTGGAAATAAGCCAAGTTTTCTTCATTTGTATCAAATTCACTCTGTTTCCTTTGCTTCTGACCCATTCTGGTCTCCTTGAAATTCTAAAACTAGCAAAGGCCCTGCCCTGATGAGCAAAGCCAAACAAGCAAATCTAATTATGTGTTAACCCTTGGCAAGTGGAGATGGGCAAGAGGGTGGTGGGTGGTGGGGTGGTTTGGACAAGGATTGAGGTCAATCTATAATATATGGTGTAAGTGTGTATGGAAATTATACCAAATACAAGCTTCTTTTTATATTATATTCATCATATTTAAAGCAGAAGACAAAAATAAACTCCATAATTGTAGCTTGTTTGCTCTAGGGTTCTGTGTTGCTGCTATAAGTGTTATTTATAGCCCCTCTTTGCCCTGCTGTTCCCTCCTCGATTAAAAAGAATAGCAACGCTGTGAAGCAAATAAATTTTGCACACACTGTTCAACTTTGCACTGTTTTGTTCTGCCACAAATATCTGAGAATTACAAGGGTATGGGAGACAGCGCAGAACAACTGCCAGAAAAGCAGAAGCAGCAAAGATCCACAGTTACAAAAGAATTAATGTGAGCTGTTTCATTGACACCACCAAAGACTATCCTCCTGATACAGTTACCCACCCCACATTCCAACTGGACCAGGAACACAGCATGGAACAAATGGTCAATTCTTCCTAATCCCATGCCAGAGCCCCAATCTGGATCAGGGGTTTCTTCTTATAATTCATTCTTTTAAAAAATCTCAACCCTTCATGCAATATCTATTGTTACTTTTAGGTCTAGTTTGGCCTTGTTGGCTGACACACATCCTAGATCTAAGAAGCATCTGAACCACTCACATGTTATATGCGTGGGCTAACTTTGAAGATGCTTCAAAAAGTGCTGTGTGAGCACACACACACACACACACACACACACACACAACATGTTTGTGGGGGGTTTTGGGGGGAGGGGGGCTAACACATTTTGCAAACTTTCCAACCGGTTTCCTGTACTGTCTTGTACCTGGGATTGACCTTGAACGTGACCTGCAAGTTTAAATTAATACAGACTACAATGGTCAGAATTAGACTATAGTAATGAAAGTCACATCACCATGCTGTTCTGAATTTGCTGGTGTTCAGGTAAGATTTGTATATATTATCACAACTAATTGAGAAGGTGCTGGAATGCAACCTACTAGTATCATCAGTTGTGTGTGATCAGCCAAATGATTGAGATGCACCCCAGCAGCTTATCAATTTATCACAATTGTTTGCTGAAAATTCTCTAGATTTTATGCAAATATCCATAGGCTTTTGGTCAGTGAATTTGAAGGAATTGTATTGGCTGTCTGTTTATTTCAAGGCCAAATTCAAGATGTTACAATTTCTCTTTAAAGACCCAAACAGGCTAAGCATCTTCAGGAATGTCCTTGTCTATACACTATTACTTAAGATCATCCGAAGAAGTTTCTCTCAAACTAATTCAGGTAAATTAAATATCTATAAGGGAGAGAGCTGTCTTGATTATCACAGCTCAGATGTGGAACATGTTCTCCATGGAAGTGCACAGTACTATCATTGAAATTAGTTTAGCACCAGTTAAATGTTTTAATTTTTTTTAACCTAAAAATGTTTTAGGATTAATTTTATTTTTTCTATCATATGTATTGCATTCTTTATTTTTATACAGATGATGATGTTATTTTAATATTTTATTCTCCTATGTATTATTGCACTCATACCTGTGTAATGGCAATGTATCCATAAACATGCTGGGCTTAAAATGGTCAAATTAATAAATAGCTCTGCATAATTATTTGAACTATGATGAGATCAGCTGATTCAGGGAAACATTTAAGTCTAACATATAAGTCCAGTGAACAAATAAATGCAGTCCCAGGTCTAAATCTTATAAATTATCTGTAAATGCAGCCAATCTGCTTTTCAGTCAGAGTAAGTATAAAGACACATTTTAAACTAAAGGTCTGCATTTTCAGAATATGGACTTCTGATCTGATACTGACATTTAAATTGTACACTGATCCTTAACACTGATTTACACTGTGCTGTTAAAACTGGAAGACACTATTTTTTGTATATAAACTGAGCAAACCACAATGACAGTTTTTGGTACAAAAATAGTCTGAATTTCAAAAAGGGGAAAATGCAAAGCTATATTCATGCATTAGGTTGTCCTATGGTGCTGTCTTTTCAAGCATGACCCAGTGAAATGAAATATTTCACCCCTATATTTATGTTTTGTTTTCCAACTGGTTCTTTCCTATAATAGAGCACACCAAGCAGCTGTTAGTTACCCTACTCTCTCTCTCTCTCTCTCTCTCTCTCTCTCTCTGTGTGTGTGTGTGTGTGTGTGTGTGTGTGTGTGTGTGTGTGTGTGTGTGTGTAAGCCAGTTCCTTAAATACTTGACCTTTTGGAAACCAGCCTCAGGCTAGAGGCCGGAGCTCAAGCTGATCCCATATGATCCGTCATATATGGAATAAGCTAATTTGTCACTATTTTGTTATGACTGGCATGTATGTGTTTAGAATGAAACTTAATTTGAATCCAATTTGTAGTATCTCCCTGTGTGAGTTTCTGGTATAATTTAACTAGACCTAATGTCTCAAATGCAGCTAAACACTTCATGTCAAGGTTCCTATAGAAAATCTTGTATGTTGGGTTTGTTCTCTATTTGGTGGGTATATTAAAAATTGTGTTCAGCAGCATCACTACAATTGTTACAGTTTTGCACAATTCACCCTCTCACACATACACAAATAAAAATTATCTAAATCAATACGTTATTCTGGAAAGAGAACTATGGTACAGAGGCATGGAGCGATAAAAGGAACATTTTCATCAAGACATTTGCTTCACTTGCTACTTCAGAAAATGGAGATGAATTAAGAGAACTGGCTGTTATGTTTTGATATGAACCAGAAGAGTCTAACTGGAATAAACAAGTAAGAAGCCTTGTGGGGGTTGATTAGTCACACACTGGGAGGCATTCTTGGAGTGAGGACTGTTCACTCTACTTTCTTCCTACACACACACACACACACACACACACACACACACACACAAAGAAGGAGGGCAGGAAGAAAGGAGAGAGGGAGAGGCTGTTTCAGCATCATCTCCCAGTCTAACAGAACTGCAAGATGATTACAATAGTTCCTTTGGACAGTTTACATGTCACTGCATACATCTACATGACTTCTAGCACACTTGTGCAACTCAGTATCAGATAAGAGGAATTGAAGTATCTTACATCCTGCATTATTTTTTGCTATGCTCAATATATTTGTGGTCATCTGAGCTTGTTCATTCCCAGTATGTAGTTATAGTCACCTTTTCTTTAACAAGTTAACATATCGTCTGTCTTTTTTGTTTTGTTAATTTTTTATCAGTTTTTCTCTGCCACTTATGTTTAGCAGTTGTTATTTGTGGTGTATTTATTCAGCATGTATTACACTATACTCGGTGTCATGTCAAGAGGATGTTGTTGCCAACTCTGAAGGAGACAGGTTCTCTACTGAGGTTTTAACGCTAATCTTAAAAACACAGATTATTAACCTACAGACAGTAATGGCTACCTTAGGAGCTGTTAAAGTCCATCTTATAAATCCTTCTTTAGTGCATGGATTATTAACCCTGTAGCTAGTAATTGCTCCTTTGGAGGCGTTACAGGCATATTCCGGCTAGTTGGCTGCCATACATATGCAGCACCAAGGACATGATCAAGTTCCCTGCAAAGATGGGTTCTACTTTGCCAGAACATGTATTCTGATGCTAGAGAGAAGAAAATGAGTAGGCATGAGGTTGGGAGCTAGCTACCAGATAGAAAGGGAGGAGAAATGTAGGGAGAGAAGGAGAGACAACTACCATGACACCACAGTTGGCCAGTTTTGCATTCTAGTCAGGTGTCAACTTCATAGCTGCTAATCATAACTATATATACTGTACTCTCAAAGGTCAGAAGCAGCACTAATCAGAAAACTAACTGTTAAAGAGCAACAGTAAGAAACAGCCATTTCCTGTTTTATACAGCACTCTAGTCAGCCACCATGGGAGAAAGACAATGTCAGACAAGATGGATCTCTTCTTGACTGATCCCAAGCTGTGATGTGGCAGTGGCGACAGCAGCACTCGGATTACACAAGGAAATGGAAAAATCCTGCTTTTGGCACAGCAAATAGAAATCTATGCAAAACAGAATGAAGGTATGCAAGTCCCTCACACTGGTGGGTGAAAACCCCTGAAGACCTGATGGTTAGAGTTTCACTGGGAGAAAGCTGGACAGGAAGCCAAACCTTATAGATTTTCTGCTTCCTCTAACTGCCAAATCTGACCACTGAACTGTACGCTGCAGCAATGCTCTGTATGTGTGTGTTGTGTCGTTACAGTCGTGACCGACTCTTCGTGACTCCATGTTCATGGAGTTTTCTTGGCAGGAATACTGGAGTGGCTTGCCAGTTCCTACTCCAGGTGTCTACAGCACCTGGTATTCCCTGGTGGTCTCCCATCCAAGTACTAACCAGGGGTGACCCTGCTTAGCTTCTGAAATCAAGCGAGCAACGCTAATTCTCATCTAATAACAATAAAAAGATGTTACCTATGTGTCTCCACATGGGGTTCTTTAAAATGATCTACACCCTCTATCTTGAAAAACATTGATTTGACTACTACTTGTAACAAAAGTTATGTGTCATCAAGCCAGAGCTTATTTATATCAACACTAATAGGGTTTTTAAGCTACGTGGGGTATTTAAGGACTTATTTCATCAATTCCATCTCCCAATGATTTTCTATGACTGAGTGGAGATTCCAACCCAGGTTTCCTAAGTCCTTGTCCATTACTCTGCCCACTACCCCACACTGGGTACTCTGTAAAAATTATCCCTATACATTATAGAGGAATTTACTGAATACTCTGAAGATCTGACTGGTGCAATACAGGGGAGACAAAAACGCTCAAGATGCAGCAGCAAAGCTCAAACCATGGAAAGGAAAAAAATTCTATGCCTTTTAAAGGGATAATTTATGGTTAAAAGAAAAGACAGCCCATATTACAGTATGTTCCATGTAGAGATGGGCACGACTAGGGAAAATGACGTTTTCGAGTTGTCGTGTGTCGGAGGTGGCCCGTGTCGGCTCGTTTCCGTTTTTCGTGAAACTTCGCAAAAAATTGTCATTTCATTTTTCGGTTTTTCGGTTGTCGTTAGTACTGGTTTTGGGGGTGTAGCGGGCTCCTGGAGGCACCTCTGTGGGGTGGGTGCCTCCTCTGGCCCGCTATGAAGGGAAAGTGGGCTCCTGGAGGCACCCGTGGGTGCCTCCTATCCTCACCCGCTAGGAAGGGAAAGCAGGCTCCTGGAGACCCCTCAACATGGGGGTCTCCTCTCCTCACCTGCTGCTGCAAAAGGGCATGCATAGCCATATGGATATGCATACCAGTTGCAGACTATGAGACCAGTGGACTGGCAGAACCCAGAGCCATAGGGTGATGCCTAAGGCTCTCACACCCGCTGTGTCTCACAAAGAAGGGAATCGTACTTGCGTGTAGTGCAATGCAAGTAGATCTGGCTTAGGGTTAAGACAGATTAGCGCAAGGGCTAGGGTTAGGCTAGTTACGGGTGAGGTTAGGGTGGGGTAGTGGGGTGCACCTCTGGGTGCCTCTCTGACCCACTAAGAGGACAGTGTACTGTGGCGTATGGGTAAGGAATCAAGGATTAGGCTTAGGATTAGGGGGCTAGGGCAGGGTTTAGTGGGCTTTTTGGCACATCCCAGAAGTCTCAGTGACCAAGTGGCCATGCGATTGGTGGGATGGCTCCAAAAATTTGCATGGTCCACTCCCACATGGCCACTCGGCCAGCCCATCATTGCGCAGTTGTAAATAAAATAAAATAAAATAAAATCAATGGAGAGAGGACAGGGGAGGAGACATTTTGTTGCAAGAAAAACCCACGCTACTGGCAGTTTTAGCAATAGCATTAGCAATTTTCGCATGTTTCTGTGGTGCTTGTGTGTTTTTGGACCACGATTTCAAAAAAAATTATTCCGGTCACCACCCCATTTTGGATCCCCCGCCCGCACCACATGGCATGGAGACTCGAGTCCGGCTGCCCAGGATAGGAGAGGGGGGGAGGCCGGGACACCCCCCCAGAAACCACCCCTCTGGTAGATGCCCTGAGCCCTTACTCAGGCAGACATATTTTCGCCTGCTTTTTGGCCCGGGAATGGGGGGGGGAGTTTAAAACTTTTTTTCTGTGCCGTGCCGCTTCCGCTTGAATTGCGGCGGCCGGCGGCGAGACTCGTCCGGCTTGTTTCTGCGAGCCTGCGGCATCCCACCACCACCAGAGCAGCCCAGGACAGGACAGGAGGAGAGGGGGGGAGGCCAGGGACCCCCCTCCAGAAACCACCCCTCTGGTAGGTGCCCTGAGCCCTCACTCAGGCAGGCATATTTTCGCCTGCTTTTTGGCCGGGAATCGGGTTTTTTTTAACTTTTAAAAACTTTTTTTCTGTGCCGCTTGGCATTGCGGGATCGCCGTGATGCCAGGAATGACCACGACAAATCAGACCCAATTATTCTTTAGTCGGTTCGAGTTCGAGTTCTGGCGGAGTAATTCCCGTTACCGTTTCCGTTCCATAACGGAAACGAGTAATGGAAACGGAAACGGGAATTCCGCTAAGTCGTGCCCATCTCTAGTTCCATGTAATGAAGCTGACTTGACTGCCACATAGAACTTGCTTTCACACCAGCAATGGGATAGGGTTATTTACTACACACAGAGGCAACAAGTTAGTATTGGAAGTGAAGAATGGCATATTGCCTTACAAGTACACGGCACTCTAAATTATCTGTACTAATTATCTAAATTAGCTGTTGTAAGAATCAGTCTTCAGAAAGACATTTAATTTTCCATGAAAAGTTGAACAACTAGCAGAAGTGTCCTATGTTTCCAAACAAGGATAATACCAGTCCTAGTAGATTACACTGCAATTTGAGCAATTTAGAAAACAAGAGAGAAGTTTGTGTTTAGACATTGCCTGTATGAATATTAGATACATACTGCCAATAAAGATATCTTAAGTGTGTCATATGTACAGTATGTGTGTGTATGTATATTCAAAAGTTAAGATCTAAAGGTTTCATGTTAATAATAGAATGCATCTCAGAAGTGCTGCAATTACTCTAGGTTGAGGACTAATGTTTTTAAAAGATCCTTTGTTTGTACCACAGCTTCAGAAGTGGTCCTTTTGACTGAAAGGATAAGATCATCTGGAATGTTGATAAAGCAGTCCTCTCGGAGAAGCACAGGGGTACCATCAATCAAGTGCCTTTTTTGTTGGCTTCTTCTGTTGACGTTTCAATATTACAACAGCAAATCATAATCCTAGCAAAGTAAATAGGCTCTGGGGAGAAGGAGTCATAAATTGGGCCTGCCTTGATCAAATGAACTCTATCATGAAGGTCTCTTTAAGTGCTGAATGCCATTCACTTTGCAGAAGAAGAAGAACACATTCAAAAGAGGTGGGTGGGCTGAATTGAAATGTGACAAATGAAAAACTGAGAGCCAAACAGTTTAAGGAAGAGCCTGGATTCGTATCAGTAATTAGCATCATTATATCCTCTGAGTTATTGCATCCTGCCATGTTTTCCCACCTCCCTCTAATTTGCTTATTATTTGCTCAGCTTATATATTTTATTTGCTTTTAGTTTTTCTTTGATTCTTTTTTTTGTTTTTAAGGGGAGTATCTTACAGTTCACTTTCTAGTCATCACAAGGCCTTGTTATTTGAGCTGTTTTCCGAAAACCCAGTAAATCTGGCAGGTGAAGCAAGCACTCACATGCTTTCTTTCCTCAAATTCCACTTCTGTTATTTTGAAAACTGTGAAATCTGAGTTCTGGTTATCAACATATTTATTTATAGGCTCACTTAAATATTGACCCAATATTTTTAAAAAAATCAACAATATGGGAAAGTTATTGATTGGGTTGCCCAGATATACAACTGTCACAATATGTAAAAGTTGACAAAATATATGTAATGTATATTTAACAGATAAGGAAAGAGAATTGTAAAATGGAGGCAGTTAGATTCTGCAGTCTCATGATGTTATCCACAAGTGCAAGGGATTAGTAATCACCAGCATGTTAAGTGATGAAGCACAGGTGGAATAGTTTATAACATCATGGTTGCATCAGATTGTGATTAGTGATGAGTCATATCTGATGGGTGCTAAACTGTATATAAGCATTAGCTTGACTAATGTTAGATGGGACTGTTTATGGTGAGAAACAGTACCCCACACTCTGTTGGTTGTATTGTAAATATTGCTTGGTGTCATGCTGTTTGTATATTTGATGTATATATGGAATATATGAGTTTTTACTCTAATCCATGCTTTGTCTCTCCATTACTGAGTTCTGCTGTACTTTATATCATTACTATCACTTTATCTACACGCAACGGCAGCGCGCTCTGTGCCACATTCATTTTTATTGTTGATAACAACAACTACAAACTAACAAAGTACTTCATTTATAATTAACTTTCTAAACTCTTGGAAGGTAGGTTTCTAGCATTTGATGCAGAAATCTTCAAACAAGGTGAATCTAGTGGGCTCTTTCAAATCAACAAATTTAGATTTTCATAATTCTGGCTCTAATGTTCCTGGGTGCTCTGTGCTAAATAAAAACTGTAAGGTTGTTAGGTGATATACCTTAGTTTGGCAAATGCTTTGCCTGGTTACCCAAAAGCTCAGAGTTTTTGCTGAACTGAAAAATCCAATCTGGAATCTCTGTGGCATGCCAGGTATAACCCTGGTCCCAGTGACATTGCTGGTAAAAATCTTATTTCAGTGGAATATAGTTTTTTAAAAGGTGCCTGAATCCCAGATGGTCTCCATCACTTCATTGTGCTTGTGAGCTTGCTTTATTAGATTCTCAAGCCATTTATAACAGTCCTTAAGATTCACAGGTGCTGTAAATGGTATTGTGCTGAAAAAGTAACTTTGACAGGCCTGATTTACTTAAACTGATTTATGTGACAGTGTAAACAAATCATTCTTGTCAAATTCTATTCAGAAAATTGAGTAAATTGATTGCAGAGTCAAGTGCACTAGTAATTTCTGGGAGAATTGTGATTTCATTTGTAAAACTCTGTTGCAACAAGAAAGAACCACCCTCTACTCCCCCTTCTCTGTATAGCAACAGTCATGCTACTTGAAGTGGTGGTTTGTTTTTTTTAAGATCTTGAGTTTTCTTCTTTTATTTTTTTTCCTTCCCTGTCAGCAGCACTTTTCCTGCTCAGCTTTATAACTCGATGTTCAGGGAAGTAACATGAGAATTCTCTAGGGATCTTTTGTACAAATACACAGTGGAGATCAACAAGAAATCCTCTGAGTGAACAAAACATTCTATATGTGTTTTCTAACTTCTCTCACAGCAGAACACGGTGGCAGATGAAAGAACAGCATGTGGGTTTCAGATGAGAATTACTTCTGTATTAAAAAAAGATTTACTGGAGCTGCAATGGAATGAAAACAAAGGTGTATGCAGGTAAATAAACGTCATAATTAGAATAAGAGTCAATGGCTATACAGAGGTTTATACTTGTATATGTATACTATGAAAGTCAACAGCCTTGACTCATTTACAATTGGGCACAATGTCAACAGAACTAGGGGTAGACTAGGGATTAGAGATGTGCACGACCAGGAAAAATGACGTTTCGAGTTGACATGTGTCGGAGCCGGCCCGTTTTGGCTCGTTTCCGTTTGTCGTGAAATTTTTCAAAAATTTGTCGTTTCATTTGTCATTTTTTCATCTGTCGTTAGTACTGGTTTGGGGGGGAGGGTAGCGGGCTCCTGGAGGCACCTCTCTGGGGTGGGTGCCTCCTCTGGCCCGCTAAGAAGGGAAGGCATTTAGCGGGCTCCTGGAGGCACCTCTCTGGGGTGGGTGCCTCCTCTGGCCCGCTAAGAAGGGAAGGCATTTAGTGGGCTCCTGGAGGCACCTCTCTGGGTGGGTGCCTCCTCTGGCCCACTACAAAGGGGAAAGTACGGTAGCCATTGCATTTGCGTATGCGTACCAAGTGGCACTGGCAGAGGCACCTCTCTTTTGGGTGCCTCTACTCTGACTCACTAAGAAGGACAGCATACTGGCATACTGGCGTACTGGTGTACGGTGCACTTGGGCTGGGGAGCGAAGTGAGAAAGGACCCCTATGGGCGCCCTATGGCTCACTAAGAAGGGAAGTGTACTTGCGTAGTAGTGCAATGAGAGTACAGATCTGGCTTAGGGTTAGGGTTAGGGCAAGGGCTAGGCTTAGGGTTACGGGTAAGGTTAGGGTGAGTTAGTGGGCTGCACCTCTGGGTGCCTCTGACCTACTAAGAAGGACAGTGTACTGGCGTATGGGTTAGGGTTAGGGTTAGGGCTAGGCTTTTTATGCCCGACTGGCACATCCCAGAAGTCTCAGTCAAAACCTGGCCAAGTGGCCATGCGATTGGTGGAATGGCTCCAAAAATTTGCATGGTCCCATCCCATGGCCAGTCCATCATTGCGCACTGCGCAGGTGTAAAAAAATAAAAATAAAAATAAAATAAAATAAAATCAATGGAGACATTTTATTGCAAGACAAACCCACTGTTGCTACTGTAAAAATTCAGGCAGTTAAAATAGCTAATTTTCGCATGTTTCTGTGGTGCTTTGGTGTGTTTTTGGACCACGATTTCAAAATAAATATTGCGGTCGCCATTTTGGATCCCCCCGCCCGCACCGCATGGCATGGCGAGTTTGGCGAGACAACGAGGATGCCCCCCACCAGAGTAGCCCAGGACAGGAGAGGGGGGGAGGCCGGGGACACCCCCCCCCCGAAACCACCCCTCTGGTAGGTGCCCTCACTCAGGCAGGCATATTTTTGCCTGCTTTTTTGGCCGGGAATCAGGTTTTTTTAAAAAAACTTTTTTTCTGTGCCGCTTGGCATCGCGCGATCGCCGCGATGGCATGAACGACAACAACAAATCAGACCCAATTTTTCTTTTATCGGTTCGAGTTTGAGTTCTGGCGGAGTAATTGTCGTTACCATTTCCGTTACGTAACGGAATCGAGAAACGGAAACGAGAATTTCGCCAAGTCGTGCCCATGTCTACTAGGGATAGTCTATAGTCTGTGTCTGTTTTAAATGTGTTCATTCATAAATACATTCTATTCATTTCTGCAATAATTAGCTTCTTAAAAGGTGTATATTTTACATAATTGTGCATATATAGTCTCATAAACCAAGCATTTCTAAATGTATTTTATTTTAAAATATATATATTTGATGCACATTTTGGAACATGTTTCAGTCCAAGAACTGCATCACTATGCTTGCTGAACTGCATAATCTGAAGGACAACTGTGTGTTTCAGGGGGTGCAACACATACACCTTCACTTCTGGGAATGGGGATTATATCATTTCACTCTGAAACCTGGGCAGAATGAAATTACTGAGCATCTGTACTCCCACCAAGTGGTGATGGGGATATGAGTTGCCACACACTCTACAAAGCACAATCACACATTTCGACAGGCCTTGAATTAAGATCAGGATGCACCTCCAGATTGTCAACTGCACTGGCTTCATCCATGCACATCCTAGATTCAAACTATCCAGACAGGTTACAATATATGGTGTGATTTAGCTTAGGGAAAAAGAGGCCAAAAAGGGAAGATATAACGAAGCTGTACAGTTATGTATAGTGTAGGAAAATAGAAATGCATTTTCCTTTCTTCTCAAAATGTTAGACCCATTGAAATTATTCACTGAAGCTGAACATTAGAAGTTCCAGATGGCAAAAGAGGCTACGGAGTTGGTGGAGAGCCATTTTAAGGGCTCCAGAAGCCCGCAAAAACCAGTGGACATGTGAGCAGTCTTCTTGCACTGGGGTTTCAGTTTTGGTGGATACAAAGGGGCCCCCTCTAGGCACTGTTAGCCATAATTATGCCAATATTGTGGTTTTCTGTCAATCTCATTGACTTTTGTGCCCAGTATTTTCCTTTCCACTTTAATATCATTTTATATATCTCTGTTTTAATTTTTGTCACAAACCTCTGCATAGTTTTCTCTATTTATGATTTAATTATTGTTTGCATTTCCATTTTAATTTCCATTGCCATTCCTTTTTAAACTTCTCTTTTAAGTTCCACTGTATTTTTCTATATTATGTCCTTAATTTCCGCTAGTAATCCAGTTTAATTTAGCTTCTTTCATTCTGAGTCACCTCTATATTTTTCTCTCTATACTTCAAGCCAACACTTCCTCCTTCTGGTTTCTCTCTATATTGCCGGTTGTCAACAAGTTTGAACCATGTCACTTCCTCTCTGGGCTTATCTGGGCTTTAAGTATCTGAACTTTTTAATAGGAAGGACAGATGATCCACCTGATTCTACTCTTTGAAGCCTGGCAGAACTGCCCTTAGAATGTCATTTTATTTGTTTGTTATTATTTATTATTTATTTTAGAGTATTTTTACCTCACCTTTCTCCTTGGAAAAGGACCCAAGGTGGTTTATAAAGCTTTTAAAAAAAAACCTTTTCCCTGTCCTCCAGCGCACATGCAGCTTACAGATGGAACAAAATGGTTCGTTTCAACAACAACAAAAAACAAACAAACAAACAAAACCACCAGTTCGTTTCATCTATAACAAAATGCTGCTTCCTTGTTTCATTTCATTACGTAATGACACAATGAAACAGCATTTCATTTTTTGTTTTTTGCCCATCCCTACTTACAGCATTAGACGACAACATTAACACTAAAAGAGAATGCAAGCAGTTAAGAAAAGAGTATATATTCCATGTAATTATGTATAGTAGGCCATCTAAAATGTATGAGGGATGGGAACTAAAAATTGATAACATAGTATCAATGTAATCCCACAAGGAGAGATACAGGTACAAAGCTATAAGTGGTTATAAATACAAATCTATGTAGCCATGAATGGTAGTCCATCATTCGGGGAAAGCTTGCCTGAAGAGAAAGGTTTCTGGCTGTTTGTGGGAATTCAGCAGGGATAGGGCAGTCCTGGCCTCTAGTGGGAGGGAGTTCCAGAGTCTGGGTGCAGCAGCCGAGAAGGCCCTTTCATGTGTTCCCACGAGATGTACTTCCGAAGAAGGGGGGATGGAGAGAAAGACCTCTCCTGATGACCTTAACACCCAAGCCGGTTCATACTGTGAGATTTGATCTTTGAGATATCTACGACCCAGATCAGCACTTTGAATTGTGCCCAATAGCTGACTGGAAGCAATCTGGCTGCTGCATTTTGGACCCACTGAAGTTTCCTGAAACTTTTCATCGGAAGTCCCATATAGAGCGCATTACAGTAGTCTAGCTGGGACATCACTAGGGAATGTGTAACTGTGACCACAACAGGCATCTCAAGGAAGCATGTAAATGAAGTCTAGGAGAATTTGTCAACTAACAAAAGACAAAGGTGGCTGATAATTTTATTAGACCACTAGAAACACCACAGACTTCACTTTTGAGATGAAACCTACTTTGTGTTTGTGTGGTCTAATAAAGTATCACCCACCCTCATCTTTGTATTGTGTGGAGGGACCGCACAGATCCCCCCCTTCCCCCTTCTTGCATACCAATATGTTTTCCCCTCTGTCCTGATCTATCTCTGTATGGATTTCTAGAAACAAACTGACAATGTAAATGTCCAATTGCTAATTCCTAGAGTGATACAATACTTTCAATATACATAAACTCAGCATTAAAACAACTATATTGTGCTAATAAGAATTACAAAAGTTCCTCTAAATGTAATGAGAATACTTTTCCATTCTCACTCTGCCTCAGTCCCCATATCTCTGTGAGGATAGTTACTGAGCCCTCCAGAACAAAAGCTGCACAAGGAGAATTATTGGGAAAGAATGACCACCTTCCTTCAGGTCACACTAGGTTCCTCTGTCCTACTAGCCCAGTGATGGCGAACCTTTTAGAGACTGAGTGCCCAAACTGCAATTCAAAAACCACTATTTTTTTGCAAAGTGCTCATACAGTAATTTAACCTGTTTACAGGTGGCTATGAAGGGGCAATGTCAAGTGCCCACAGAAAGGGCTCCAAGTGCCACATTTGACACCCGTGCCACAGGTTTGCCATCACTGTACTAGCCCATTATCTCACTTTGCTCAATAGTTTGTTGCACAAATATTTTTTTCTGGTCACAAGGGTCAACCCACTTTTTTACTTCCACAAATAATCTGGCCACACACACTTCTGAAATTGTTTTATACCGAAATCTTGAGGGGGGCAGTTTGGTAGTGCATAACTCAGAGATCATAAATCCAGTATTTCCCAATTTTGGGGAGCATGTAGAGAAGAGTCAGGGGAAGTTTTCCTGAACATTTGGTGTGCCTATGTCCCTTGGTGGGCATTTTATAGACCAACAAATCAACAAATCAAAAATGGCTAAAATTTATCAATTCATATTAATTGAGACAATTTGCACAAATATGAATCAATGAATTAGTGATTTTTGAAAGAATTCTCTAACCATACACACAAAAAAACTTAAATAAGCATGCAAGGGCAAATATAACCAGTCACACAATATGCTAGCGATGCGCGTGTCATTGTCTATTAAGGTCAGTGTTGGCAAGTCAAACCAACAAGAAAAAGTGCAAAATAAAAGCAATTGTTTTAAACTCTTTTAATCTACTGCATTTAAACTTATTGTATAAACAACTGAGTATATACCAATATGAAGAAAGGCAGAAACATGTTTATAGTTAGCAAATATATAGCAGCATATTAATAAAATCAAAAGAGATAATAAAACCTGTATTCTGCCATGCTAAATCTTCTCCAAATAAAGAAAGTTGTACCACTAAGTTATGTAGATAACCTATTACAGAGGTCTTTGAGGTCAGCTTCACTAATCCCACTTTTACTTGTTTTCAGCACATTACTCAGAAGCACAAGGCATGGAAAAGACAGACTGGATGGAGGTATATGTTACAATTTGTGAGCAAATCATGTAAATTTATTTTACAGAATGATTTTTTAACTGAAAGGACACCAAAATTCAGTTGCTAAGAATGGCTTTGTTCCTTTGTAATCTCTATTAAAATTTAATAATTCTTTCTTTTCCCTCCAACTTTGATTTAATACCCTTTAAATTCAAGTGAGCTTCTCGAAATATACTTCTTTTTATAATCTTTGGAACATTCCTCAGGGCAACATTACATATACCGTTCTGCTTCTCACCACCACAAAATGAACAAAAAAGTGGTGCTTTCTGTTGTGCAAATATTCACCTTTTGAATTAATCTTTCAGAAACTTCTAAGGGCAACGTGAAATAAGGAAACAGAGCATTAAATTTCTAAAATCAATAGCATGTATATAAATTGGCATTCATTACTCTACAGCAATTTCCAGTTTCTTCTTGATTGATTAAAGCCAAGGGTTGAAAATAAGTGCTTTCCCTCCCTGCCTGGAGAAATTCCCAATTGTCCATGCTGTGAACCTTCCATTATGAGACATGAGACAGCGGTAGCAGCCCATGGTTCATTTCACGCCGCCACAAAATAGACTTGTCATTCCACAATCGAAAGTAAGAAACCTGATGGAAGAGCAATGTGTCAAAGACTTGTCAAAAGAGGCTTGTGCTCAATGACAACAGAGAACAAGAAAGCCATGCCTTGAGTTTTATACCAGCCAGCTTTTGCACACAAGCGATAATGCAAAAGAATTATCCCTGCTTTTTGTTATTTACTGCTCAAATGTGCTATTGAACATCAACTCACATGATTCATCCTAATTAATCCTGATCCCACATTAATTTATAGAAGATAAACATTGTGCAATGCAGACGAAACGGGCCAACGTAGAAAAGTCAAAGGAGCAAAAACATTTTAACAAAAGAGCAGATTAAATTAACAAAAATATAAAACAAACTAGAGATTTCTAAACTAGATGTTTCTTTTTTTTCTAATAAAACACACACACACACACACACACACACACACATATGCACAAACAATGTGTTTAAGAGTAAGAATGTGAAAAACAGTCTTGTCAAGAAACTTGTGCCAGAGTTCAACAGAGCCACCCAGGCTGTCCAAAGAATGTGCAAATTCACATGATTATTTACAGGTCCAGACTGGCACCATCATTTTGCTGTCATGGTTAAGACAGCCCAAATCATGTGGGATAGACCCTCCACATGTTTGTTTGTTTTTTAAAGAAAATTCTTGCTCACTTGTGTAAAAATATTTCTATTAAGTGTCATATGTCAATAAAAGAAATAAAATTCTGGAACTTCTTTCTGATGCTTTATGTTATGGTGTGCGATTTTTACATATAAACTATTTCCTGAGAACAAAACAACAGCTCCCAATTAATACCAAGATGGTAAAGATTTTTCCTCTGTGAGTACTGTGCCATCACTATAGTAAATGCATGAATTGACCTTCTAAGCTGTACTCATTTGTCATCTCCACAGTCTGTATGTATTCAAACATTTTGAAAGCAAATCCTGTAGCAGTATCATACGCGTATTAGTTCATGTATTTTGTCAGTTTGTTTTACAGAATGACAAAATGTGACTGGTGTTAAAGAATCCAAAGAATAAATTCTGTAGATTACAGGTTACCCTGAAGAGTATAAGGGCTTATCTCCCCCAACCCCCAAAACAAGGTCATTTTGCTATATAGAAGACTGTATACATACTTTGATCATGAGTAGAAGAATCCAAATTATTTTGAAGATTAGCATCAAATTTGGAATTTAGCATGCATCAGAGTAGAAGTTATTTGGTTAGGGGTTGTTAAAACGAGTGTACTTTCCCATTCTCTTTGCTAGGATGCAAGCCTAGACACCTGCTTAGCAACAGCATTTGTTATATAGTCAGACTTATTCAATGGTTATATGTCAGTCTCACATTGGTTCTTCTGGAACGGAAGGTTCAACCAACAGATGTTGTTGTTGCCTAGGGTCTGCCATATCCCACTAAGAAAACGAGGTTTTCACACCAACACAGTCCCTTGCAATTGAGGAGAAAAATAGGCAACTTCACTGCAGTGCCACTGTTGTTATGCCCTTTCAACATGTACCATGGAAGATTTGATGTAGATGCCTCAAATACTTTTGGTGTTCTCCAACATTCCCCTCTACTTTTTAGCCCCAATGGGCACGGCTGTGCCCTTGCACATGAGTGACTCCCAATCCTCCATGCGGGTTCTGTCACAACCGGAACCAAATGGGCTGAAAATGATAGTGGTGCAGAGGGAAAGAGGACCCCTGCACAGAGGGAGGCAGAGGGAACTTCGAAGTTTGTGGGTTCTTTGCCCACATAGAAAACAACCTGCAAACAAACTAAATCAAATAAAAAATGAAAATGAAACACAACAACAGCATCCATCCATACAAACGTAGAGTCCATCAAGAAAAGACTGGGTCAGAAAACAAACCAACTAACCAAATACTGTCATGAACTCAGTGATCACCAAAGCTTTCCCTAAAGAACCAGGTCTTTCGTGCTCTCCTAAAGGCCGACAGAGTTTGTAGGGATTTTTACAGTGCTCTCTTCAGTGAACATACAAATGGGTCAGAATCAGAGAAAATGCTTTCTCCAAGGATCATGAACTCTAGTGCTGCACACACTTAAAGTTATTAGATTGTTTTTGTTTGGTTTTATGGAACTCCCGTTAATGCAAGCAGGAGGAGAGCAGATGCCTTGGATAACGAAGGTCAAAAAGGCCATTCCATTCCATGCAAACAACCTCTGTTTGTGGTAGTTTATGAACTTCCTCTTCTCAGAGGACTTTTCAGACCAGGGAAGCTTTGGCACAGGAAAAAAGAAGGCTCATAAACTTGTTCTTGCATAGATTTCATGCTGAAATCCAGTCTTTTCCTGTTTTTCTTTGGTTACTAGTGTCCTATGCTTACTAACTGAGAACAGGGAAAGTGAAAGATACAGATCTCTGGCTTATTGTTAGGGTGTTTAATTTTATACTGCCTCTGGCAAATGCTGGAAAATAAAGGTAGATAGAAAGTATGATAGCCTCCTCTAGCAGCTCCTTATGTTTCTTGGCCTCTGGGACTTGTAGGGATGTCTTTGATTAATACTGCACATTTTTGCTGCTGCTTCCTAACCATTTTTTCATACATGCAAATAATAATAATAATAATAATAATAATAATAATAATAATAATAATAATAATAATAATAATAA
>JAHTLZ010000280.1:1795999-1809593 GCA_023846285.1 Phrynocephalus versicolor | reverse complement strand
GAAATGGGTCCTCCTCATGCTCCCCTGGAATTTTTAAGGCCAGTGGGGGAAGGAAGGACAAAAGCCATTAATTTGCTCCACGTAGGCACTTAGGTCAACTATCTAGTACAGAGATGGCGAACCTATGGCATGCGTGCCAAAGGTGGCATGCGGAGAGCGTTCGACTGGCACGCAACATGCTCCCTGCCCCCCCACTTCCCCCTCCGCTGGACCAGCCATGAGGCATTTGTGGAGAGGGAAGTAAGGGGGTGGGCAGGGAGCATGTCGTGCGCCAGGCTGCCCCTGCCCCTGCCCCCTGCCACCGCTGACCCCACCTCCGCCGGTCCCCGCCTCCACCACCATTACCAATTCCATCCATGCCCCCCACCGCCGATGACGCTGACCTTGCTGCCCCATCGCCCTGCTGCCTTCAACAAGCCCCCACTGCCACCGATCCTGACCCCCCCGCCACCGCCACCGCCCTGCTGCCTTCACCCCCGCCTCCCAACACTACCACCAATCCCGCCCCCCGCTGCCGCCGCCGACCTGCTGCCTTCACCCCGCCCCCAACACTGCCACTGATCCTGCCCCCTGCCGCCACCACCACCACCCTCCTGCCTTCACCCCCCATTGCCACCAATCCCCCCCGCCCCCCGGTTGTCACTGCCGCTGCCGCTGTCGTCCCCATCACCGAGTTTGGGCACTCAGTGTCAAAAAGGTTCGCCATCCCTGGTCTAGTATGTGTTTGATTCCTAAAACAAGTACCTTATATACTTGAAAATAAGTCAAGTTTTTCAGCCCTTATTTTTCAGCACTGGTTTGGGGAAGGCAGCGGAGGAAAATATTGACTCAGGTTATACTTGAGCCAATCAATTTTCACTTTTTAAAGGCAAAATTAGGGGGCTCGACTTATACTCGGGTTGAATTATACCCAAGTATATATGGTACTGAAATGTGTGCGTGGAGAGAAATAATGCATTTCCTTTCTTTTCTGCTATATGTGGACAGTCAGCAGAGATAAGACATACAGCGAATATAACTTTTAATGTTAATGGCTTGCCTTTGGCTGAACACAAATATCTCATTAGCTGTTTTCTCTTTGCAGCAACAACAAAAACTGCTCAATAGAGTAACCATACAAGAAATAATAATGGCAGTAACATACTCATTAAAAATAATAGAGGTTAGGTTTCAGGATGTCTGAAATGCTCTGCATTGTCTTCATGAAGTGCTTGCTGAAGTCAATGGAACTTTGCCTCACTGGCTTCAAGGACACTAACTCTGTGGTGACCCTTATTTATTAAATGAACATAATTTGGACCAGTTAGTAGTATACAACAGAAAAAGATCTAAATTCCTCCTAGCTTTTCCACATTTGTTTAGTATAAGACAGAACAGAATGCAATTCCAGTATTTCAGCAAAATAAGGAGATGTGGAATACATTTGTTGCTGTGCTTCCTCTTCTCCTCATTCTTTCTATCTTCTCTATCTGTTAGATGTTTTCTGAGTCATATATTCTTGTTTGTACATCAACAGTGTTCCAAGATCAATTACAACTTAATAAGAGGAATTTTGATATCTTGGGTAGTGACTGTTTTCCTCTTTGATCATAGCAAAATGACCAACTCATAGGCAAAGATGGAAATGGCTGCAATGACATTTCAACAGATGGATTATTTGGCTAATTACCATACGCAACTCATTGTCAGAAGGGGGGCACACACCTGTGAGGAAACACTCTGGCTGTCCCCATCAGGCTATCTGCCTCAGACCTATCTCTCTCCCCCGCCCCCCCCCCCCCCCCCCCAGTGGACAGCCTGGGGACCGTAACAGCATGGTGATATGAGGCTACAGAAGGCATGGGTATAGTTTCAGGTGGGAGTCTAAAGTTGGGTGAGGTGGGAGGGGATGGTGGTAGCCAGTTTAATGGGAAAGGAAGAGGATGCTGATGGACTCAGAATGAGAAGAAGAGGCACAACCAATGGCCATGGCAGATCTTCCAGGAGCAGGACAAGCTGCTGGAGCTCAGGGAACTTCATCAGTCTTGTTCTTCCTGAAGGGTGTTAGCGGGTTGAGGTCAGTGCTATGAACTCAACCTCAAACCTAGACATGAGACTCTGATGATCCGGTGAGCAGAACTGGGTAATGGAGGGCTACTGAATGCAACTAAGTGCACTTGTGGGTTGTTGGGAGTGGGAGGTACAAGGTTCCCATTCTATCAGTACATCCCACCCCCCTAACAAAACAAAAGCAAGTATTGGCAGCAATGAGCATCTGGAGTCCATGGAACCTATGGTCAAGGAGACCAGTCCAGCCACACTTACCCTGGACAGGGTGGTGGTGGTGGAAGTTGCAACACCTCAGAAATATTTGAGTACAGCTTGGTTATAAGCTACCTCTGCAATTTATCCAATCAATGAACCAGAAACTTATTTCTGTCTCTAAAAACTAATGTCTAGAGATGTCAAATTTCAGTTCCATGGTAACAGACTGGAGAATCTCTACAACACACAGTGGACTAAAAGCTGGAAAAAGCTGGATTCATAGCTCTGATTGGCTTCAAACTTACTGGACAGTCTTGGCCAAATCATCACTTCTGAGCCTAGCCCCCTTCTCACTGTTACGAAGATAAAATGTAATACTGTAACTTCATACATCCTGTCCTTGGAGGAAGAGTAGGATACAAAAATGGCAAATGAGTAAATTGACATTGTATTGTCTTGTACAGTATATAAACATACCTTCTAATCTAGAGTAATTTAGAAAGATGTGATAAAAATGTTTACAAAATCATGTTAAAATAAAAAAAAAGTCTTACCCATCACTTAATATTAGATCCTCGTGTATAACATTACAATATCACTAACTCATGAACTCCACAAGAAAAGAAGGGTAATAAAAACGTTATTCAATAGAAAGCTATCTAGGTGGAATTGAAAGATAAACAAACCCAGTTACGCCTGCCTATTTCAAAGTGGAAGTAATGTTACCCAACACATTTTATTAACTGCAACACACATTCTAAAATCCTCATTTACTCTGTGCATTGACTAATTAATATTAATATCTATACAAAATATGATATTGTTTACAAAGAATCTTGTTAATGCAAACAAAAGAAACCAACATACAGTACAGATACTAGTTCATGATTCAAAAGACACTTTGCAATGTCTCGCATTTTTCTTAAATAGAAAATGTACAGGAAGAACTGGACGAGGAGGAAATGGTTTGCAGACCATCACAGAACTTGCCCAGTAAAATAAATTCTGTAAGCAAAATGCAATGCTGCAGGAGAAAAACCAGGCCATGATACAATATTTGCAGCTGCATGTTTCACATGCTGATTAGAACATTATTTATTTTTCAGTTTCCATTCAGCTACTTTAGTCATGGTTCCCAGGAGTGAGGATATACTTTTAGGATATGGGACCCCTCCTCCATTTCTGGGATTTAAGAGACTTTTATCACTGTAGAAAAGATGTTGAGTTGTGTAGAGATGATTGACAGCTGACATGGCAACTGCTGCAGGCTGATTCCTGTTTCCCCTAAAGCAAGCCACGTCTCCTCTCTGTCCTAATTCTCTCTAGAAGCTGCCTGCTTACTACTGCAGGCCCTTGCAAATAAATATCCCCCAATCTTAATGCAACCCCTGCATGCATGTCAGATTAATGTTCATAATCTTTGGAAATTCCATAATGCATTCTGGTTACATAATCTAGATTTTCTGCTCATTGAGTCTGAGGTTCTTCATTGGTCGAATGTATAATTTATGGCACAAGGTCTTCAGAATGGTTCCAGCCAATATTCCTACCCCCACCTTGCTTACAAATGAAATGGCGAAGCAGGCCTGAACTTCACTTGCATCATTCATTTGCTAGGAAGGTAGGGTGGCATTATACACAGACACATATGCAGAGCCATTTAGGGTGACCCCACAGAAATGTTACATTTATTTTTGGTTTCTGGGCTCTCCCCCCACTCCCCACTCTGTCACACACACTCTCATTCTGTCACACATACAACCATAAAAAGTCAGTTTCCTCACCGCCTCTTTCTTTCATATTTGGAACTTTCTGTATTAGACAGAGATCATGAAGACACAGTCATTGGCATCTAAACTGCTCCATTCAAAGGAACTGCAGAATTTTTCACCTTGTGTGCTTTCTAAGGGTCAAACTTGACATGCCATTTCTCTAAATAGTTGTCATGTGGGTGGTTACTTTAAGGACTGGAGATTAAGGGGGAAGGGGAGTGTTCCCCTTTGGTAGTCCTGAGACAGATCTGCATGAACAATATAATGCTCCATTGCTTCATTGTTATACTTGGAACTTTATAAGACAAGAAAGAAAAACCCATTCCAACCCTGATGCAAATCTTTTCTGCACATAATGGTCCTCCCCATTCACTATTCAGAGCAAGAAACTGTTAGCATACCAAGAAAGGATCCAGTTTCTTTGGTGGGAGATAAGATATGAAAGGTTGCAAACCACTGCTATAGTACTATTAGGTAAAGAAATAACACCTTCTCAGCTGAACTTAGTGCAGAGCGTATTGGTCACTATGTTAGTCGCAAACACAAATTCTTATTGCTTTATTGTTATTATTTTCACATTACCCATCTGATGTCTGAGTTGATCATATAGAGGCAGTTTTGGAGCAGAAACCAAATCAAGGCCCTTGCTGCTGGATGGCTTATATATAAATCTGACAGACAGACAGACAGACAGACAGCAAAGCTAAGATGTACCTTTTATATAGGTTAGGTAATTGGCAGTTTTGCCACAAATCCAAAATTTAATCCAGTTCATTCTTTCTAAAATGTATAAAGCCATGGGTAATTGAATACGTATTAAAAGTAGAAGGACATTCAAACAAAGAGGTGACATAATTAATTGGTACTGATATGATACCTGGTGTTCCTACAATGTAGTATGCAAAGACAATACTATCCTCTCCCCCATACCCCCACATTTAACAGCAAGCAAGGAAATCCATCAATTGATTCCTGAATGAATGTTTGATTTTATTTTATTTTTCAATGATGCAACTGAGTTCTGGCATTATTCCAAGAAATTAAAGCCCCCCTTAAGGAAACTGCTCAGCTTTCCTGTCACTTGCCAAAGAAATGCAAAAGGTTATGTTTATTTAGGATGGAGACGGACTTGTCAAGTCACTGTATGGTAAGATCCGTATGGAAATGTTAATGCATTAACTCAGAAATGTTTCTGTACTATCAGCAGCTTCCCTTCCACCCTCCCCCGGAGGACATAAATTGACAATAAAATGATTGACATTCACAAATGTGCCTCCAAGCAGATTGAGGATAATTAGTAAAGCATGTAGACACTCAGTCAGAGGAGCCAAATGTGGTAAATCTACAAATAATGAACTTTTAATGCATGTCAAGAATAACTTGCTCATTTTGGCCTTCCATTTTATATGCTTCTTCTGGTCACAGACAAGTTGGTCATCCTTGCTCTCCCAGCCATGGGTGTATTCTTCATACCCAGGTGAAAAGTACAAGCACCCCAGTTCTCTGGAAGTAAAGAGATTCAACAAGATTTTCCTCCCATTCATTTTGCATAAAGACTCTTGGGATGCCCTTCTGTTTCAGTATCATTCCCATCAGCCACACATGGCTTGTGATTAGTGTGTGTGTGTGTGTGGGGGGTACCTTCCTAAACCTTTTGGGTATATTATTCCTGTTGCTCTGACTCCTGAGCTACCACCATTCCACGTCTAGAATGAATGGGAATATGGAGCAACAAATACTTGCTCATCAGAATCAAAACCCTTCACCCTGCAGTTTGCATAATCTCCTACTTAGCCCCCAAAATTGGACAGCCAGGAATCTTTCCACTGATGCTCAATCATCAGGTGAGGAACATGCATTAGTATGAACCATCCGGAGGTGTTTCAAGGAAGAGCAGCTGGTATTCTCACCTGCTTCTAATGCTTTAATGAAATCCACCACATAGCTCCTATGCATCTGCCAAGAAATCCCCAATAATCCCCAATTAGACATGTGGCCTTTTCATGGGAAGCATTTAGTCTTTGATTTTGACCAACAGTAAAGAAAGCATAGATCTGAAATGAGCGCAACGAGAGCCAAACTAAACATTAGTATCAGTACATATTCTATCTAACTAACCAGTTTATTTAGAAAATAAAGAGTGTCCCAGGGCTTAATGGAAAGAAAGATATACTACTACATCATAACAGTTGGGGTCCCTTAACTTGAAGGGGAGGTTTGTGTATGTTAGAGAAGCCTAGATCAGTGCCATTAGGAGACTAGACTCCCATTAATCTGGACTCCTACCAGGATCACCCAAGGCAGAATGTTCACAGTTGAGGCATCAGATTAAGATGCACCTACCTTCTTTAGAAGTAATGGGTGCATCAGCAGAAGACAATGGATAGTTCCAGTGGTATAAAAGAACTACCACTTTAGCACTGACAAGAAATTGAAATAGTGAATGATTTTGTATACCTTGCTTCAATCTTCAATCCAAATGCAGATTGATGCCAAAAAAATCAGAAGACTAAAAATCTGAAAAGCAACAAATAAGGAATAAGAAAATATTATCTAATGAAAGGAGGTGTCACTGGAGACTAAGACCAAGGCCATCTATGCATATGAAAAAATGGACAGTAAAGAAAGCTGATAGGAAAAAAATGGATTCATTTCAAATGTGGTCCTGGAGGAGTGCTTTGCATGTACCCTGGACTGCCAGAAAGACAAACAAGTGAGTCCTGGAGCAAATCAAGGATGAACAATCTTTGGAGGAAGAAATGGTGAAACTGAAACTTTCATACTTTGCATATATCATGATAAGGGGATACTTGCTAGAAAAGATAATAATGCTGGGGAAAGTTGGAGCAGGAAGGGAGGAATCCCAATATGAGATGGACTGACGTCCCTAAAGGAAGCCACAGCCTTAGGTTTGCAGCAGCTGAGTAGGGCTGTTAAGGTCAGGACATTTTAGAGATTTCTAAATTGGAGATGGCAGGAGCACATTTATCTCTAGAGAACAATGGAGAGACCAAAAACGGTATCAAGAAGGAAGTGATATCAGCAACCCTAGGAATAGCCATTGAAGACTGGAAGAATGGTAAGGTTAGAGCAGGTAAAGGACAGTCTAGGAAACCTGAGAAGTCCCTCTTTCTTCCCCACACAAAGACATGCATTCTCTGGAGTGTAAGATCAGCTGCATTCAGTCACTTCCAAAACTAATAACTCCCATGTCCTTCCTCTCAGATGAAAATTAGAGAATGAGGAAGGGTCCAGAAGTGCTAATGTCTTTAAGATGCCTGGGAAGGAAAGAAAATGAGAGGATAATTCCAGGGTTTTTCCTATATGCCTCCTTTTCTCATTTAATCCCCCAAAGCGAGCTGGATGTCAAAAGAGCAAAGGATTCAAGCAGTTATACACACTCTAACAAGAACTGTGGAAATTCCATTTTAATTTTTCAAAATATTAGAAGGATTGTAAAAACCTTAGAAACAACAGATTTAACAGTCATCTGTCCATGAATACATGCATTGCAATGAACGAGATGCCTTTGCTTATTTCAGAATACTGTGTACACAGATGCACCCAATGCCAGTTGGCTGTCAACCTAGCTCTTCACTGTTCCACAGTAATAGCTGCATTACCACCAGATTCCTATTTTAAATGATTTTTAGCTTAATTGGAAAAGGTGGCATATGCATTTTTAAAATAAAAACAAAACTACTATAACTGGGTTATTTCTGTTTCCCCTTCTTCTGGTTTCCTTCAATGGTAAGGGGGAAAAACAACAGCATTGATCTGGACAGATTTGGTATGGAAGATAGGAGAATTTCCCATGCTCCTCAATAATTCATATTTGATCATCATTAGCACTGAAACATTTTACCAAATCCAAAACCTTGTCATTTGCAGTCCATAACTGACTCAGTTTTCCTGAAACAATTTTGTTGACTTCACTGGACTTAATCTGGATTAAGTAGTCTGTGGACTAGAGGAACCGATTTGTTTTGCCTATTTCTGCCCTGCTGCATCTCAAAAAGAAAACATGAAACAGCCTGACTGAAACAGAAGGCAAGCTTCTTGGCACCCCTACCATAATCACATGATAAAAGCCACAAGCATGAAAAAGAAATCATGCTGGAAATTAAATAATAGAACCCTCCACCAAAAAACCCCCAAAATATTTCCTTAGATTGAAGAAAGAAGTGGCAATGGTTTCTCCACTGAACAATGTTTTATGAAGGATGATGCTTTAGTATCTTTCATGGGTACATTCAGTGTTAATGATGCACCACATCTGGAATGTCAAAACATATTAGAGCAATGAAGGAGAATGTAAGCTAAAGATCACTATCTTTAGAGTAAGAAAAGGTATCAAGGATAGTGGAGGGACTGTAGACCTTATGAATGAATAATAAACATTTTAAAAGTAGCAACAAGAAGCATACATTATGTTTCTAGAAAAGAATCATAACCCAAAGTTTTGTGTTGATTTGGAGTTAAAGTACCATGCGCTCCAAATTTTGCTTTTTAGATATTTCTATCAAATGTATTATGAATTGTTTTAAAAAACGAAATACAAAGTAAACCTGGTACACTCACAAAAGCAATTAAAGGTCTGTATACACATGGCAATTGGTGTGGGCTGGATTAAGCTAAATAGGACTGCTAGAAGTCAGATCAAAATCCAATATGACATTCACTGTGATCCTTGAATCCAAATGGCATATGCACCTCAAACAGATCTATTTGGTCTGACTCTTGTGCTCCTTCTGTGCAAATAAAGTATCTCTATCTCCCTCCCTCCCTCTCCCTCCCCCCTCTCTCTCTGTGGGTGTGTGGGGGGTGTGGGGGGGTGGGTGTGGGGGTGGGTGTGGGTGGGTGAATTCAGACTGGGTAAATTCCAGCTTGACCTAATATATACTCACTATCAGCTCAATCAACTTGTTATGAAGATAAAGTGGGGCCTAGGGAAGCCATGTATGCTGCACTGAGCTCTTTGGAAGGAAGGCAAAATGTAAAGGATGTGTGTTGCGTCATTACAGTCGTGACCGACTCTGACCCCATGTCCATGGGATATAGACAAACAAATGACAGTGTCCTACAGGGTGTGTGAAGCTAATTTAATAATATATTTATAGTATTGGGCATTGTCCACCATTCATTTAACATGCTCACCAACATAATTATTTTCACTTTATCCCAACCCTACATGCCCTAAGCACATCCAATCTTGTCTGATTTCGGAAGCTAAGCAGGGTCGGCCCTGGTTAGTACTTGGATGTGAGACCACAAGGGAATACCAGGTGCTGTAGGTGCCTGGAGTAAAAACTGGCAAACCACTCCAGTATTCCTGTCAAGAAAACTCCATGGTCACAAAGAGTCAGTCACAACTGTAATGATACAACACACACACACACAAATTTCTGGATGCAGATTTATTTTTACTACTACTTTCACTGCTGCTGCTGCTACTATTGTTGTCCGTATTTATATCCTTCCTTTCCTGTAGTAAGCTCAAGGAAACATACATGGATCTCTTCCCCATTTCAACTAATCTCATTCTTAAAGAAAGACCTTTGAAGATGTATATTAGCCACATGTAATTTGCTTCAAGTTAACATTTGTAAAGTTCCTTAGAGCATGGGATAATTTTCAGTTTGATGTTCCTAGAAATGATTTGCATTGAAAAACGGAATCCAAATGATTAGTTTTTAATCAAGGGATTCCTGAGGTGAAGAACTGCAGTGAGAAGAGCCAAGAAGGATTGGTCTTTAATCTTAATTAACATGACAGTGTCTCTCAAAAGCTCTCAAGTCCTGCATTTAGAAGGAATCAGATGCCTAGAAACACTCTCTAAATGCTCTCTGAGTAGATTTCAAAAGGTTTTCCCGCACCTCTCGGTATAGAAAGCTAGTTAATCCCCTTTCTTCATCAGCTTTCAGTGTTCATCACATCATGACCACATCTGAAGTAAAGAACAGCGGAGGGTCTGAAACACCTTAGGGGCATTGGTAAATTAAAACTCTTCGAGTTTCTAATGCCATACTGAACACTCAAATCACTAAAAAGATGCTTTCTTACAAAGCCAATGATCTTTGAATTTTAAAACATGGGCTGGAATGAGAAGGAAAAGTACACGTGTACCCAACTGCTTTATTAAGGATCACAAAGAAGATCCAAGGGAGTTTTGCTGATTATATGTGCAACAACACTTATGTGACTCAGTCTACTGCTGTCTTCTTATACAATGTTCTACTCATGCAAATTATTATAGTTAAAATTATAGTCAAACTGCAAGCCAAAGAAAGAAAAAAATATCTTGTGCAAAAAGAATCTCAATCCTAGGTGCTAAATTTAAAGTAATTGAATAGTCATCTTTAAATGTATGAACATTATTTATAACAGGTTTGTGAAAACCAGTTCCGCTGAACAAATAACAATAAAGCAGTTCATGAGAGAAATTTACCTACAGTACCTATTACCAGTAAGCAGCTTATATTTTATGGAAGGATTATTTTACAACTAGGACATGGCTTTCATGAGAAGGTTAGAGCCACAACTATTTCATATACACAGAAGTACAAATTTATCTAAGACACACATGTGTTGTGGAATACACCCAAGTTACTATGAGGATTTCAGCAGAAAAGTCTAATGTTTGACATATGTTCAAGAGAGATGACACATTTTCTACCCCCGCACGCAACAACTGTAGCATCATGTTTATCCTCAGTAACCTCACACACAAAACCACTCTCGTTAATTCCTCCAGAATAGAAACCAGTCAGCTACAGATGTCAACCTGCAAGCTTTTTTTTTTAATGTGTAGAATCAAATAATAGTGTATATTCCTACTCTGGCCCTAAACACAGAGGCCATCTCTTTAAATGCTGTTGACTCAATTTTTCTAGGAGGTGCTTGAATGTTTTTCTTGGCAACTGCATTTGATGCAGCTATAGGGTTTTTTGCTGTGTTAAACACAAGTTGGGGAAATGATAAATGCAGGGCTCTAAACATTAGGCATATGCTAGGAATTTATGATGAGCTTTGATATTAATCCATCACACATTCCAAATATGTCAGTCTCCTTTTCAGACTTTTTCTTTCTGTAGCAGCACCACAATAATTGGATAAGTGGCAATAAATAAAGTGATGTGACCCTAAGGCCTAAGGCACCAAGTGTAATTTGCTACTTAATGATGAATCCCTCTGCTAGTACAGTCCCAACAACTACTGCTTCCAACAAAGAAGTAATCTAACTGCAGAGCAAAGCTGGGAAGGTAATATTGTATATATCCTAAAATGCAGAATACTATAAACCAGCAATGCTCCATCCCTTCCTTATATTGCACCACTAATGACTCGTCTGTCCATAACTTTATTTATTTATTTATTTACAAAAAAAAATTAGCCGCCCCACTACCAAAAGGTCTCTGGGCAACATTTGCATGTGGATTACTTGAGATCAAAATGGGCTCTGGAGTGGTACTGCAGGAATTGTAAGACAGGATGTGCTGATTTAAGTCCGATAAGAAGTGCTGTGCAGAAGCACATTTCAATGGCTGAGGATCACAACAGATGTAGCATCTTTATGCCTTGCCTTAAACTATCTTACTCTCTTGAAATGACAGACCACTAAACTGATCTAAATATTATGTACACCAATAAACACTTCAGAGAGAAAACTTGCAATGATCACCACATAAGATGCAGCCCTAACCAGATACATGGGGTTTATGCTAGAACTGTTTCATGTATTTTCACTGCTTGGAGACTGCTACATCAAGTGATGAATTGCATAAATGAATATGTTACGATAATACCAGAGGGAGATTGTTCATTGCTGCCTACTTACATCACCACAAATAAAATAAAATGTTATATTGAAATGTTCCTACTCAGTTAGCTGCCATTTATCTAGACAATGATAGCATGAGAACAGAAGAATAGCTGTGCTGCACCAGATTGAAGTCTGTTTAGTCCAATACAAGTAATAAGTGCCTAACATTGATGAGTCAGGTGACAAGAAACTGAGTTTTATACACACATACACAAAACATTGAAATATAGATTTCATGTGTGTTTTCAAATTAATTCTTTGTTGTAGGCAAAGGATTATTTGTTTATATGAGCCCTGCAGGCCTTGACTTGAAAGTCTAGTTGATTTCAGTGGTACCAAGAGAGGGTGTTGAGGACTTCAGTTTGAGTTAGGTAAACAACATTTTAAAGTAACCACAATTACAATATGAAATTTCCACATTTGTGGTGCAACACACATTCACAAACTCTAGCATGTGTGTATAAGAATTTTGGGTAGATGAAACAACTTCTGCCTAGTGTCAAATTAGGGGTTCAGCTCAAACACATCAATCACAAACTATTCTAGCTTGGTTCTGCCTGGGTGCTCTGAGCAGATCCAAGCTGCTTTGTGAATGGTAAGATGGAGCATTAAGTGGTTTTAGCGCTTCCATTACTGGGGCACATCCTAAAGCTCTAGGGAGGGGACTCTCTTTTAGTAACAGGGTTAGTTTGATTTGGTTGCTTGCACTGAATTTTGCAGAGCAGATAGGAAAGGCGACATCTGGTTTAGTTTATATCAGATGTTTACCAAGAAGGCATTGGAATCCACCACCTGAAAAAATATTAGAATCCTTTTTCAAAGTGACCTTGTATTGGGTCTTGCTAGAGGTACTAAAATATGGGATTGCATACCTGTGAATAAATAAAAGCATGAATCTTTTGAATGGCAGCTCTAACTTAATTAGCAATCCTGAGGACCCCTACATAATATTGTTTTGAAAAGTGTTGTAGCTTCCACCTCCTCTTTTCTGGCTCCTCTTCCATCTTTTAACATTGCAGGAGGCCACCATGAGGAAGGCCCACCATAATGGAAAAAATAATACCACATTGTATTTTCATAAACACAAGGAAAGGCACATATAGTCATTTGTGCTGATTTTTTACATTCTCTGATAAAGAATGGGAAAAAAAAGATAACACCATTATGTTCAAAAACTAAATAGAAAAAGAAAAACTAGGTGGTTATCTGCTAAGGCTGCAACCTTAAAGCATAAATAAGAATAAACCACAATAAAATTAGTGGGTCATATTTTAAAGTGAACATGCACGGGATTGAGTGATACTTATGGTTTCGCACAGATCCAGGTATCTACAGTACAATATTGTACCTTAAACATGGAGGCTGTATGAAGCTCTTCATCACAATTTGACGTGAATGCTTGGGATAATAAACCACAGTCTCAGTATCCACAATAATACATAAAATGTGCCAATTAAATAAGGTCAATGGGGTTCAATCGCTCACCTCTTTTCAATCAATGTTAAGGCTGCTACTCTTTCAAGTATATCCTACTGCATGGATGAAAACATAGACTGGACTTTGTTCAAATCAGATCCCCACTTGAACTTAAGTAAAATTGGAGCTAGATGGTTTGTACATAGCTCTGTACGTGAGGGACAGCGGAGGAGCAAGCGGGCAAGAGTTTCCAAACAGCCCTGCCCACATCATCAGGGATACCATTGAATTTATTTATTTATTTATTTATTTATTTATTTATTTATTTATTTATTTATTT
>JAHTLZ010000280.1:1775205-1786814 GCA_023846285.1 Phrynocephalus versicolor | reverse complement strand
CGTTCTGGGGGGGGTTATTCGGGGTGAGAGGAGCGGGGGAAGATCCAGCAGTAGTTAAAAAACCCCAAGCCTAGCAGAGGAATTTTTTTACAAGGAACTCAAGACATGCACAGAGACTATTTATTGTTTCCGCTGTACCAATTTTATATTTTGGGGGGGGGGGGTTCTGGGTGAGTTATCCAGATACGTGCTGCACCCTTTGCAGAAGTTTTGGGGGGGATCTGGAGCGGGTTAACAGAAGCGGTGTATGGGAAAAAAAATTTAAAAATTATCGGCGGTTTCTTTCCAAACGCGACGTCCCGGAAGCGAAGCCGTCAGTGCCAACGAGTACTAAAAGGACTATAAACAGCCTTGAACGGCTTTTCAGAACGCCACCCCATGGATAAAGGAGCAGTAAACACAAAAACAGATTGGGCTGGCAGGGGAAAACAGAGACACCTGGCGTTTGTTTTTAGAACAGGAAAAGGATCTATTTGGAACCGGGGTACAATTAAAAACTTGCTTTAACAACAAACAAATCTGTTTTTTTCCGGTGCAGACCGCAACAACGAATCTCCGACGGAACGATATATCGATGCATCGATATTTCGGATGGCGAATAACACAAAAAAAAAATAGGGGGGGTAAACCTAAGTCCGCACGCGGCGCTGGGTGCGAAGCGAGATGCGAAGCGAAGAGATTCCCGTCCTCCGCCAGGGGCATCACTTGCCCCGCTTGGAGCACGCTAAAGGGGGCGTGGTCGGGGTGACGTCGAAGCCAAAAGGGAGGAGCGTGCGGACTGAAGCGGTCGGTTCGCACGCAAATGACGGCTTAGCGCGAACCGAGCCGCTCGTGAAGTAACGGCCCCTGATAAACAATGAATGCATATACCCAGTATCAATTTCAAATGCAAATGAAAAACAGAACCGCCTGCATTCCCTGTTGTATGTTAGCTGGCCAGGGTTCTTGGTTTTTTCAAGGCAAATCTTTTCTTGAACATTTGATCATGTTGACGATATTGTGAGTGCTGATGACCCCGCATTTCTTAAGACAGAGGAACATTAAGATCAATGGATTTTTAAAACACTAAGCAGGGCAAAGGAGTGCCCCAGTATATGAAAATCCCTAAAAGAAAAGCAACTTCTACGCCACTTTTCATCACAAAATGTCATTCATATAGATTTTATGGCTTATTTCTGGTTTTCAGAATGAACAGTCATCTTCCCTTATGTGGGCTGTTCAGAGAATTAGTGCTGTAGCAGCAACTTCAAATCCACTAAAAATCTGCATGCAGAGTTGTCTTTGAACAATTTTCCAGTAGATGCATTTGAAGGTGTTCTTTAAAGTCAGTAGGTTTTTTGTGGGACTCAAGTAAGTGCATACAGAGTGCATAATTCCCAGAGTTAGGATATTATTTTTGCAAGCACACATTCATGAAAACACAAAGCACTTCTTTTGCCTGTACAAATCAAAATCCTCAACAAGTTTCTTCAACTCTGCAACTTGTTAAGTATTTCCCTTTGAAGTGGGACTGGGACAGGATGTTACTTTGGTCAGATGAGGTTTCTTTAAAATGATGAATCAGGGGACGGCATCTGGAGAACTCAGAAGTTAATTGCTTTGGTAAGCTACTGAGAAAAGTTGCAACTGAGAACACACACTGGCCAATAAGGAAGTCATGTTGAAGACATGTCTATTCATCAAAGGCCATAATATTTTTCTTATAAATACCATAGCTCTTGTATGCGTTGAGAAACTCCTGTGTATCAGCTATGGAGTTTTTATCATGCTGCTGTAATTCCAAAATGAAGTGGAAACAACTTGACTCAATAAACATGCCCCTTTCCTGTTCTCAAACAGATTAGTCCCTCCCTTGTAATTAGGGTGTGCTGCAGAATACAGGACTTGGGTTTCTAAGGATATACATTCCAGACTAGGGTGGCCTCAGGCAACATTCTTCTCATGGATTATTGTTGCTTTACAATGTGTAGTAGCTTGTATGATGTACAGTTACTTAGGCATAGTTCTTGCATCCTCCCTCGTTTAAAAAAATGTTCAATGAACTCCCTATTCTCTTAAGTTCCGTGTGTCTAATAGCCCCTGCTCACATAACAGGGAATACTTTGCCAATCCCTGAGTACTTAAAGGATTTTGAACATTATCTTGATAATTATTTTTTCTTCTCCTTATTCATTTAGTGACTTATATAAGATTTATAGCATTTCTACTACAAGTGCTTCCTCTGCAAATGTGAAATCCCCAGTGAGTCCTCATATATTACAGTTTCGAGGCATCTTTCCTGCTATAGCAGAATTTCTTAAATTGCTTTTGAACACAATAAATAATCTAAATACTAAGTTTTAAGGGGATTACGAATCAGCTGGTGTCTCGTCCAAAAACTCTTGACAAAATCCCATTAAATAATATAAAAAAAACTGCAAATACAGTTCATTGTTCTGTGCATTTATCTACAGTAGTTACTTTCCCCTTATTGTTCATACTAAATTTTGGTAGTGTTGCAGACATTTTACTTCTGAATATTTCATTGATGCCAAGAGTCCTTCATACTCTCAAGCTGAGATCCAGCATAGATAAAAGTAAAACATCTGTCAGCCCAAAAGAATATCCAGAAATACTACTGTATACAAAATCCTTCCATAACATTACTTTCAAACACTGTATTTGGGGACAATAAAGCACAATTACCGTAATCTAGCAATCAGTTTGCCAAAACTTGGAACTGGATGAGAGGATGAAGCATGGTCTGAGCTACCATTTCTGACTGCAAAAACTGAAAATAAAAACAATAAATCACACATAATTTTCTTTCTGGTTTTTTTTTCAGCACACAAATACCAATGTAACACTGCCAATACAAGTGTACATTACAGAATGCAAGTGACCAAACATATTATTCTGTGTTTCTGCACAGTGGAAGTGATGGGGGAATATTTGCACATGTTACTTGTTAGTGTGTGAATTGTCATGTACATGTGGGATTGATTTCAAACCATGTTCTCCAGAGTCATAGTCCACCACTGTATCCCCTGCGCCACACTGGGAATCCCCCATACCAGATAGCAATATTTTTTAAAAAAATAAAAGAAGAAACAACACAGTCTGATTTTCAAATCCTCGATCCTCTGATTGCCAAGGTTGCGCAACTGCACCAAACAGCTGACAAGTGCCACACTGCTTGAAGTCAGTTTCTTCCCAGCATCCAGTGGCGAAGGCAGAGGTGGTGGAGGGGAGATCGAGGTGGCAGCAACAATGATGGAGGGGGGGGGTCTGAGGCAATGGTGGTGGCAGTTGAGAGGAGGCAAAGGTGATAGGAGCAGATGCATACACTGACCCAAAAGTTTTTGATTCCAAAAACCAAATCCTCTCACAGTTTACTCCAACAGTGGGGCCAGACCCCAATAGGGGTCAATGTGTGGCACGTTTATGTCAAACTGCCCATCTTCCACTTGGACTGAGGTCAAAATTGGCTCTAGTCAGGTGAACAAAGGAAGCATACAGCAGTGCAATAAACTGAAATTGCACCCATTCAGATTTCAGAATAATATTCTAGTAATATTCCAGTGGCCTTAATGCCACTGGCTCCACACTTTAAACTGATTTTAAGATGACTTTAGATTGACTTAACGGGCTTTCCCCCACTTTATGTGAGATTCTCACCTTGTTAGTTTATCTGACTTCAAAGAAAGGAGTTCATGAGTAACATGTTCAGTCCAGTTGCTATCATTGATATACAAAAATATGGAAGAACAGTACAAAAAACAGTGCATTTCATCAGATTATTTCACACAGTGAATCTATTCTCCTATGGGCTATCAAGGGCCTCTTCAAAATCCCCTCCAGCTGAAACTTCTCTCATTTAGTTCATTTTATGCAATGGATACTAGCCCTCAATTTACAAAGGCAACAGGGAATAAAGAAATATAATTTCACATTCACCATTTCCCCCCTAGATGCAACAAATTGGCAACATTTCACACTTTTGTCTGGTTCTCTTTATAAGCATTGCGAGTTTAAACAGAAAGTACTGTACTTGCGATACACAGATTAATTAGATGTTTTATTTATTTATTTTTTAAAATGGGGAAATGAGTTGCGGAATATAATATAAAACACAGCAGGCTTTGATTTTCTGCCTGAAATGAGTTTAAAAAAATAATAATAATTAAGAGAGAAGTGAAGAACACATGGTCTTCTATGCATAAATCAGAGATATTAAAGGCAAATATTTGCTTTTAGATAATGATGAACTGAGATTTAACCATAAAAATGGACTTGAGATGTTAATTTAGCTAAACATGAGCTCTAATCAGTCATTCGTCCTGCATCTTATTCCATGGCCATGCATAATCAAACTCAAAGGTGATACTATTATAACTCAGCCTTTCACTGCATGATGAAATTGGGAAACTTCTTCCCCACCTTATCTCTGAATCCCTTTATGCACCTCTAAGCCCCATCACATATTTAGAAGAAGCAGTTAAGAGGTGGATGGAATGTAATAAATTAATCTGGACTTAGCAAGTGGATAAAACATCCAGGAGGGCGGGGGTTGCTACAGTCCTAGAGAATGTACAGAAAAAGGAAAATGGAATATAGGATGAACACACCAGGAAAGAGTTGGGAAGAGGCAAGAGATGGCATTAGCTTTTTGTATTTTTAATAAATAAATAAATAAATAAATAAATAAATAAATAAATAAATATACCATGAAAAGTATGACTGCAAAGAAAGACTGAAAATGCTTCCCCAACCCCGATCTTCAGAATTATAGTAAACAAATAATGAATGTTTTCTTCTGCCCTTAATACTAATTGTTAAATATCATGATTAAAGAGCATGAAGACTCAGAACACCTTCTGTATGAAATTCCAGGTGCCAACCAATCAAAATGCATCTCATTGTATAGATGTTAGAACAAGAAAGAGTTCGAAGTTTAAATGAGTGGAAAAGGGTTGGTCTGCAACTAGTTCTAACACACTGTAAGACAGAACTACAAAGGAAGTGCAAGAAGGAAAGATGCATCCAAATAATGTGAGCATCAAGTATGAAGACTGACTCCTTCCAACACTGGGTTCCAAATGGTCTTATTATGAATCTGAGCTGCATATTCAAACCGTCCAAATATTAAATTCACCAGTCTTATTTTGCTTGCTATAGCAGTCCCTCCAGAAGGCTGAAGCATCATATATGGGGATTATTCCATTTCAGTCTCAGAACAACTATCAAGAAGGTTAAGGCTCCATTTTATGGAATAGCAACATAGCATGGATTTTTCAGCTTAGATTTCCTCAGGCCAGCACTTCAGCCAGTAAACCACAGAGATTCATTAGCTGTGGGATTAGAAAGGGTAAGCAGCTGATCAATAAAATGTGTGGTCAAAAGGGATCTATGCAACACATTGCACATGGCACAGTGGATGTAATGTTAGATTTTAGTGAAAAACTGAATTTAGTTTGCTACACAGTAATCACAGTCAAGGTCAAACGAGAAGGATTCCCATTTAGAGGCAGATAGCCCCTTTCAATTCCTATAATGTATTTTCCTCCAAGTCATGTGCATGGTCAATCAAACAATATGCCTTTCAGCATTTAAGGAAATCTACTTTGAATGACATATACACTGTATCATGTAGTTTCACCCCTTCAGTACCTGGGCACTTTTAGCTGAGATGGTAATATAGATTGTGTTTGTGTTCTAAGTATTGTATTTGTAACCCTCCTATACTGCATATTCTTACCACTTATTCTATCCTTTTAAAATCAGAAATATGTTCTGAGGATTTTTTTAAAAAATAGATGCACTTTTTAAAAATTATTGATTGCTTATTAATTTAATTCCTTTCTTGAGACCAGTGCTTCCCAACTTTGTTCAACCCAGATTTTCCTGGACGGTGACTCCCAGAAACTCCACCCTCTGATCTAGAATATTAGCTTTTGGATTGTAGCACCCAAAAGCTGTCCTTTTGGGGTCTGTTGGCTTGGGCTAATCTGGGAGCTGCAGTCCAACAACATCTGATCAGCCACAAGTTGTCCATTCCTGCTCTAGGAGTAGTGACTGTTTCAGTTGCTAGAAGCTGCTGGAGCATGATTTTTTAAAAAACAAACCTTTATTTTAGCAATCCTTCACATTACAGACAAAAGGGGGGAAATGACAAAAGAAGCCTCAACATAACATAGTAAGCTACGATGTACTATTGCTTATTAATTAGTTTGCCATCTTTGGCATCAGCTATTTACACAGTTAAACATGGTTGCAATTCACTTCTCCAGCCTAAAAATTCACTTCACTTCTCCAATTCATTTCTCCAGCATAAAAATAACAGACCACTAATCTAGATTATTTCCTAAACCAAGTTTCTTCTCAATTAACTCATTCATATGTTTTAACAAGGGTTTCCAGATTTGTAGCCTGCATTACTGTAATTAAAAAAAACTGTAAACCGCCCAGAGACTACTTGAAGTGGTATAGAGCAGTATATAAGCAGAACACTTTGCTTTCCATGAACTGGTTATATTTTATTTCTCCTTTATATATTCTAATATTACTAGTCAATTTCTCCATCAGCACTGTTTGCCATATCCTGCTCATAAATGTGTCTGTAAGGAAAATGGACAAAGGGCTGGGTCAGAAGAAACAGTCAAATTAGAGAGTGTACAAAATTTACTATCGCTGGAATCTGATCAGGAGAATATAGAGAAAGGAATAGCATGTAAAATATATAAAATATTAGGGGACTCATTGGAAATGAAGGAGTTAGATTCTCTGAGAGAGGTCTGGAATCAAGATCTTAATGTAGAGATAAAGAAAGAAGACTGGGTGAAAATTTGGAATATGAGAATCTTGAGATCATTATCGGTCAGCATAAAAGAAAATTATTTTAAACTGGTTTCTAGATGGTATTTAACACCAATTAGACTGAATAGAATGAATCCTGATTACTCTAAGATATGCTGGAAATGTGAAAAAAACTTGGTACATATATGCATCTTTGGTGGGAATGTGAAATAGTTCAAAAGTTCAGGAAAAAGGTTTTTTTTTAGAGCTAAGTAACATGATTAAGCTAGATATAGACTGTAATCCAGAGATAGCATTATTATAAATGTTAACTAGTAAAGATTGTTACAACAAAGGAGCTAATAGCAAATCGTATGACAGCTGCCAGATTAATTATAGCAAGAAATTGGAAGTCAAAACTAGAATTTAAGATCGAAGATTGGTACAACAAACTTTGGGATATAGCTATAAACAATAAATTGTCTTGTAGTTTAAAAGTTAAACAAGGAGAAATGAAAAAAGATGTTTTTTATGATATCTGGGGAAAATTTATAGACTATGTATTACTTGAAGGGAAGGGGAAAGAGCCAATGAATACTTCACGACAATTCTGGAGAAGAGGACTTTAAGAAGATTACTAGAACAACAGAAGGTGGAGTAACAAAAACTCATGGATGGTCCCGGGGGTGGGGGTACACTTGTATTGTTAATTGTTGCTTGTTATTTTGTTTCTATTTTGTTTGTATGTAGTTTAAAATTTAATAAAAATATTAAAAAAATGTGTCTGTAGTGAAAGATCCTGGTTGTTTCTCCAACTTTTAGCCATCTCATGCCTTGCTGTCCCTGTAAGGTTCACACAATTAGCTCTTTATTGGTCAGCTGTTCATCCCCCCCCAGTAAATAATGAGAATAACAGTAACATTTTATCATAATTATTTTTGATTAGTCAAGATCTCTAGCCAATTAATTATTTCATGCCAATATGCCTCTATTTGGGGGAAGAAAATCCACATGTGTTCCAATGTCCCCTGGGAGTTGCATGAGTAAGTATCAGGACCTTTGGTTCCACCTGTGGCTCTCCTGAATGGTGTGTTAATCACTACTGCAGATTTGATAATCTTTCCATCAGAAGCTTGGAATAGTGTTCATTATTTTCAGATTCTGCTCTGGCCTTGCCCTCTAAAGGTAGTCATTGGGCCTTCCTGGGAAAGAAATGCTATACAGCAGTGAAAATACCAGAAACATCATTATTCACTGATTTATTAATACAATTTGATGGCTTGAGGAATGGAGAGAATATTGGGATGCCTGACTCCCATGTTCCCTGCATCCTAAACTATCAGTTAACTTTCAGACATTTTTAGGTTTAATGGAAAATCTACAAAGGACCCTGAAAGCACATGCAGCAGAATGTGTTTTCAGTGGTTTCCATGATCAGAAACTCAGAAAAGGCTTATGAATGCATTCCCATCCATGCCATCCACTTAGCCCTACATAAGGCAGGCTGACTAGGGCTCAATTGTACATATTTCAAAAAATATGAGCTACTCAGGATTTTCTTGAAGCACATATCTGTTATCATTAAACATATATTTTAAAATAGGCAGGTTCCATTTTACACCATGCTGGCTATGCTTGCATGCAATGAGCAATGACAAATCATCTACCACCAGCAATGTAAACTCAAGTATATCCCAAAGGATTCATTAGTGGCATAATCAAGACAGCAGCAAGAAGACAGCAGTGATGAAAACAAAGAGGTCAGCTGCTATCAGCTCTCAGTCCAATAGTCTAGATGGCTTCAGAACTCCAGATATGCTAAATAAGTTGGACAGTTGAAAATGTCTCCAGGACATGGAGACAGAGTTCATTTGGAAGTCATGGAAGTTCACTGTGTTTTTGGTGGCTGCCACATAGTATTGCACGAGCACACACTCTCAGTATTCATGTCAGCATCCCACATCAAGATGCTCTTCTACCTTTTGTATTTGGCTAGCTCTCAATTATTTTTTATTATTTTTATTTCAATTTTTGCAGAAGTGATTGAGGGAGAGGGCAGATACAATACTGTATCAGTATTTCACCATGTCCTCTTTCTTCTCCAGCTATAATCACCTTATACTGCAAAACTTCACAAGATGTTTCAAATCTGTCACATTAGGAAGCGTTTCAAAGGATTTGTAGTTTCTAGTGCAAAGAGGACAAGGAGAAAAAATCCTGAAGATTTCTGTGGCCTGCGCTGGCCCACTGCCAACTAAAAGTAGAGTGAGTCATCTGTGCTCTTATGTAGCTAGCTACTGTTCATTTTATTTCAATTGGAGTTTTACAGAAGGCTGTCCCAGAGGACTGTGTCTAATGTGCTTTTGCTTATATGATTGTATTCCATCCTGGCTAGTCACTGCTTCCTGCTCTTGCTGTTTGCTGACTGTGTTTCAGTGCATTAATGTGTTGACAGAGTGCTTTCTCTGAACAGTTTTGGTCTCTCCTGCTCCGAATTCCCTTTAACACGCAACAATTCCATTTCACTTTGCTTCTTTAGTGAGCAATTATTCTGCCTTCCCATATAGTTTCTATATCAACAAAATCCCTGAACTAAGTCTAGGTCATTGCAGTGTGCAAAATAATATCATCTCCACAAAAGAAGCAGGGATGGGGTATTTGCTTTGTAGCAACTCCAATCATCTGTGCAGTTATACACACTCTGGTTGCACAGAATTAATTTTGGAGTTTTCAAGACTTCAGTTAACATTTGCTAAAAAAGATTCAAATGCATTCCAGGGTAAATTCTAGTATCACTAGAACATTTGTGATAACCAGAACCAGGCAATCTTATGTAGGGTGAATCGGTACTGAAAATGTAACCAACAATCCATGTTTTCATGTGTGCCACAATCACTAGAGAAATACTTCCTAGCCTTGAACAACAACAAGGGTGGAATCAATTCCATTACTGTTATACCTGGACAGAAAAAAGTAAACATTGGTGAATACCTGATTTAAAATGGCTCTATTAAAATACAGGGACAAGTGCTCTCTCAAAAATTTCTGCTGGTGCTGGGCAGAAACTCTGCTCCCCACAATCAGAGTAAGGTGGTAGCAGTGCTGACAGTGAGTGCATGCTGTCCACACAGCTTAAAGGGAATATTGATGAATGATGATGACTGAAACATAAACAAAAGGTGCAACTATTTCTTTGAAAGCTTGCCAATCTAATGTCAATCAGACACTCTATCTATCAATGATGCTGTACTATAGACAAGTGAAGTCTATCAAAATCTCTCTTAATAATGTGTGTTAAAACTGACCACACTACTAGATCCCGTTTAACTATTACCCTAAGCTTTCACATACAGCACAAAGTTTGCTTTGTACCAAATGACCCTTATCTTAGACATTAATTTATTTAATGTTCACAGGCTTAAGAAAATGGTTGTGTCATTAAAAAAAAAACAGTCTTGGCTCCTGTTAAAATACACACACGTTGGATTGGTGCTGTAATTGAGCTGAGCATAGTAGTTTCAGGCATTTCACAACATAATCTGATATGGGACTTTATATTCTCAAGGGACTTCCTTGATCACCTCTTTATAGACATTCAGTCTCTGCAAATATGCTTGTGGTTTCTTTATCAGTAATAGTATTAGGCCTGAATGCTTTTGTATATAGTGTAATGGGATATTAAAGGACTCAGTATATACACTGCAGTTCAATGGGAAGAAAATGAACAAACATTATGCAGAACTCAATGTAAGCGGACAACACTTAGGAAGGTTACCGATTCTCATTCTTTTTAAGAACCAGGTAATTATTTTCTCCACCTCTATTATCCCTTCCCCACCCTACTGAACTTCACAACTTATCATCCAACTCTTCAAATTACCACAGGGTAATAAAGTTAAATTATGTGTGATAGTTTGATCTAAGAAAACAGTTAATACAAATGAATACCTTTTTAGCTGGCTGTTTTCATGGCAAGAACATATCCAGGGTTCCTTGGAGGTCCTTGGAAAACCCCAGTAATGACAGAGCTTAGTCTCACCACTACAGGGACAGTAAGGAGACTAGTACCTCAGGCAACAGACTTTAGAAAGCATGAAAAGATAGCCAATTGGTAGTCATTGTGGCTTGCAGAAGTATAAAGATGCAACATTCAACATTCAAAACCCTAAGGCAGTGTTGGAGAACCTATGGCATGGGTGCCAAAGGTGGCACTCGGAGCCCTTTCTGTGAGCACCCAACATCACCCCTCAACAGCCACCTGTATTTAGGTTAAATTGCTGTATTGGCACTTTGCGAAAAATTAGCGGGTTTTGTCATCGCAGTTTGGGCACTCGGTCTCTAAAAGGTTTGCCATCACTGCCCTAAGGATTACAAAAAAGAAAACACTATCCTGAAACAATTTAATGAAGATAGAACATGCCAGCGGTTTTGGTGGAATAAGGTATTCTGGGAAAAGGCATAGCTGGCTGGAATCCTGAACAGGAATGCTCCACATTGAGATGTTTTGTTGCAGGTCCCACTTGTCATGGCTAATATTATCCAAAGGCTTTTCATCTCTTAAGTGTTCCTTTTAAAAAGAAGAAGCCATCCAAGATAGTGTTCACCACCAATACTCTGACAGTATCGGAAGACTGTTGGGAGAGACTCTTGGGCTGGGGGCAGCTTTGTTTTTCTTAAACTTTGTTGCTATTGTTATGTTGAGATTTTATGTTGTAAACTTCCCAGAGTAGCCCTACGGCAAGGTGGGAGGAATAAAAGTCAAACAAACAAACAAACAAACAAACAAACAAACAAACAAACAAACAAATAAATAAATAAATAAATAAATAAATAAA
>JAHTLZ010000280.1:1743329-1775195 GCA_023846285.1 Phrynocephalus versicolor | reverse complement strand
AACTATTATCTGTTGACACCCACTGGTAATGGAAGAAACCAGAGCAGAATCTGCCCCAGATATCTTCAGTTCTCTTGACCTTGTAGAAGTGAACAAGGTGCTTGGATGGGCTAGCTGAAACGTTATAGCTGAGATTAGACAGGTAACAATTCTAAGCGGTACTAAGAAAGGGGAATGTAAAGAATGCCTGTTTGTTACTATAGCCGCATATTAATCTCTTGCTTTATTGATGGTTGTGTATAGTGTCACCCTGTTTTCCATTCAGCATGCTGATTGGCTTGTTATTCACTTCTCCCTCAGCTGGAAGCCAGACAAACTGATAGAGTAAGAAGTGGAAAACAATTACAGTCTATTGAAACAGCCATACTGGTGCAGTGTGTGTTGCAATACTTTACATAATTTATTGGGCATTACTACATTTGATAGCATTTTTAAAAAATAAATAAATCTATATTATGCATTTCTATGAGGACATTTGGGAGGGAAGTGAGGGGATATTAAACTTACAGCATGCCTGCTGCAATGTGTAGAGTATTTCATTCAAAGGCAGTTTCCACTCACATCTTAAGCTGGTGTTTCAAAACTGCCCGAGCGCCTCAATGAAATTCAGGAGGTGTAAGGATAACTTTAAACTTAGCAGTTTAAGAGACCATAAGTAAGGATTGAAAAGAATTTTGCTGGATTTGACAATCTCAGCTAAAATAGCATTCTTGCACATCCTGAGACTCATTTTCAGAACAAAACAGCCATTCCATGAAAATGTGAATATTTGCCAAGCTCAGATAAATTATGCAGAAATCAAGCATACACACAAAAAACCACACATTTTAAAATGTGAATGGCTAAAACATATAATTAAAGATTGAACAAACAAGTCATAGTTAAACTTACTAAGGTGATACTGTAGCAATGGCAAAACCACAAAGAGACAAAGAGAAGAAACCCAAGCTTCACCTTGGAAAGATTCCTTTAAAAATAAAATCTTTGAATCCAGCTACTGACAATACCTTTGCAACTGCATCCTCATGAAACTATTCATGGTGCATTAGAACAATGAGAACAAAGAAACCCAAGGATTTTAAGAAGATGTTCCTTCCACAGCCCGTAGACACATAGTGTAGTGTAGCGGACAGAGTGATAGACAAGGTCTCTGGAGAATAGGGCTTGGATCTCCACTCAGCCATGAACGTTCACTGGGGGAGTAGAACTAGTAAAACCTCCCCTTAAATATCTCACATCATGAAAGCCCTGTTATGGTCATTGTAACTTAGTTCAGACTTTATGGCAATATTTGTCTACTATATTAAATGTTCTAATATACATATCCAGAGAGGAGTACTGATACCAAAAGCAATAGAAAATGTTTGGCAGAATACCTCTCAATTGCTTAACCATTTTTAAAATTAACATTTAGATTAAAATTTAATTCCTACACTTCTACCCACTGGATACAATATTGCTCTGATTTTTCATGCTTGCTAACTTAACTAAGGTCATGTTAGCTAGCAAGTGTAATTAGTCTACAAATGCAACTACTGAAACTGTACCTGTATGGGGTGGTGGAGCCACAGTCTACATCATTGGAACCTATAGGCTTAGAAATTGTGCCAAGATGCAAAATAGGATTTATTTCAGAATTCTCTAAAACAGAGTTCATCTCACTTTCCCCTGTTCTGTTGTCAGGTTCAGTTCCCTTCACTAGCCATAGGTCTTGCTGTTCATCTAATAGTCCTGACTGACTGTACCAGAGTCCTGTAGTTGAAGCTGTATTAGTTGCTCCCTTCAAGAAGGGCTTGTACTGGTGGTCAGCAGTGGTCAGCCCACTACCTCTAGGAGATGCAAATGCCTTATTGTGAAGCTTTTGTCTCAGGCATTGGTTCTACATTGGTTTTGGTTAGTCAATGGAGTGTGGTTGTCTCCAATGATACCTGTTACCTGGCTAAGGCGGGAAAGGTATGAGTTTATTTATTTATTTATTTGATTTCTATATTGCAAAAACATCTGGCCCAAGTGCCACTCTGGGCAGTGTACAATATCATTAAAATGTAAAATACAACATTAAAAATAAAATAATGAAGAGGGAAAAAAGGAAAAAATTAGAGCCAAATTAACATTAACATATACACTAAAAGTAGGCAAACATGTTCAATAATAATAATAATAATAATAATAATAAGGAAAAAATCTAGCAAAGACACGAAAACTGGAAAAATACACATGACTCTGCAAGTCATGTGTGCATTTCCATCAGAGGGCATAGTCTTGCAACCATCTCCCATGTCAACAGATCATCCAAAGCCCTGAGCTTCTGCTTTTAGGCCCTCCAGGAAAAGTGATACCACCCCCACCACCATCCCGGCCTGGTGTGTCATCCTAGTGAGAGATCCTTTGCTGATTCAATTCTGCTTGAAGATGTTCTGCAGACAATCTGTAAGACCTCTTGGCAGTGTCCTCTCACGGCTTTTCAGTGCTCTGAAAGTCAGCATCTGAGGTGTCAGGATGGCAAGTTTGTCTTTTTCCTTTGGATGATAAAGATATGGATGTCCTCACGCCAATACTCTTCATCGGGTTCATCCAACGGTACATTTTCCAATTCAAAGTCCTTCTGAAGGAGCTCGAAATACCTTTTCTCCACTTCTGGGTTTTTCCCTGTCGTTCCCTCTTCGTAGCAGCAAAGGATGGAGGTATCTGGGCCAGACAGGTCCTTCAGTGTCTTGAGTAGTGGCTCCAGTGGCTCCTCATAAGTAGATTGCAGTCTGCCATCAGTATGTAATCTGGTGCTGGAAGGAAGCCTGTTACATCTTCACCCCATTTCAGTACGTTGACTCGAATGGAACCTGTGATGAGGTTTCGATTATTTTCATGGAATCTCTGCTTCATCTGCAGTTGTGCGGAAGTCACAACTCCACCAAAATGCTTATTCCAAGGTATTTGACAACAGCATAGCCAAAGAGCACAGCCTCTTCTTGTTCATACACAGTGGCCCATCTTGTCCATGTCCTAGATTCCCCTCCCCTTTTGTCTCTCCTTCCCTCTCTGTCTTGGGCAGATTAAACTCTGCCTCTGCCCTGCTGCCAAGGTGGTCTCCATCATTTTGTTAATTTAGTGGCAATTTACTGACATAATTTACACAATTAAATTTACACCAGTGTAAATCCCCAATAGGATTATGGTCTAAATATTGCAAAGCAAAGAGAAAATGTGGGGAAAAGCCAGTTGGCTGGCTCAGGTCTTAACCAGTGGCTTCCCCTTGTGAAGTCTGGCTGCATTTTATCATGTATACCTATGTTCTAAAATATTTAGGGCAAAATCCTCTTGTGGATTTATGCTGGTGTGAATTTGTGAAAATTATACCAGTAAATTGTCACTAATTTAACAATTTAACAATTTGATGCTCACATCCCTCACTGTATGTCAAGTCATGTGACTGCCATGTAGTGATGAATGAAAATGGCATTCTGGAAGTTAGTGGCAATTTGTTGCCAAAATGTATGCAATTATTATATCAGCATAAATCTCCCAGTTGGGTACTGGTCATATACATCTCTTTCATTCTCTCAGTATCAGGCTCATTAGTATATGCATGATCATACATCTCAAACTGCACAGCTTTTCTATGAAAATATGGGAGGAAAGTATTTTAAATTGTACACCGCTTTCTACATCATATTGGGTATCATCTCATAATCCTCCTCCCGATGTTGGTAAGCTTCAAAATTGTGGACATAATTTTACAAAAGTTTTCGGAAACCATGACTTGCAAGGTTCTACAAGCAGTAAGACAAAATCAAAAGAGATTCAGCTCTGCATACTGAATGAACAATGAAATTATCTGAAACAATGATGAAGAGAAAGGTACATAAGCATTAAATGCTTTGGATAGCAAACAACAACAACAACCCAGGGAGGGGAATCTAATTGTCTCAATAGACTCATAAAGACTGTGGGTTTTAGTGAGGAGGGGATGCTGATCTGAGCTTTGTTTCACTAAACCTTAGCAACATTTTCATCTAGCTTTAGAAAAAGCAGATCAGCAGGAAATAATATTAGTGACTCAGCACTCTGCAGCTATGACCAGCAGGATGCTTATGCAGAGTCATCAATTTCCTCCCTGATCAGGAGTGGCTGTTCCATTCATACTGCGGAAAAACCTTCTTCCCAGATATCACTGTAAGGGCAAGAAAAGAAAAAGAAAAAAAAGACAAGATGAGGAAGAAAGCAGGCTCCAGCTGTCAGTAACATGGGTTTCTTTCTTTCTTTTGCAATTTTAGAAAATTGGCTCAAACCTATGGTTAGCTATAGTTATGAAATATACTGTACTGTGAAAGAAAATGGAGAGAAACAAATAGAACTCTTCCTGTATGGAACTGTATGGAACAGATACAAATTAACCGATTGACTGAAAGTACACTTGCCACTATCTAATTCTACAGCCAACATTATAAGCTCATTGGAAACACCCTGCCCCCGTTGCCCAGAAAAAATGATAGCCATACTGAGGCTTTGGTAATGTACACATTTTCACAGGCTTGGTTAACTAGTTAGAAGCAGGTGAACATCAAAACCTGGAAAAACCCTTCTAAGATAAATTACAGGTCCACATCATTGGCTGGACAAGCTGTGTTTAACGAGGTTACATTGCTGAAACCTGAAGATGCACATTAAATGATGTATAGATGAATTCAACTGACTGCATGCATGGTCCAACTCTGCAAGTCTTGGTTTGTTATAAGTTACTCCATACCACATTTTTGTAATGATTGCATTACAATATACTTTTACCTCTGTTTAAACTGCCCACAAAGGTTTTATTATTAACTCAATAAAAATACATAAATATTATTTATTAAGAATGAAAAAATAGATCTAAGGTAATCCTACATATATTGAAACAGAAGTAAGCTTCATTTAATTTAATGGGAAGTAATTACTAGTAAGCATGTTTAGGGCACTAAAATGTTTGCATAATTATTTAAAAGTATTTATGAACAATGTTTTGTTTTCTACAGTAAGTGCAAAAGACTACAATAGGTCATGATTAAAATATGCCATAATAGACCTTAATTAAACTGAAAAGCAAGATGATGAACTGGTATTAGTAAAGATGAATCTTCTTTGCTATTCCACTCTCTGGTTTAAGACTGCAACCTTACAGCTAAAATATCCTACCTGGCAATTTTAGTAAAAGCTCACCATCTCCTTTCTTCTTTGGCTCTGGGTCTTTGAACTGTGGGCAAATTAGCCCCCTTGATAGATCAAGTGCCCTGTATTACGCAGTGTGCCCTCAACTGGCAAATCACATGTTCAAATTCAATTCAGCTGCACACTGGAAACTCCTCTTTGATCGCTGGCTGCCCTTTCCCAGTAGGCATGAGTCCATCTAAATGCTTTTGCTTTTCAAAGTGATCTCATCTCCTGTCTACAATGGTTCCTTGTTAGAAATGGGCAGAATTCATGAGGTTTTGGAGTGCACAGTTTTTGCAGATGTTCACAACAGCAGGTTTGCTACTTCTTTACTTTTATTTAGAGTTGTACAACTTAATAAGACTACATTGGATTGTCACTTTCTGTTGGGGTCTCCAAATTACTTCATATTTGCAGATGCTTTGTTCCTGTATATTTTTAAGAATACCAGGAAGTAGGCATATTGTTTGCTACAAATAAAAAAAATCTAAGCAACTCCCGACAAGCAGTTTGTTCTTCTGGTTCTCAGGTTCATGCTTGTATTGCCCATTTAAAACCTTTTCTTGTCTATTCTGACAGTTAATGGAAATCCTGCTAAATGCAAATTTAAGAAGATATTAAGATTCCTAAACAGAATGCTCTCCATTCTCACAAAACTACAGTACCTATTAGAGATGGGCACAACCAGAAAAAATGATGTTTCGAGTTGTCGTTTGTCGGGACAGGCCCGTTTTGGGTCGTTGCTGTTTGTCGCAATAATTTTCAAAAATTTGTCGTTCCGTTTGTCGTTTGGTCGTTTGTGGGTTGGGGTTAGGGTTAGGGTTGGGGTAAGTGGGCTCTGGGAGGCACCTCTCTGGGTGCCTCTGACGTCTGACCCACTAAGAAGGGAAGGGAAGCGTTTCGTGGAGCCGCCGCATATTTATTTTTTACATATGTTAGGGTGGGGGGGTAAGTGGCAGAGGCACCTCTCTCAGGATGCCTCTGACTCACTCACTAAGAAGGGCAGCATACTAGCGTACCCGTGTACAGGTTAGGGATTGGGAATGGGATAGTGAAAGTGGGCTCTGCAAGGCGCCCACTTTGACTCACTAAGAAGGGAAGTGTACTTGCGTACAGATCTGGATTAGGGTTGGTGGGGTTAGGGTAAATGCTAGGGTTAGGGTTACATTTAAGGTTAGGGTGGGTTATTGGGCTGCACCTCTGGGTGCCTCTGACCCACTAAGAAGGACAGCGTACTGGCGTTTGGGTTAGGGTTAGGGTTCGGATTAGGGTTCGGGTTCGGGTTTGTGGGCTTTTAATGCCCTCTCTGGCACACCCAGAAGTCTCAGTCAAAACCTGGCCATGCGATTGGTGGAATGGCTCCAAAAATTTGCATGGTCCCATCCCATCCCATGGCTAGCCCATCATTGCGCCTGCGCAGGTGTAAAAAAATAAAAATAAAAATAAAAATAAAATAAAATAAAATAAAATAAATGGAGACGTTTTATTGCAAGAAAAACCCTGCTGCTACTATAAAAATCAGGCATTTAAAATATCTAATTTTCACATGTTTCTCTGGTGCTTTGGTGGGTTTTTGGACCACAATTTCAAAAGAAAAATTGTAGTCGCCATTTTGAATCCCCCCCCACCGCATAGCAAACGGAGAGAGACGGCGAGGATGCCCCCCCCGCCTGGTACCAGCAGCCCAGGACAGGAGAGGGGGGGAAGGCCACAGACCCCCCCCCAGAAACCACCCCTCTCTGGTACGTGCCCTCACTGAGGCAGGCATATTTTCGCCTGCTTTTATGGCCGGGAATTGGGTTTTTTTTTAATTTTTAAAACTTGTTTTCTGTGCTGCGCCACTTGGCATCGCGCAATCGCCGGCGCCGCAATGTCATGAACGACAACGACAAATCAGACCCAATTTATCTTTATCGGGTCGGGTTCGAGCTGGAGCGGAGTAATTGTCGTTCTCGTTCCTCATTACATAACGAGAACGACAAACGAGAACGGAAACGAGGATTTCGCTGAGTCGTGCCCATGTCTAGTACCTATACCAGTACCAAGTGGCTTTACAAAAAAGCAAGCAGAGTATGTTTGATTGCTTTGATTAAGATAGGCAATTAGAAGAGAAGGATTATATCAATGAGACTGAATGTTTGGAGGACTACAGTGGTTGTCCTTCTATGTAAGACATTTGGATTCTGAACAGAGACCTCATTACTGGACTTAACTGAATTCTTCTTTTCCATGCTTAGTCAAATGAATATTTCAGACCAATTAATTCATCATCATCTCAAGTGGAGGAAAATAGGATTAATGTGTTCAAAGAATAACTTGTACTTTGCATCTATTAGCATGAAATATTTGTTTGACATGAGGAAAAAGCCCAAGACACACCTTGGAATAATACTATGAAATACAGCTATTGATACAAAAATGTGTTGCTTCAGTTCTTTGACTAGTTTTAAAAGTTGTCAAGGCTGCCTCATACAAGCAGTCAAGGAAAACTCAGATCATATTGTTTAAATCATCTTTTATTAATATCTTCCTACATTCAAAACATCAGAACAACTTAAAGCAAGCCAAAAGTGGAAGTGAGGAGGCTGGGGGAAATAAAAGTGCTTTTATAACCACACCAGGGAATTAATAATCGACAAAGGCTGTGGTTTCCAGATAGCTTTTCTCTGAGCTACTACCATGGATGCAAAATGGACTATTCTGGACTAAGTGCCTTGAAGACTGGAGAGCTAGGCAGATAATATTAACAGGGGTCTATCTCACTGTTCCAGTCAAATCACAGAACCTCTCTTGTTGGGGACAAGGAAATGAGCAGGATTGACAATGACTACATACTAATTAACTAATATTTTCCCCTATACATGCCGGGAAGTGCTGCACGAGTGAGAGAGAAAGCTGGAAGCTCAAGGTACTGTCTCAAAGTTATAGAATTAGCTGTTTGGCAGTGACTAATTTAAAGCTCTGTGAGACAGAGGCTTCCACCCTGAGGTTAGGGCCAGCTGTTTCAGCAGGATAGCCGAGAGGGGAGAGAGTTGTGAAGACACCAAAGTAGTCAGAATGATAACCTCTGCACCCAGTGAAGAGGAGGAAGTTCTGGATGTCTCCCTCCCCACTCCAGTATTATCCCAGCTTCAGAGGACCATGTCAATAGCCATTACACCTATCTCGGACCTTAGAGAAACCAGCAGTGGAGAGCATTTGTTCACTCCCCTACAAGTCAGGGCGAGTAGCCTGGGACCTGTTACACCTCCCTCCCCCCTGCTCAGGTGTCATATGCAATCTATGAGGAAGAACAAGCCTCTTATGGCTGCTAAAGATTACAGCAGAATAACAAGCAAGATGAAGCAAACCACTATAACTGATTATCTCAAAAGAGGGGAACCTGCTACAACTAGGGTGGACCAAAGCAGAGTGACCCCTTCTGGGATGTATGGAACACAGTCAATAGACTTACCAGAAAGTGTTATGAAGGACTATCAAATCCTGGATTGCAGCTATTTAGAAAATAATTTAAATGCTGACTTTGGTGAACTAAGGACAATAGAAACGTTATACTCCCCTGTGGGTCCAATTGAGAATACTGTGGTCAACAATTTGCAAAAAGACACCGCTGCATCATTTACAAACCTAAACACGCCCTCCTGTACTAGGGACAATGACTCTTCATTAAACCAGAAATCTGTTGATGAAATTAGAGATCTACTAAAGGACATTAAAGAGCTTATTGTGACTATGCTTGGATGCTTGCTAGAAGCCAAAAAATCACCTGAATTGATGACCCAGAGTACAGGGCAAAAGGAGAATGTTGTTGACCACCTGCCTCCAACAGACGAAGTGGAATTCTACAACTTATCCCCTGAAACTATCAACAAAATCACAGGGTTAAATATGGAAGAGCTGCTTTTGTGTACTGGTCCATCAACTATCATGCAAACCAGATCACCTCCCCTGATCCCACCCATTGTTGACACGGAAGGGGATGCTGCCAGTTATACCAGCCCCACCCTCACTGAGGTAAAGGGTCCCACAAAAAGAACTGTGGAGATGCATGATGGAGGGCTAAGAACAAAAGACAAGAAGAAAGATCTCTCCTCACAAAAGAAGCTACCCCTGCCAACGATGGAGAAATGCAGAAGCAAAATAGATAGCAACCATTACGCCAAGGGGAACAGGAGGATGGACTTTAAACCTTTATTCAAACGGCTAGAGACCAGAGATCGTTCTAAGAGATCCAAACAGGGTAAATCCAGCTCACAGCATAAGAAGTTAAAGCTAAAAGGAAGACAGGGGGGACACTCGCCAGTGTCGGGGACAGCAGTAGAAGAGATGCCTTTACCTGCCAGCCATGCCCAGAAGCAAGAGGAAGGTAATCACCCAAAGGAGCAAGACTTACAGGAAAAGGATCAACAACAACAGTCTGCATTAAGGAAGAATTTTGAATCGGTAGGAGCCTCCCAAGAACCTACAAAGCCGGACATCTATATGAGTAAGCCTATCCCAGTTTTGATCAGACCTAGACCCACTGTCCCAAATCCTAGAAGGAAGAAGAATGTGTGGAGTAAACCCAAACACACAAGCTGGAACAAAACTCAGAGAAGCTTGGACACCTTCAACAACCAAATCACTGAAACTTCTCCTTATTGGTGGCAGAGACATTATGTAAAGGATAATGGGGGCTGGTCCCAGGGATACTGACTTGGGGATAATAATTTTTCCATGTGCAAAGCTGAACTTTTAAATTTTTCCAATTGTGAGCTTGGCTCAACCCCAGTACCTTTTACCTCTCCCTCAACTCATAAGCAGAGGGATCTAAATCACCAGATGAGCCAAGCTTCCTCTCATTATGACCACATTTTGTTCCTCCAAAGTGATTCAAACAATAATCTGTCACTGAGACAACATATGAGGGCAGATGATAATACAATTGAAATTCTCTCTTGGAATGTAGCTGGATGGCAACGTTGCCTCCACTCATATATGGATGTTCCTTTCATGAAGAAAATATATGACATTATCCTACTGCAGGAAACATGGACAGCAGAAACGCCTCTTCTGAATGGCTATTATTCCTTTAACTTAGAGGCATCTGCTGGGAAAGGTCCGGGAAGATTAATGGGTGGGCTGGTTATATTTGTTTCAACTACCTTAAAGGTAAAATGTGTTTTGAAACCTCCCTTAGCCCACCTGGCAATGGCCGTACTGATGAGCTGGGTGAATGGCAGCCTTCTTATAATAAATGCCTATCTTCCACCTAGAACAAAGAAATCCTCTATTGAAGAAAACTGGTCAGCCTTAGATAATTATATATCAGATCTGTTAGCTGGGTGTCCCAAAGCAGAAATCTTGTTGGCAGGTGATTTTAATGCCCGAGTTGGACCAAATGATATATTTCTAGCAAAGAAATATAATCTGGTCTTAGAAGATCTATATGGGGAATCATATGGACTCCTCTCTACACGCACATCTAAAGACCCAAAGGCGAACTATGCAGGTGCATGCCTTGCTAAGTTATCACGTAGGAGGGAGCTTCACATTCTTAATGGGGCATTCTATGGGGACTGCCCAGGTGAATATACTTTTATGGCAGGTAAGAGGGCTAGTTCTGTTGATTATATGCTTGTCTGCAATGTATTACTACCTAGGATTAAAACTTTTAAAATTCTGCCATTCTTGGAAGGGGATCATCTACCACTAAGCCTAAAAGTGTCTCTTCCTCTGAATCCAACACAACCAGAGGACCAGTATACACCACAGCTAGAACTTATCGGAAAAAGGTTAAAATGGTCTAGCACCCGTAGTACCAAAGTAAAAGAAATACTAACTCCAGAGAAATTGCAATATCATCTCTTGCTCTTTAGTAACTTAAGTCCAGAGCAAGACCCTCTTGTAAACTTCCAGGCTTTGACCCAGGAAGTAAACGCCGTTTTGACTGTTCCTTCAGAGAACAAAGCATACTCTGCTTATAGGAACACAAAACCTTGGTTCGACCATGAATGTGTACAAGTTAAAAAAGAGCTTAACACCTTGTACCATCTGTCCCTGAACAAAGGTCTGGAGGAAAGACCTGAAATACATCTTCAGCTGCTAGCTCAAAAGAAATTATATAAAACCACCATTCAGAGGAAGAAAAAAGAGTATGTAAGGAACTTATGGGAGGAGCTAATCCAGTCAGCCAAACAAAAGAACTCAGCTCAGTTTTGGAAACTTATTAATGCTGGAAGGGCGAAGAATTCATCGCCACTAGATATGCATGTTCCAGCAAATAAATGGGCCACTTTTTTTCAAAATCTCTATGATGATTCTGTGCAAGGCACTCCTATAGGAGACCTAAGGAATTTGCCTATATGGTCCCCAGTCAGCCCAAGAGAGATAAAAGACCATATTGGCCGTCTAAAAATAGGAAAGGCGCCAGGATCGGATGGAATTCCACCTGAAGTCCTCAAAGAAAATGCTGATTGGTGGGCACATTATCTAGCAGAATTATTCACATTTATAGACCAAACTGGCCGGATTCCCAAGCAATGGGGGATGGCTATTGTGGTCCCAATTTATAAGAAAGGTGACAAGAAAGACCCAGCGAACTACAGACCCATCAGCCTTCTAAACATCATTAGTAAGCTATACACAAGACATCTCTTAGAAAAACTAGAATTATGGCTTGAGCAAGAAGAATGCATTCCAGTAGAACAAGCAGGCTTTAGAGGAGGAAGAGCAACAATGGAGCACTGTTTAATACTCCAACAATTAATTGAAAAATATGCCTCTAAAGGCCCAATCTCCCTATATGCTGCATTTATAGATCTGAAGGCCGCCTTTGATTCTATCTCAAGGCAGAGGTTATGGCAAAAACTAGGCTCTTCTAGCATTGATAAAAGACTTCTTTACCTTATCCAAGCCCTCCATCAGGAAACATACCTTAAAGTAAGATGTAACCCTCAAGGCTTACTAACAAATTCTATCCAAACCTCCAAGGGAGTCAGGCAAGGCTGCCTGTTGGCCCCCACATTGTTCATCTATTATATAAGCAATATGGTGAAGCACATGAGTAACTTAAAATTTCACCCACCAAAGCTTGCTTCACGGCACCTCCCAATACTGATTTATGCTGATGATACTGTTATTCTATCAAGGTCTCCAGTAGGTCTCCAAAGGGCCTTGGATAGCTTCTCAGCTTACTGTGATAAAGAACACTTGATTATTAATTGTGATAAAACAAAAGTGATGGCCTTCGGCAGACGGCCAAAAATAAGATCTTGGCTAATAAAAAAGAAGAAAGTTGAGCAAGTGCATAAATTCACCTATCTGGGGGTGATAGTACAAGAATCAGGGGCCAACAATGCACACTGTAATTGGAGAGCTGAGAAGGCTGAGCAGTCTGCTAATGCTATTGTGAGATTCTTCCGAACAAAGGGAGGTCTCTTTGTTCCAGCAGCATTAAGGCTCTACCAACATAAAGTCGTAGCTCAGCTCCTATATGGCACCTATACAGGAATATCTCTGGCTGATCTGGCTGTGTTAGAGAAGGTACAATCTAAGTTCTTCCGCTCTATCTTACAAGTCCCTCCAGGTGTTTCCAACGCTTTGATACGATTAGAATTGGGTCAAATGAAACTAGAAGCTAGAATACTTATTGCCTCTGTTTGTCAGTGGCTTAAGAGCTTCTCAGACCAAAAAGGCCTTCTCCCTTTAATAAACCAAGACCCTTTCCAACCTAGGTGGATAAAAACTTTAAAAAGAAAATTAGAATCTATGGGGCTCTCAATAGATGACCTATTGGTTCAGAGTACTATGCAGGCCAAAGCACTTATTAAACAAAGGATCCAAGACATTGAGCGCCAACGAGATATAGCACAATCCCCTTTGTTTAGGGCTCCCATGGAGACCAGATATGTTATGAGAATGGCCAACTATCTCTTACAGCTGGAAGAGCCTGCTTACCGGAGAGCCTTTACTTTAGCCCGCTGCTCAGTTATTCCTTCAATGGTTTTAGAAGGGAGATATAAGAAAATTCCCTATGAAGATAGACGCTGCATGTGCTCCCAAAGGGAGGTGGAATCTATGGTGCATATGTTTTTTTGTTGCCCTCTTCACAACCCTTATAGAAAGAGATTCATTCACCCATGCTTAGAGAGACTTACAGTAGACCCAAACGAGATGGGTCTGGAAAGACTTTTAAGTGATGAAAATTCTTTTATTACCAAACAAATAGCCAAATTTTGCTTATACCTGATTAAATTTCATTCTAAGATGGCGGGCTAGAAAATTCTCTACTTTCTTTTACTGGTTTAGTTTCCTTTTGCGTTTTAATATTTTTATGTATATCGTTATATCCACACTGTTTATGTAACTTTACAATTTTGCTACCATGTTTTAATGATTTTAATTATTTTTATGGTTTTATACCGCAATAAAAACCTGACTGACTGACTGATACTAATTAACTAATATTTTCCCCTATACATGCCTTCAGCGATGTTTTTGAATAGAACAAAAACACTAACAAAAATAGAAACATTGTTCAGAAAATAGCTACAGAATAAAAGAATTCTAATTATCTATAGAAACATTTTAGAGCTTAAAGGGTAAGTCTCTGTTCTGTTTTTAAGAATGAAAGTTAGGCCGGGGAAACCTTCCAGTAAACTAGAGATATAAACAGATCACAGGACATTACATTTTAAAAGCTGCTCACAGACTTGTACATTACTTCTCACCAGCCATCTTGCCATTATTAATGTGCTGCATATTAATAATTGTGTCATTACAGATAGGTCAGAAAAAGGAAGAAAGGAGCCTCTGGCATTTTCTTGTGGCCAGTTCTGATATCATACCATTAAAATATTTACAATGTACAAAAGAGAAAGATATCAAAGACTATTTGCCTTTATTCTTATGTTCGATAAGAAATGGTATGCAGTATGAAAGTGCTCTTCCAAAATATCTCTAGAAATTCTTTCAAAATGATGCTAAAAATGACTTTTGAAAAGAAGAGTAAGTTGTTACACTTGAGTAACATAGGTGTTGCTTCTTACACCTAAAACAATTTGATAACCACTGATGTTTGTCATAATCCTGTTAATGTAACTTGTCACAGGTTCATTGGCAAAGTGTCACAGCACTTTGGTTGCACAATTGAAAACATGACCAAGTTTATGATGGAGATGAACCTCATTAATTAACTGCAATTAGCTGCAGCACGCTATATAAATCTTACATGAATATAAGATTTAGTGCAATATTTCTTACCTAGAAAGTTACCTGTAACTTGTTACCTTCTACATCTGGATGCTGTAGCATTTTATCCATCTCAGACAGATAAAGGATATCCTTCTAAAATAAGATTGCCAGAATCCAGCTCTTTTTAGGGGGCACTGAAGTTTATTTGTTCCCAAGTATGTTACATTTTCTAATCACATTTTAATGGGATCATTGTTGAGAATTGTGGTAAGGATTTCCCTCTTCAGTGCATTGTTGTCCTGCTGATTTTACAATGTCTTTTGTGTTTTATGCAAGATGTAGGCCAGTTTGTCTTATTTCCTTTTAATGGGAAAGTAGGAGATAAATGTTTACAAGTAAATACAGTACATGATAAACTGCTATTGAGGCATAGGCAAGGTCTGCCTGCCAAAAAAGAAATTATTCAGTCAAAGCAACTTGAGGGAATAGTTGTTGGTTAGAGCAGCTGGCATGGTCCTCTGGTGTTTGAGAGAAGCCAGGTGTGACAGAGGCTTCCATTTCACTTCCATTTTGATAGCCAGAACGGTGCAACTGGTAAAGTGTTTTGCTTGTACCCAGGAAACTCAAGTTGCTCAGCTTTGAAGCACATCATTCCTTTTCAGCCTAGCTGACTTCATAGTGATTATGAGAAACCACTACTGTATGTTCCTATGAGATTCTGGGGGTGTGGTGGGGTGGGGGGAGAGATAAATGCAGCTAAATCCCATAACAATTACTAGGATCCAGCTGTACATCTCCTTTGGATACAACTGCCCCTCCATAACTGATGATCTTGTTTCTTCTTGAAATCCTTTTGTGCATGCTGAAAACCCATTCTGGAGATCTGAGAAAGGGGGTGCTGCATTGGAGATGTATGTATGTGTATTTCTGTCCACATCCCTGTAAAATTATATTCTGGCTTAAAGTGAAGGGTCACTGGAGCATAAGTCCAGGCTTCATGACTTGGCTTTTGCATTACTGTACTTGAAAATGAAAGGTGACCTCCCTAAATCCATGATTGACACCTGGAGTTCAATACAGATAGCTAGAAGCAGAGGGAAGGCTCCTCATGCATTGTTGCAAAATTAACATACAAATGTAACCTACATACTTAGGAGAGAAAAGATAAATCATACCATGCACTATACATATGGCATGCATATCGTCAAGCATATACAGTATTAAGGATTCATCCAATTGTAAACATTTTGGCCATTCTGAATGTGATCCTAATCCTCTGGGCTGCTGTTCCTTTTAAAAGCTGCATAAGTGAGAGATTTCCCCTCTAGCAACACCATGCCTATGTGCTCTACATCAGAAGTAGCTTAATGAATTTAAATCATTTTTTGGCATCCACGTTGTTGAGATTGGATGTCCCTGCCACTTTAGATCAATCAAGATATATAAAGGAAATGTTTGTTTAACTTTAATGATGCTTCCCATTTGCAGTTGAATCATATATTATGAAGCGGGTGGCAAGACTGTAAGAGACAGAATAGGGTTTGAAATGAGCATACAAATGCATACCTGGAGAGCATGACACATTTTAAAACACCTGCCTGATATTTTGAGATACTTATTTTTAATCCATTCTAACAGATCCAGAGAAATTGGACAAAGGGAATGCAGTGATGCCTTCTAAGATGAATTTAATTTGTTCTACTGGTCAATTAATCTTACAAAATTTGTCTTACAAAGCACAGTTCCCCATAGGAATGAATGGGAAACTGATTGATTTGTTCCAAAGCCTAGAAAAAAGACAGAAACACCCGTATTTTTGGTTTAAAAAAACCTCTTTATAAAGTGTGCTTTAAAGACATAATCACCGTGCAACTCTGTGCATAAACACCATGCACACCTCTGCATTCGAAGACTCATGCTAACCACAAGCCACTGGGTCACAATGCAATTAGCTGTGGGGGGGGCAAATAGCTCAGCCCTCTGAACCCCAAACCTCCCAAAGTTTAGGGGACTATGTGGGGGGGTATTAAATGCTTCCGAGTTAATTACAAATGATTTTCTCCTGGGGGACCCCATTTGGAGTTTAATAACTCAGCCCCATGAACCCCAAATCTCTCCACATTTGGTGGGTTTACAAGAAAGAGTCCAAAGAAGCTACGCTGCAATTTTGGTGCCTCTAGGACCCAGGGGAGCCATTAATGAATCATTTCATTTCATTCCATTCTGAAAATTCTTTAAAAATTCATTACTAATGAAACAAAATGAAACAAAAGGAGAAACAAAATGAAATGAAATGCTATATTTTCATTTCATGCCCATCTCAAATCCTGAGCAAACCATGTCTCTGAAATAAAAAAGACTGATATAGAGTGATCAATTGAATTATTTTACTGATTGATTCTCAAGCAGGTACAACATATATTATAATATGCAGCCTCTTGAAACTCAAGCATCCTAGCTAGAGCTTGTGAATGCCACTTTTCTGAACTGTGATTTTCAGAATCATTGGGTTTCAATAGCTATTGTCCAAAAAGTAACACTACAGTTTTCAGTAGTGCTCAGCTGAAACCTGGGATCAGAATATATTACTGTACTTTCCCCTCTTCAGCTCTAGACCACCAGGCTGCTGAAAGGCAGACAGCAAGCAAGCTTATTTTGCTTGTTCATTCTTTTGCCAGACTGAATCTTCTTATAGTGATGGTGTTCCTAGACAGCAGGATGTGCACTAGTCCAGCGTTCTTGGTTTCCTGGTCAATGGTAGAGGCCAGAGCTGCAGTTCCAAAGCAATTCTAAAGCACAGGTCTTGGAAATATGAGAGTCCTTCTCTTGATATTTCTCATATTTCTTCTGAGGTCTGGCTATTCTATTATACAAATTAGGTGATCACTTCATGTGGCAAATGCTAGGAAGAAAGCTGAGTATCACACAACTTATCCTGCACCCAATGAATTGCATGCTGATTTCAGCTTTAGTGGTGGGCATTTTTCCATCATAAATGTTGCAGAAAGATTTAACAACCAGTTCAGTTAGTCTTTGGATGTGGAGTAGGATTGGGCAACATCTTGCTCATTGTTTCAAGCAGCAAAAACTATTGATCCATCCCTGTTTCTGTCTGTTCTGCTGCCCATCCGAAGGTACATGCCTTTATGGCTGCACTTAATAGAAGAATGAAAAAGCTACAAGAAGCATCATGACCAAGCTGAAGCTGAAGACAGTGCTTTGAGAGTGTTCCCACCATGGCCAGTATTCTGTGAGGCAACATGTAACATGAATATCGGCATGCAGAGGTCTGTGATAGGTACACTGGACTGAACCATTGTGCAACTGACTGCACAATAGAAATCCCAAGCCTGTACTATCCCTGCTCAACAGGGCAATGTCTTTCAGAAAGCATAGGTGAACTAGGGAAGGTAGTGAAAAAGCTGCTAATTTTAATGCCAGTGATGATAACATTACACCGTTGTTGCTGCTGCTGCTGCTGCTCTGCTTCCACACAGAAATGACCACAAGAGATTAATTGCTGCAGCTTCAGCATTAATTAGCCTCAGATATCAACTCAGGTGTAATCAATGCAATTCAAATATATGAAATATTCAGTGTACCTCACTCATGAGATATTTTATGTGTACATACAAGATTTACAATAACACTTTTACCATACAGATAGATTCCCCAGTGAACAGCGTTTGGCTGCAATTCCCTGATGATCCATGCTTACTTCTGCATAATGTGTGGGAAGGCCTTTAGTTAGCAGCAGTCTTATCAAATTTAGTTTTAAATCAATAAATCACATTGGCTTGGGGAGTTTATTCTCTGAAAACCATCCAAGGATCAACTTGTTCTATTTTTATGTGTTCTAAAATAGGATTGTGGGAGGGAGGATAGCAGTAGCGGAGGGGATGGGGACTTTAAAATCCAGTGTTAGCTTTCAAGGGTGTTTTCAAATCAAAGCTGGATCTGGTAATCCACGCAGGCCTGAAATCTATCTCCTGTTTGTCACATCCATATTAAATTATCCTCTTTCTTTCCACTTTGCAAGGAAAGACGTGAGGAGAACATTACTTATCTGCCAAACTACAGGCCTTGGCTGCTGAACAAAGTGCCAGAATTGTGGCACTACATGGGTGCAAATTCAGCACAAAAGCAGCAACAGCAATTTTACCTCAGGATGATTCTTGGAAGACAATTTTCCAGCTGCCTGTTTTGAATGTTGTTTCCTGGGGTGATATTTAAATTCAATCAGTGTAATCTTTTCTTAATAAACCTCACCTCTGGACTGAAACATTACAGCTGCAGTATGGGAAAATGTGTGAGTCTGCAGTTATATACCACAAATCTGATCTAACTATTTCAACGACACAGTAAACGCCAGAGAAGACACCTAAATTACATGGAATTGTCTTAATGTCATGGCTATATTAAATCTTCAGAATCTGGAATCTCAATATATGCACCAACGGTGGTACCTCTGCTTACGAGTTTAATCTGTTCCTAACGCATGTTCATAAGTCGAACAACTCATAAGTAGAGCAGCTATATCTAAAAACTTTTTACAAACCTGATTTTTTTTTAAAAAAAAAGGTAAGTAAAAAAGACTGCATCTAAAATTTGTAAGGCAGCAGTTAAAATGCTAAGGGTTTTCCGCTCTTAAGTCAAATTGCTCATAAGCAGAGCTGCTCATAAGTAGAAGTACCACTGTATATCTGTTTTCCTGCATTACTCATCAGAACAACGTATTTAGCTAGGCTTAATTCCCATTGCATCTGAAGGGGTATGCTAGAGGTTCCTAATTAATTACACAACTACAATTCTGCCATCCTGAAAGAAGAACCCTGACAGCTGACAAATACAATTGAAAGGGGGCTAGTCCCCCATGAAAGGATGGGGTCTCTCAAAAATTATCCTGCAAATTCTCCCAACCAATGCAGAGACTCAGTCATCTTTTGCTAACAAAATATTAAACCATTGGGCAAAATCCTCTTGGCGCAGTTCCTCTGATATAAATTGGATGTCCAAAAATAATTAATTGAAATTATTTTAAAGCTTCCCCCTCTTTTAGGTTCTGAACCCCCCATGGTATCCTTTTGCTCAGAGAAAGCTTTTGGGCATTACAAGACATTTTGGGGGACAGAATGTTTAATACTCAAAAATGCTGCTGGATCTCCATTGCCTGGCCATTTTGATTATTAAAAGCCACCCCCACTCCATTCCAAAACTCCCAAAGGCTTCCATGGGCAAAAAAAGGAACCTTAGGAGCCTCAGAAGTGCAAATGGGGGATAAGGATGCTTAAATTATTCCCACCCACCTCCTCTGGTTTATATCATACAGAGTTTCACAATAGGATTTTGCCCATAGCTCTATGCAGAATTAGACCATTGGACCATCTGACCAAATTGAATGCCAAAAGAAGAATAGTGGATCTCACCACCAAGTGGGACAAACACTAAGAAAAACAAGAAAAAACCATTGGTCCATCAATCTCAGCACTGCCTACACTGATTGGCAAGGTCTCTCTTATGTCTCAGAAATTTCTTTTTTCTAATACTATACTTAAGTGGTTTGAATCAGAGAAGGATCCCAGAATTGAAAAGGTAACAGTGTGTGTGTGTGCAGACATATGGCAAGGCATTATAATTAATCAGGTCCTTTAACAGAGATCATTCCCCTCCCGGAGATGTCAGGGACTAAATGTGAAATCTAGAGTGGACTAGAGCACTGAAACAGTCAGCTGCAAAGTCAGCAACTCGGCGGTTCGAATCTCAGGTGCCACACAGCAGAGTCAGCTCTCGTTGTTAACCCCAGCTCCTGCCAACCTAGCAGTTTGAAAGCATGTAAATGCAAGTAGATAAATAGGTACCGCCGTAAAAAGCAGGAAGGTAAACAGTGTTCCGTGCAGCCATGTCGGCCACATGGCCATGGACTTGCACAACACTGGCTGTTTAGGCTGGAAAATGGAGATGAGCACCACCCCTAACATCAGACACGACTAGCAAGCATGTGCGGGAGGAACCTTTACCTTTACCTTTACTATCTGCATTGACTGAGAGTGCTTTTACACGACCCCTAAAATCCGAGGCAAGGGGCTCCCAGATGCAGAGCTTAAAATAGTTTCCCCACCAGCTCTGGACTTTAAAAAAAATTAAGTACGACCACGCCCACCTAAGTGCGTCCCAGCACATTTTCCAAGTACCTGGTCTCCGAAGGTGAAAAACTTCTGATGCGGATGTAAAGCAGTGAGTGCCGGGCTCTCCTCGCCTTGTGTTTGTTTGTTTTCTGCCCCCCGCCCCTTTAAGAGACTTTAAGAGACTGGAATGCTTGCTTCCGGGACTGCAGTGGGCAGACGGAGGTGAGCCTGCATTCTTTTCTCCCTTTTTTTCTCCCTCCCCTCATGCAGACAGGAGCAAGAGAGTGCGGAGGGGTGGGAACACAGGAAGAGTGACAAACCCCCAAGACCTCTGGTCCGAATTTAAGTTGCCAGCAGATCTTAGGGGTTGTGTAAAAGCGCCCTCAGAGTACATCTTGCATATTTTAGACAGAGATCTTTCCCAGCTCTACTGGAGATGTCAGGGACTGAATGTGGATCTTCCCCATACAATACTGCAATGTGCCCTTCCTCACAAACACTTCATTATAAAGTGTATATTCCAAAAATGTCAGAGAACAAACAGCCTTCTTACACAAATATACACCTTCAGTTCAGCAATTTTTATTGTTTTAAATAAGGCTGTGCACTCCTGCATGGAAAAAGGGAAGCACTCTGGCTATTGAATGAAGGGAAAGGCTACCATGTACATATTCTCATTACACAGACATGAAGGAGTGTTTCTGCACTTATGCAGGCCTTGGTAAACTTGGGATATCATTCACTTCACAAACCATGTGAATGTGGCGCAATCACTTTCCAAATGCAAGTAGCAATAAAGTATTTGGCATCTTCAGTATCACTGTAATGTAATTTGAATAGTGGAAAAACTTTGCATTGCAAGAAGATTTCTAGTTTTTCCTGAAAAAATAAAGCAACATTATTTTTATTGTTACTGCAAAAGTAACCCTTTGGTGGGGAGAACAATTTGTTTGGGGGAAAAAAGATCCATCTGAATTCCAGTGTCATGAAACTGCTGATTGTACAGAGTGTGTCACTTTCTTGTACCTCCAACTTCCCCTTTCCTTTGCCAGAGTCCAGTCAGCATTTTGTGCTTTGTGTGGCGTTTGCTTAAACACAATCCTGCCCACACTTCTTGTTTGAACTTGTTTGCTCACCTGAGTCATGGTGGATTCATTTAATTTCTTTTCCTGCTCATGACATGTGCTTCTAATAGTGACTTTTGTTCTTTTCCAGAATCTCTCATGTCCTAAACACAGGCCATAGAAATGCTGCCATTTGATATTTTCTTTTTCTTGTCATACAGCATTTTCACATTGGAGGCTGAGAGTTCTGCAGCATCCATATGTAGTGCTAACAATATGCCTTTCAAGATATTTCCTTCTATGGACTTAATTCTTCACCTTCAAATGAGACCTGGTCACTTTTAGTTCTCCTAGTACTTTCAGCACTGGGATTCACTGTAGGTCCTGTATCTTACCCTTCTTTTGCTTTCCTTTCTTTCCCTGTTTAAAATCAGTATTTCTATATTTTGTTGATCTTTCGTTGCAGCTTGAATTATAATATATATGTATAAATTATTGTGTGAGATAGATAGTTTTGTGGGCTATCTGTCTGCAGAACAGAAGGATGGAAATTTGATCCCTCATAATGCCTTCTAGGACAAAAGCCGGCCTGTAGCCTTAGGCAAGTTGCACAACCCCAAAGCACCACAAGAAATAAGGAATGGTAAATCTAAGTAGTCTGTACCTAGAAAACCCCCAAAAGCGTGGGAAAAAATCAGAATCAATTTGACAACACTACATCCTCTCTTTCTTCTGCATAAATTGTTGCTATTGGTATTGTTGCAAATACTTTCTTACTTTAAAGATTCTCTAGAATGACACTGTATATTTCCAGAGCTTGCAAAAACTAAGTTTTACAAATTCCTGCTCCCCAACCCATGTCCCAAAAAGTAACTTTTCCCATCTGGGTTCATGACTAGTTTTGAAGACGGCAACCTGGGTCACCCAAATGGATGCCCTGTGCAGGTAACTCACCAGGGAAATAGCTGGAACTTTCATCAGTATTTCATACAATGATATTCTCCAGGAATTAGGTAGTAGACCTTCTCTAGATTCGCCACAGGAAAAATTGAGTAGCCAGATAAATAGGAAAAGGAGAAAGACAATCACTTTTTTCTTTCACTATTCTTTCTTTCATAGTGGTCTATCCATAAAGAAGAATCCCTCAAAACAGGTCTTTGTGAATGGAATTAGCATAAACTCAGAAGTACTTTGCCTTTAGAGGAACTTTATCTGAGGAGAGTGAAATTTTGGACTTCAGCTGGGATGTGCAAAGAATTTTGAACTTTCAGAAAAGAAATATTCTGAGTAAATGCTGTATTATTTTTATTACTGGAATTTCTTTTTTTTTTTGTTATTTTTATCTCACGCTTACAAGTTCAGCTAGCAAGACTCTGAATTCCTCCCAGCTGCAAGAAAAATTCCCCCTTCCATAACAATTCTGCTACAGCAATGACCTAAATAATTTCTTTAATTTGCATAATACAATCAGGTGGTATAATATTTGCTTTTCTTTCATGCATTATTAAGTGGCCCAAAATATTTATTACAATCCAGTTTGAAAGCATATACACAATTCTAATAAAATAATTAAGCTAAACAATTCAATACCTGAACAAACTTTGCTATAGTATACCTATAGACTATTACAGCAACAAAATGTTGTGAAGTTTATAGAAGATGATCTAGATTTAGTAAATTTCAATGGTTGCTGTGAAAAATGTTGTCCTTTCCTAATTTTAGCCTCTGAATGTGTTTTCAGTTTAATCTTAAAATATTTGAACTAGAGATGTGCACAAAATGCCAAAATGACATTTTTTGTTTTTTGTTGTTTTTTATTGTTTCATTTCATTTAGAACAAAACAATTTTTTTTAAAAAAATCATTTCATTTTTCATCTGTTTCATTTTTCTTTTTCTTTCTTTTTCCTTTTTAAATTTTTTTAAATCTCGCACTGACTAGCTGGCCCACGGGCCAGATCAACACATTTTTTAATTTTTTAATTTTTAATTGTGTGCCGACCAGCTGGCCCGCTGGTGGGTTGGCAAGTTTTTTATTTATTTATTTTATATTATTTCTTATTGCACCAACCAGTTGGCCTGCAGGATGGGTCAGTGTGTTTTTAAAGTTTTTTATTTTTTATTATAGTTTTTTTTCCCATCCCAGCGCCTATCAACTGGCACACGGTGTTGGGGAAGGAAAAAATAGTTCAAAAAGCCCGCCCTTGCCCCATGCCTGATCAGGTGGGAGAAAGGGCAGGCTTTTAAAACTTTTTTCCCTGCCAAAGCCCTACACTCCAGCTGATCGGCATGGCTTCGGTGGGGGGAAAAAGCCGGTGGTTTCCCTGTGCTGATGGGGTGCGTTGGGGGCGGGGACCACTGGCTTTTCCCCATAGGAATGCACTGCTTCAATGCATTCCTATGGGAAAACAAAAAACAAAGTGAACAAAACAGAAATTTCATTTCATTTTTCTTTGATTGGTCCATAACAAAATGAATAACAAATAATGAAACAAATACAAAATTCATTTCGTGCCCAGCTCTAATTTGAACTGAGTGTCAGGGAGTTTTTTCTTAAGTACAAAGTATGAAAACATCAGGAATTCCCTGAGAGGGAAGCCACTGCCAACCACTGTAGTTGTTAGAGCTCTGGTATAATCTGCTTGCTGCAATCTAGTCTCATCAAGAAACAGCAGGCATATTATGTACTGGCTATAGTCTCATTAACTGCAGAAGCTGTATGTATCCAAGAAGCCACAGTCTCAAGAACACAGAAGGTATGAATGACAGTTGTCATGTCTCAATCTCAAAGAAAAATTGTAAATTAATCACCAGAAAATGGATACTCTTTTCCAGCCACTATCTCTGTAAACTGCCCAGAGTGGCACAAGTGCCAGATGGTGTGATTGATCGATCGATCAAACAAACAAACAAACAAACAAACAAACAAAACCTCAGCAATAAATTAACATCACTGAATGTAGTAATGATTAGAGATTTCAATTCTCCTGAGTAGAGATGGGCACAAACAAACAAAAAAGGAACCAGGAAATTTGTCACAATGAACTTACTGGTTAATTGGTTGGGTCAGTTCAGGTTCATAAAAAGAGACAAACCAACCCAAACCAGTCCCAGTCAACAAAACTTCTATTGGCTTTTGGTTCATTTGACCTCCCTCTCTTCCCCCCCTCTCAGTCTCTCTCTCTCCTCTCTCTCCTCTCTCCTCTCTCCTCTTTCCCTCTTTCCCTCCGACCCCCCACCCCCCAGTCAATCAGAAGCATAAGGCAATTATGGAAGAAACCTAGACACTACTGGAGAGGCGGGCCAGGCAGCCAAAGGCATGGCTCAAATTTCTCTGGGACTGATGCTTCCTTCTCCTTTTTTAAATAAGACTTATTCACAGGAGCCACTTTAACATCAGAGCAGAGGCACCCAAACGTTTTCACCCCGTAAACCATTTGCCATTTTTTTTTGTTTTCTATAGACCCCTGCCTGCCTAATATTGAATTTTCCTAAACTTATGAACATCAAACGTGCTTTTGACAGCTCACACAGTGCTACTCACTTTGATAGGGGCTTTTGCAGCATGGACAATTGTAAAAAAGAAAAAGAAAAACATGTACAATTTTTATTCATAACTTTATTGAAAAGACACAAAATGAAAGTAAATATTTGGATTTGGAATGAAACAAAAAAGAGACTAGTAAATTTCTTGCATAAAATTAATACACAAATAATGCTGTTAATGGATGAGCCTGATGCACTGATAGCAATTGTTCAATTTTTGGCTTGAAATTGGTGAGGTATGGTCTTAAATCACATTCAGTGGTTTGCAATCAATTTCTTTTTTTTTTTTTTGTAAGAAGATTGGCAACCATGCTAAACCCTCTTCCCACAAAGTATGAAGATGGAAAAACCATCAAAAACTTTCTTGCAATAGTCCATAATGCAGGATAAGCAACAGGTATATCTTTCTGAAGCCAGAACTGCTGATAATCCATTCAGAACTGCACCTTAAGTTCTTCGTTAGTACTTATTCCAATTAGTTTTTCTTGTAATGCGACATCCGATTCTTCAATGTCACCACATGGATTGATTATCCACTATTGTATTTCCATAGTCAAATTTATATTTATTTATTTATATTTGCACTTGTTAACCACCCGACTTTCCCTCAGGAACTCTAGGTGATGTACAACACATTACAAGAACAATATTCCCAAACACGACCCACAAATAAACAAACAAGAATAAAAATATGAAAAAATAAACAAGTTTTTTTAAAAACCCGCCATCTGCCATCATTGCCATTATTTTTAAAGATGTTGGGCCATTGAGGCCTCTATTATGCCTGCAAAGGGTACTAGCAGTGCTTATTTTAATTTCCTGTTTGTCTGTCGTATTGTATTGTGTATTGACACCGTTTATTGTATCTTGTATTGTATCTTGTATATTGTACCCTGAACATTGCTGCACCGGTCAGATTGCTGGAAGCCGCCCAGAGTTCCCTTGGGAAGATGGGCGGTGTATAAATCCAACAATAAATAAATAAATAAACAAACAATGATAATACAAAAAGCAAGAAAAGGGCTGGGGCAAAACAATACAACCAACCCACACCACACAATTGCGTACTCAGCGATCACCAAAACTTTCCATAAAGAGCCAGGTCTGCCAGCCTAATCTCAAATAGCTCAACAAAAAATATACAATATCACATTCATCTCTATCTCTTTTGGAGTGTATCATGGGTAGGAAAGGTTTGAGGGTTTGACAGATAATTTCAAGCATCCAGCCTCACTAAGAGCTATACCATCACAGCATTTTTTTGAAGTTTTTGCTTTTTTTTTTTTTGATAGGGGGATCTTGTGTGATCTTTCCATGTCCTAGGAGCATAAAACTGTTCTTAAGACCTTTGGATGTGGTGATGGTGGTGGTGAGACAAAACAGGTCATTCTTAATCAGCCTACTTATCCATGTTCCTCTGTATTATCACCCAACTGTATACATCATAAATGTCTTTTAGAACTGCACACTGAGTGAAAGCAGATCCCTTTTGCCTTCAGCTACAACAGACATACTTTCCACAGCAGAAACCACAGCTTTAGCACCTCAGTGGGCAATTGACTTGTGAAATTCACCTTACAATTGCTGGGATGCTAATTAGCCATTTGAAAGTTCATGGCCAGTGATAAAACAATTTGCATGGTCCGTGCCTCACTCTTTCATGATCTACCCTACCCTACTATCACCATCTCCCATAACCATAGTCTGTGGGTTTAAGATTTTTCTCCATGTATGGAGAATTGGATGATGTCCACAAAAACCTAATGGCAAATAAAGCCTATTTTAAGGGCACAAAACGCTCTTTGTTATTTTGTTGCAATAATAGACTAACATGGGCATTTCATGGAGAGGAGAATGGCTACTTGGGCATTTATCAGGTTTATCCTGGTGTAATTCTTATTCAGAGAACACTGAGGGCTGGACATGGGTGACGGTACTATGGCCTCCTTTTAAGAAACCCCTAAATCTCTTCACAAAACCCTTAGCTTCTGGGCAAGGGAATAATCCCTGAGCCAGGTTAACTGGCATACCCTGTAAAAAGATCTTTCACCAAGAGTGAAGTTATGTCTCCAAAACACATTACATAAACTTAGGAAAGAATCATTCCACATTACAGTACATTGAAATTGAGCTGTTTTCTTCAACAGAATGCAGCAGCTGCTAAGCAGTACAACGCCAACACTCTGCAGTTGTTTAGGGCACATGGGGACAGGTAGCAAAGAGAACCAAAGCTAATTGAAATTTCAGGGAAAAACCAAGAAGCAGGAAGTTAATTATGCTTCTAGGATGCTTCTTGGAATGTCCTTGTGATCTGATCAGCTTGTTTTACACTGTTTTATTGTAAACTAGTAAATAAAAACCTACAAGTTTTATGGAAAGACAATTGAATATAACATTTTTACATCCCTTTACAGTCCTTGTGATCTGATCAGTTTGTTTTACATTATATTATTGAAAACTAGTAAATAAAAACCTACAAGTTATATAAAAAGACAATTGAATATAACATTTTTACATTCCTTTCACCATTTCATGGTGTTGAAAATCAGAATTTTATATCAAGTTTTGTTTAATGAAAAAGACCTAACACATTTACAAGTGGAAGTAGAAGGCATCAAAAATCTCACTACTGATGCAAATATTTTATCTGTCTTCATACAGATATTAAACTTTCTTAAAAGAAATGAAACTTAGATTTTAATGTCATTGTTCTTATTGAAGTATATGTGGGCTACTTTCACTGTTGCAAAAAAAATATCTTACAAACATTGTATCAGGCAAAGAATATTTTCTTGTAACAATAATCCATTAACTTTGCTTTTCTTTTGGTCAAGAAAACTGTTGCAAATTAACTCTCCATCATCAACATCCATGCTGTGACATTAGAATATCTGTCATCAGTTGGTTGATCAGCCAGTCAAAAAGAGGGCATTTAATGAAGTAAACAAGCCTTTAATTCTAACAAAAATCAGAAAAACTGCACACTCCTCCCTTGGTAAAATAACACATTTGATAATACTTTGTCAATAATCAGTTTTTCCGTGTGGCTCATTCTTTTCTACAGCTGCAGGAGACAGAATAAAAGAATCAAAACATTTTTGAGCTGTGAAATTAATCTGAAGCTACAATACCTGTCCAGAGGTCTTGAAGCAGTTTCCCCTCCTGTTCAAGTTCCCTTTTAACCCATTCTTTAAAACCTAGCTGAATTTCTGATTGCCACAATCTCTTTTAAATTAGATGTTTATTTTCTGGGAAGAAAAGACAGAGTATTAATTCACTCATTCTCCAGCCATCCCCCTTTTCTTTTTTCTACAACTGCTCCAACTGGAATGTCTGTCTCCTTTTCAAGGAGAACTTTTGTGACACAGGCAGCATTTGTCTGATGTGGCAGTTCTTTTCTCTGCTCCTATTTAGATATTTGTTACGGGGGTGCAGCGAAATGACAGTTAATGAAAGAGAAATGAATACGGTGCTACATTATTGCTAACAATGAGTGCTGCTCTGTCCTCCTAGGAGTGAAATGAGGGTGTTTCCTAAGCTAGGATTTGAATTCTGCAACTCAGTTAAATCTTGCTCACATGCTGCTGCTTTTTCTGCATTTATTATAAAAGCCTCCGGTCCCTTTGTTACAAAGCTGTGTGGATGTACACATACTCTCTACATGTTGCAATACACTTCAATATGGGAAACAAAACTTGCACTGTGCTCTGATTCATTTAAAGATGTGCTCTCTGTCTTTCTAGCAAGTTGATAGTTTAAATGATAACATGATGTACTGTATTTATTGCATTTACAGGTTTTATTGTTCTAATTTTATTGTATTTTGATGTTTTAATTGTTTTTGATTGTGAGCCGCCCAGAGACCTCTGGGTAGTGGGCGGCATACAAGCTATATAAATAAATAAATAAATAAATAAATAAATAAATAAATAAATAAATGATCAAGACCACAGCTTGGAAGCAAATGATTATTTGCAGATTAAGTCCATTATGTCTACAACTTTACAAGGGATAACCTCATTATTTTTATAGTGTAACTGAAACTTTAGTTACTTTTCTAGTTGTGGGCTTAGCTTCTTTAAATGTTAAATCATTAAAAGTACTGTTAATTCTAAGCACAGTTTCAAACCAAGTACACATCCTGTCTTTCAGTATTATTTTCAACTTTTCTTCCTCTCCATAAAAATGATTCAGCTGAGCACTTGAGTACATCGTCCATTGTATTTTGAAATTCCTTTTCTACTACAGTGGTACCTCAATTTACGAATTTAATCCATTCCGAATGCATGCTCTTAAGTCGAACTACTCTTAAGTTGGGATACCTATCTAAAAATTGAAAAAATAAGTTTAAAAATCAATAAAATGAAAAAAAATTGTAAGTCGAGCAAATCATATCAAAAATTTGTAAGGCAGCAGTTAAAATGGCAACAGTTTTCTGCTCTTAAGTCGAATTGCTCTTAAGTCGAGCTGTTCTTAAGTCGGGGTACCACTGTACTTTTAGTAAGAAGCACCCTTCCGAAAATGAGTGCACACAACTGCAAATAGTATTTTCCCCATCATATGCTGCAAAACCAAAACACATTAGGTATATTAACATATAACACTTTATTGGAGGAAGAAATGTGGATTCAGATTATGGACAAAGCACACACCATAGTACTGCTGACCCTCACACCTCCCTAATCTGCTGCTTGTTGCTGTTGGCTCTGTCTTTCTTTCTTCGCCAGCAGTGACATGAGCAAAGAGAAAAAGCACAAGATGCCACTTGTCTTGCCCTCTATTTCTGGTTAGTGAAGCAGATTATACCAAGAAGGAGAAGACAGGGGAGTGGCAATGGGCAATTTACTAGGTTAATTTCATAGCTAAATCTTTTGTCTCCGATATGTGATTTATTCATTCTAATGTAATACACAGGCACAAATCTTCATAGTGAAAATAGTTTGATCCTTTCAGGAGTCACTTTCATGTATCAATTGACATAAGCAAGAACGCAAATTTTACAAGTAGTATATATGGTAGAATTCTCCATCCCTGCCTCAGCAACAATGGAAGAAAGTGGAAATAATTTTCTGTTATATTAAGTGATTTAGCTGCTAAATCATATCTGCACAAATATGTCCCATGGCACATAAAAATCTACTGGCCCCTTGAGAGACATGTCTTACTGGCTTTTCATCACATTGTCTAGACAAAATCTCATTTGCTATAGAAATATCATGAAGGCTGACAACAAATACACAGAGAGGGCAAGTTTCCTGTACTATCTCATACATTTGATAACAAGTTCTGTAGTGCATTTCAAAACTCAATGGATTTTAGAAACTGGGATAGTGCATGTCAATTTCTGCCTGTACAATTCATTCAAACCTATATATAATGTTTCCCTTTAAGTTTTAGAAACTCTTCTATAGTCTAGGCATCAAAGGAGGAAAAAAAAGTCTGGCATCTGAAATCTGTTCACCGTTTTGATACAGTTATTTTCCACTCGAAAGGCTTCACCAAGTCTTCTAAATACCTGCAAAACTGGAAGCATCATTTTCAGCTCAGAAATAGAAAACATTCATTCATTCATTCCATTAATATACTTCCGATGAGAACCAAAATCAAATTATAATAATAAAATAACACTTCCATAATTTATACGATAGAAATGGCAAACAATTAAAATGCATACTACAACAACTAAATAACGACTAAACAGTTAACTTGGCATAATTTTATAGCATTTCCACTGTAGCAGCAGTTTCGATAAGTTCCATAGATGGAATACTTTGAAATGCCTGCTGAAACAGTCTTGAGCTGTTTTTTGAAAATGCCCGGTGAAGGGGGTAGGATTCAGCAAAATCCTCATGCCCAAGAGACAGGTTTTCTTTTCCAGTCAGTCTCTTAGTAAGGTTTGAGGTAAAGAATTCAATACCTCTTCACTGGTGTCAGCTTGATGACCAAATATTTAACCATTCCCCGTGTTTTGTAAGTAGTGCAACATTTAAAACAGAGTTGTTGTCCTTTAATGTTTATAGTGTGCCTCTGAATAATCTATACCCTGACCTGTGCATGAATGTAAACTGAGGCATCTTCCAGAACTGAAACTGATTTTTACAGCACTCAATGAGGGATAAAGCTTGCTAGTTACTCATTTTAAAACCATACTATTTCTTTGATAACAGGCTATGGAATCTGTGTATCAACAAAAATATCACACAGGATTTTAAATAATAAATTACTTGCTAAAAATCCAATCCTTCCTAGAGAGGTTATCTACTTTTATTAAAACTTTCAAAAATCTCCATAGCTATCACAAGTCCTTTTCTTCAGCTTAACCAAAATACAGATTAACCTTGCCTAACCAAATCCCTCCAAGTTCAGACTTGAGCATCTTGCTTTCCTAGCCACTTCTATCAGGCTTTGCTCATATCCAATAATTCATGGGTTTCATTGTTAAGTAAAACACGTTTGGTTCCTTTCTTGGCTCATCACTTTCTGACTGCCTTGCTGATCAAGTCCTGTCCAAACCTTATGTAGCTGCAAAAATCAACAGACTTTGCATTCTCAATATGCCAGTTCAGCCTGATTGATTGTGTCATTCTCCTGATATAATTAAATATGAAGCATTTAGGAGGCTATTACAATTATCTGTTTGTTATAATTTTCTCTCTATTTCCGGATGTCCCACAAAAGACTCATGGCTGCAACTCAGCAAGCAAAGCTTTGATTCAGATAGTTACATGGTATGTATGTATGTATGTATGTATGTATGTATGTATGTATGTATGTA
>JAHTLZ010000280.1:1693870-1734055 GCA_023846285.1 Phrynocephalus versicolor | reverse complement strand
GTGTGTGTGTGTGTGTGTGTGTGTGTGTGTGTGTGTGTGTGTGTGTGAGAGAGAGAGAGAGAGAGAGAGAGAGAGAGAGAGAGAGAAAGTAAGTATGTCAAACTCAAACATACATTATCTCTAGCTAATTTATAATTACAATATAGCATAGTTACACATTGGACACTAAATAAAGGAACTGACAACAACAACAACAACAACAACAACAACAACATTTCTGATAGCCTCAGAATGGCATGACAGATAGACAGGTTGAAAGCTTAATTTTTAAAAATGTGTTAAAGGTTTTAAAAAGTTTTTACTTGGAAGCAAAACTAAAAAAAAATGTAGATTTTTTCAGCCTGTTGACATTGGTCTACTTCTGTTAGGACTAATGTTAAGTGAAGTTGATATGTGCAACAAGTTATTTGCAAGGCTTGTCCACGTCAGTTAAGTTTCTTATTTCATTCACCAAGTTTCCAAACCCCCTTTCATGTTCTTTTTGCATATTATCTATTACAAAGCTTCCAAGAACAAGTTAGCAAAGCTCAGATGCACAAAAAGCATGCTATCCTGCACATGTGCATAAAACAGCTTGGAAAGTATAAAAAGTCATAATTCTGAAAGAAAATAATCTACCAAGAATGTGAAAGAAGTTCATTCAGATAAACCACATGCCTTTGTGAATCATAAGCAGACTTCCTACAAAACTCTTTTTCTCCTAATTCCCTGAAGAAATGTGCAATTTTCACTGCCTGACAGTTTATCAAAAAGACCAGGGCATCAAATTTCAGCTCTGGATTGTCAGGTCTGATCCCCATTTCCTTTCAAATTCCAAAATACTGACACATTGATTGGAGTTCATAGTGTCAGATAACTGCACTTAAGACCCCCCTTTTGCTAAAATATATCTTCTGATCTATCTTTTATGGTTTTTTAACAGCCTCGTAGTAAATTGATTGATTGGTGCTCATTTCTATATGCTTTTCATATACTAGTAGATAACACATTCATACTAAACCATTATTTTGTGTAATACTTTAAAAAGTGTGTGTTGAGGTGGCAGGAGGATAGCAAGATACAGTAGATTCTTATTCAACCTGCAGGGAATGAAGTCCAATGAATGAGCTTCTCTGAGTTGTCAACTGCTAACTTGAAATTAAACAAACAAAACCACCCCACTTAAAGTTAGGAAGTGTTTGCATGTAAAGTTAAGTTTTAGAAACAAAGGGAAAAAAAGAGAGAATGAATGAGTCAAGAAATAGTTTGCTTATTCATGAAAGGTTACAATAGAAATACTATTGCTTTCTGCAGTTCTTATAATGCACTGCACATAAGAACATAACATAAGAACATAAGAAGAGCCATGCTGGATCAGGCCAAAGGCCCATCTAGTCCAGCTTCCCGTATCTCACAGCGGCCCCACCAGATGTGTTTGGGAGCGCATGAGACTAGATATCTGTCTCCTGATACCACTCTCCTGCATCTGGCCCTTGAAGTACCCTGGTTTAAAGCCTGGAGATTACACATCTCCATCATGGTTTGTAACCTGTGATGGACTTTTCCTCCAGGAATCTGTCCAATCCCCTTTTGAAGGCATCCAGGTCAGATGCCATCACCACATTGTGTGGCAGGGAGTTCCAGAGACTTACAACGCGCTGAGTGAAAAAATATTTTCTTTTGTCAGTTTTTACTCTCCCAGCCCTCAATTTGAGTGTATGTCCCCTAGTTCTGGTATTTTGGGAGAGGGAGAAGAGCTTCCCTCTATCCACTTTACTCATACCCTGCATTATTTTGTATGTCTCAATCATATCCCCCCTCAAGTGCCTTTTTTCCAGACTAAAGAGGCCCAAATGTTTTAGCCTTTCTTCATAAGGGAGGTGCCCCAGCCCAGTAATCATTTTAGTCGCTCTCTTCTGCACCTTTTCCAGTTCCACTATGTCTTTCTTGAGATGCGGTGACCAGATTTGTACACAATACTCCAGGTGGGGCCTTACTATTGTTTTGTATAATGGCATTATAATGTTGGCTGTTTTGTTTTCAATCCCCTTTTTGATAATCCCTAGCATGGAATTGGCCTTCTTCACCGCTGCCACACATTGGGGAGACACCTTCATGGAGCTGTCCACCAACACACCAAGATCTCTTCCCTGATCCGTCACGGATAACTCAGAGCCCATGAGTTGATAGATGAAGTTTGGATTTTTTGCCCCAATATGCATTACTCTACATTTGGTTACATTAAAATGCATTTGCCATTTCTCAGCCCACTCCCCCAGTTTGGAGAGATCCTTCTGGAGCTCTTCACAATCTTCTCTGGTTTTTACCACACGGAAAAGTTTTGTGTCATCTGCAAACTTGGCCACCTCACTGTTTATCCCTGTCTCCAGGTCATTTATGAACAGATTGAAAAGCACTGGTCCCAGGACCGAGCCCTGGGGCACACCGCTTTTCACTTCTCTCCATTGTGAAAATTTCCCATTGACACCTACTCTTTGTTTCCTGGATCTCAACCAATTCTCAATCCATAAGAGGACCTGCCCTCTTATCCCCTGACTGTGCAATTTTCTCAGCAGCCTTTGGTGAGGGACTGTGTCAAAAGCCTTTTGAAAATCCAGATCGACTATATCCACCGATTCACCCAAATCCACGTGCCTGTTGACCTTTTCAAAAAATTCTAAGAGGTTTGTCAGACAAGATTTACCCTTACAGAAGCCATGCTGATTTTCTCTCAGCAAGGTTTGTTCTTTTATGTGTTTTAAGATTTTCTCTTGGATGAGACTTTCTACCATCTTCCCTGGGACAGATGTAAGGCTAACCGGCCTGTAGTTTCCTGGGTCTCCTCTCCTTCCTTTTTTAAAAATTGGTGTGACATCTGCTATCCTCCAGTCCTCCGGCACTGTGGCCGTTTTAAGAGACAAGTTGCATATAACCGTTAAGAGATCTGCAATTTCATTTCTCAGTTCCCTAATAACCCTTGGGTGGATGCCATCTGGGCCCGGTGACTTGTTAATCCTCAATTTATCAATTAGTCCTAAAACCTCCTCTCTTTTAACCTGTATTTGATTTAATTCTTTAGTCAAGAGGGGCGGCTCAGGCAGCGGAATCCGCTCAAGGTCCTCTGTCGTGAAGACAGACGCAAAGAACTCATTCAATTTCTCTGCAATGTCCAAGTCTTCCTAAACCTCCCCTTTTCCTCCCTCACCATCCAGAGGGCCAACTGGTTCTCTGGCAGGTTTTCTACTTCTAACATATTTAAAGAAGCTTTTATTATTACCCTTTATATTGCTAGCCATGCGTTCCTCAAAGTCTTTCTTTGCCTCCCTTATCATCTTCTTACATTTCTTTTGCCAGAGTTTGTGTTCCTTTTTATTTTCCTCATTTGGGGAGGATTTCCATTTACAGAAGGACCTCTCCTTGTGCTTTAAAGCCTCTCTAACTCCACTCGTTAACCATGCCGGTGTCCTCTTGGCCTTAAATGAGCTCTTCTTTCTTTGTGGTATGCACTTGTGCTGGGCCTCTATTATTGTTGTTTTAAACAGGCTCCATGCACTCTGAAGAGATTGGATTCTTCCAACCTTGCCCTTCAATTTCTCTCTAACTAGTTTCCTCATCTGAGGGAAGTTTGCCCTTCGAAAATCAAGGGTTTTTATGTCTGATTTGGTTGACACTCTTCCTCCGACATGCATGTCAAAGGTAATTGCTGCATGGTCACTGTTCCCCAGAGGCTCAGTGACATTCACACCCCTGACCAGGTCCTGAGTATCACACAATATTAGATCCAGAGTTGCCTGTTCTCGGGTGGGCTCTGTGACAAGTTGCTCTAAGGCACAGTCATTCAGCAAGTCGAGAAACCCAGTTTCTCTTTCTTGCCCGGAGCTTGCATTGGCCCAGTCAATGTGGGGATAATTGAAGTCCCCCATGATTACTATCCTATCCCTCTTAGCCACCTCCATGATTTCTCTCCTCATTTCAAGGTCCCCCTCAAGTTTTTGATCTGGTGGACGATAGAATACTCCAACTATCACATCACTCCTTGGACCTGGTAGTTTAACCCACAGTGATTCTATGGTGGAGTCAGACCCTCTGTCCTTCTCCATTCTGCTGGATTTTACCCCTTCTTTGACATAGATGGCCACTCCTCCTCCAACCCGCCCCTCTCTATCTCTTCTATAGAGTTTATAGCCTGGGATTGCTGTATCCCACTGGTTCTCCGCATTCCACCAGGTTTCTGTTATGGCTATTATATCAATGTTATCCCTAGCTGCCAAATGTTCAAGTTCTCCCATCTTTTCTCTGAGGCTTCGAGCATTGGTGTAGAAGCACATACTACAGAACACAATGCTTGATAGGAATGCAAGCAGTATAAGGGTCTGAGTCTTTATAAGACCCATTTCTATACATTTCTAATGTCCTCCTCCTTAAGACATTCACAATAGTCTTTGATCAAAAAGCAGAGTCATCATGTCTCAGTGACAAAAGATGCTTAGGGGGAAAAAACAGAAATGCATCTTTTCTTGCTAGAGATTGAATGTTTTTACTGAAAGCCAAGTACTGACATATATACAGGAAGAATCCGATTCAAACATCAACCAATACATAAATGCATGTGTCAGAGCATTTCCTAGCACAACAGGAATAGTTTTTTCCTATATGCTTCACATCTCTCAAGCACGCCATACATTTAGATGTTCAAGGAAAGCCTTTGGCAAGAAAGGTTGGAAACACTATTTTATTTTTTTATAAAATTTCCTAAGAAGCCTGGTCAGTGATCTTGTTGACTGAGGGATTTTTAATACAGTAGTTCTTCAGAAAGTAACATTTGCAAGCCTAACTTCAGAACAAATACAGTAGCTGCACAGGCTTCCTTTGAAGATCTAAATGTAAAATGTAGCTAACAGAATGAGCAGCATAATAAATAAGGTATTCTCATAATATTGTGTTCCAACATGAACACTTAAAATACAAACCAGTGCTGTAACTATTTACCAAACCAAGGTGAACTCCAATTTGAATGATTTTTCCTTATGTGGTATCAGTCTCACCATATGAGCTTCTTTGCAGACAAAATACTTCTTAAGGAAAACTGCTGGGCTAAAGCCAATTGTTGCTTCTAAATAGAAGGCCCACTGAATGAATGGGACTTGTTAAGTCAACAATTATGTAAGCCCCATTGGTTCAGTGGTCTACTTTAGTTGAGACTTACAATTGGATTTAGCCTGCAATGGTTTTGTCTATATTTAATTGGATTTTTAAAAATAGAAATGCAAGCAGCAGGAGGGAAGGACAGAAAGAAAAGGAGAAAAGGGAGAAGGGGAAAATGCATGTAATGTCACTGTAGACTATACGTATACATTCATATAAGCAGGCCAAATGTCCGTTGATCAACTTATTTAACATATAAATCCATAATTTAACTACTTCTTCTATTAAAAAGACAGTTTTGAAATTTTATGTTCCAGATTATCCCACAACATTAGTTTAACATTGTCAAATTAACAAAAATGTAACTGATGACTGATCATATGTCTGGCCACCCTAACCAAATGCATTTTCCTCTCTTATTTTTATTTATTTACTTATTTCACCATTGTCACTTTATCTATATGGGGAGAAAGTAAAACAGTTAAGTAAAAAAGGGTTGTCAAACAGGATAGCTCTGTGCTCCCCCCCCCCTTAACAGTGTACGGTGAATTCAGCACATCCTATGGTGACAAATGTCAAGCTTAAATCACAAGGACCTGCTCTTATTGGCCACATAAATGAATGGTTTTTAGTCTGTGCTACAAGTTTTTCTTTAGGGGACTAGCAAATGAAAGCATGTCAAAGTTTGGAAAACACCAGATTTTAATATATTTTGAATAACTAATTTACTGATTATAGATCAGCAACTGTTTAAAATCAAAGATCTATTCGCTCTATGCGTGGAATGCTGCCTGGTAACTAAAGAAGTCGAATGTCGCTTTGTTGTAAATGGAGACAAAGATGCTGCGATGGACCTCCAGTTTCATGCAAAATAATCATTCATACAATGATGATATCTCATCTAAATATGGCATATCATGCCGATCAATGACAAGATGCATGAAACCTGACTGTGGCATGCTGCTGGCCGAGAAAGTAGCAGGGCCAAGTGGTCCCATTGGAAACATCAACCAGTCAGCCTACCCTCAGATACACAGACACCCAGCATCCAACTCCTCCCTGCTTCCTGATATGCTACCTAGAAGAACCCAACTAGATCTGGATATGGTTTGGCTATGCCTCTCAATAGTGCATATGGGATGGCAGCTACTGGTGCAGACTGAGGAGGTACAGCAAAGCCACCAGCCTCCAAGGACAGCTGACTGCCAGCATACAGCAACCTTGACATGGCATCCCATGTCTGGCAAACCTGAATGGTATCCTAGAGCTGGTAAGGGAGGCAGAACTCCACTCCTCCCAGTGAAGAGACTCTATAGGGTCTTGTGTCCCCCATCCCCCAGACTGTGAGATTGGTGTTAACTTCCTGGCACTCTATAGGTTTATTTATTTGTTTATTTAAAATATTGATCTTTCACCTTTCTCCCCAAAAGGAAACAAGGCAGCTTACATCATAAAAGAGCATTTAAAAACTAAAAACAAGGGATGATGAATATTTAAAAAGAACTAAACACATATTATATTAGAATAATACTAAGATCAGTATGAAAAACTCTTAAAACAGACCACAATAATCCATTCAAAATCCATTTAAAACCCCTCTCAAACCTCTAGTCATGAAGGAAACACCTGTCTGTAGAAGGGCAACAGAGATGGTGCTAGTCTAGCTCCCTGTGGAAGGGTATTCCAGAGTTGGGGAGCAACAACAGAGAAGACCCTCTCCCAAGTACTAAGAGAAAGGTGGTACTAAGAGAAAGGTCTCCACTGATGATCTTAATGCCCAGGCAGGCTCATTTGGGGAGATGCAGTCATTTAGATCACTTGAGCCCAAGGTGTTTAGGGCTTTATAGGATAAAACCAGCACTTCAAATTTTGCCAGAAAATGAACCGGCAGTCAGCAGAGCTGCTACAACAGATGAGTTGCATGTTCCCTGTAGCCAGCCCCAGTTTAACAATCTATCTTTAGCATTTTGAATCCCTTGAAGTTTCCAAACACCTTCCAAAGAGAGAGTGCATTACAATAATCCAGCCAGGATGTTACCAGGCCATGTGTCACTGTGACCAAGTCAGACCTCCCAAGAAACAGGTACAGGTGACACACTAGTTTTTAACTGTGCAAAGGCACTCCTGGCTACCACTGAAACCTGGGCATTGAGGCTGAAGGATTAATCCAAATTTAGGTTTATGGTTTGGTCTAGCTGGCCGTTTGAAAGTTCAATTGCTCCAATAAAGAGCCAGCAACTACTTGTCATGTCATTACGGAGTGGAGCATGGGGGCCACTCACATAATTAGATAATTTTACATTCCCTTCAGCTTTTTCTATACTTTTTGCTTTTAAAAAAACAGCCTTACTCCACCAAATGGTTGTGAAAGGGAACATTCATAATCGTAAAATTAGAACAATAAAAAAATGAAAGAAGTGGGGTGATTCTGTGCCGTCCATCAATTGGCAAGAGGATAGTCAACCAAGAAACAAGCTGGGTCTTTCCTCGCACCCCATCCTTTAACGCAGGCATGTCCAAGCTTTGGCCCTCCTAATGTTTTGGACCACAACTCCCAGAATTCTAAGCTTAGATTGCCAATAATCCTCACAGCGGGATTGACCTGTGTTGGGTAGGACCCATGTGAGGGCTGCCACACATAACCCACTTTTAGCCTGATGTTTGAATTCAAAGGGATTGTCCAGGCACAAAATTAGGAATCCAAGTGCAGATTTTTAATTAAAAGCAATCTGATGCTGCAAGTTATGCTTTCTTCCTGTCTGCTGGCCTTTTGATGAACAAATGTTGCTCTTACCAAGCCATCCTGAATATTAAGTTTTGGTCAAGTAGCCTTGCTGAAATGATGGATTCACGAAAGTCTGGAGATGCCGAAAGATAATCCCTGTTTTATAGTCCCCCAGTTTTCATATATGTTGCCCAAGAAGCTCCTCTGCTATGGAATATTCCAAAACATCACACTGCAGGTACAGTAAAACTACATGTGTGAGTTGACATCTCTAAATTCATGTTTTCGACCTAAAAATGTATAAAATGTCTTTTTGCTTGCTGAAAGACAAAACAGGAACACCTTCTCTCTCTCTCTCTCTCTCTCTCTCTCTCTCTCTCTCACACACACACACACACACACACACACACACACACACACACACAAACCTTTATGGTGTGAAATCTATGTACAGAGATAGTTAAAGGCTCCTCCTCTCAGTCCTTCAAAATGATCTGCATCTGCAAAGCCTTTGTGTTTCATTTAGCTGTGGACATTGACAAACCAGAAGAGCTTGCCAGTTTATTTAGAATATATCATCAGTATTGAGCCACTTGTCTTTCTGGTCAAACTGTAGACAAGTGCCATCACTTATCAGAAGTTAAAATCAGGCCTCTTTAATCATGTTCAGTTGATGAGAACCAAAAATACAAAAAGAGCAAAAATAGAAAGAAAGAAAAGAAAAGAAAAGAAAAGAAAAAGAGGGGACATGCATGCCTTTGCATTTTAATTTTCATGCTTCTCCACACAGAGAACACAAAGGTCTCTAGAAACAAGGCAGAACGTTGCAGTACAACTGATTTTATTTAAAATTAATGAAAATAAAGGCATAGTGCTTCAGCATTCATAATGAATAACTGTGCCAGTTTATATCAACCTTTCCGGTCTCCTCCTCTAGAGGGCTTTTAAAATGAGGTCAACAGCAAAGTATCTTTACATTTGATCTGAGAGCAAAGAATACAAAACAGCCGTGCTTGCCCAGGGTGAGTAAACAAAGCAACAAGGCCTTATCCTGATGATGAAAAATCATGCAGAATACTAACTACAGCTCTTGCCTTCATGCTGGATATGGATTGCATGGATCAAGCTGGTTAAAGAAAGGAGACAGAACGGTGAGCAAAGATACATGGTCTCCATTAACAATGCTGAAAGATCAATGTTAGCTGAGCATAAGAATGACAGCCCCATATGTCTGATTCAATAGCGCCTGCTAGCTGAGGAATACAATGCACAGAAAATATGAAAGGAAGCAGATAAACTCACATCACCTCCTAAAACTGACAGCCTCTCTTATCCCAAAGTGACAGAACAGGGAGGCCCTTGAACCAGCAAAAGTGTAAACTCTGCACCCGAAAGGCAGAAGGGGGGCTCCAAGATTAAGGCCCCTCACTCATGCAAGTAGTATTAGGTAGACAGTGTTATCTGTGGTAGGAAGCAGGATTCTTTATTTAACATTATTTCCAAATTCCAAATAAAAATACTTATCAGTTAATAAAGCCCAAATGTTCAATCCCAAATCCATGTTACAGTGGCGGTTACTTCACGTCCTTCCTCAAGCCGAGGTGAACTTGCCTCCATGTTGAAATCGGATCGAGAAGCGGATTGAAAAGATTCCCGAGCTCCAGGACGGGAATCTCTCACCCCGCTTGGAGCGCAGTTCAGGGGGCGTGGTCGGGGTGAATTCGAACTGACCCCACAAGGACGTGAGGTTCCGTTCCTTTGAACTCGGATTGACCCCACAAGGATGTGAGGTTCCGTTCCTTCGAACCGGTCTCCAACGGGGCCGCGAACTGCAGCGAGAGGGACGTGAAGTATCAGGAATGAAGCATGGGAATGTTGAGTTTTGTATACTTCCACAGCAAAAAGCAGAACAGTTATAGGCGTAGAATCATAATGAAATTCTACAAGAATTCTCCACATATAAGTAGACCAACAAAAAAGTTCAGTCAGACAATAATAAAACTGGAGAAACAATATTATGTGCTAAAAATCTTGACAAGAAAACATGGGATAGTTAGTATTAGAAAGAAAAATGTGTTAGTAATGATGAAGGAGAGAACTCTACATAATGTCTGTTAAACTGGAACTAACTGGGGGGGGGGGGGCTCCCTCAGAGTAAAAATGATTAAGCCCCCAAGTAGTGGGAAGGAAGAAAAGCTGCTGATTGGTTGTGTAAGAACAAGTAAACAAGTTAATTTATAAGTAAACAAGTCAATATTGTTTGTTTGTTTGTTTGTGTGTGTGTGTGTGTGTGTGTGTGTGTGTGAGAGAGAGAGAGAGAGAGAGAGAGAGAGAGAGATTTATAATGTGTCTACTAGCCTCTCTCTGCAAATTTTCCTCCAAGGAGAGTTTTGGTAATTTGGACTCCTGAAGTAAAGAAGCCCAGTTTGAGAAAATAATTACAAACTATGGGGAGAAGAGGGGTGTTGAAGGATGTGTGTGTTAAGCATTTCTGATTCTTCTCTGCAAGTATTCTCACTGTTTAAGTTATAGTTAAAATCTACTTTTCTTTAATTCAAAATATTCAGCAAGATGAATGGGCTGGATTACAAATAATACTATCTCTGGTTTACATTAATGAATTAGCAGATTTCAAATTGGCCCTGTGTCTTGAAGCCCACAGAAATTTGTTTTCCTTCATTTTGGAATATAACTGCACATTTGGTAATGTCTTTGGTCTTTGATTTTTAATTGTTTTATTTTTACATCAATAACACACACAAAAAACTCATTTGGTGCCTCCCCATCTATAAATCTCCATCTGTCTAGTGTACCTTTGACTTCCAAACCATGAAATGCACAGTGCTAAATAGTGCAGGGGAAATCCTCCACCCTATTTAAAATATGAATTATTGTTCCTGGAGGCCGTCAAATCAACAAATTACATTTTGGTAGATATTCTTTTAACTGGAAAGGATATAGGAGTCTGAGGATCCCAAAAAAACAAAAGCCAATATTGGAGAATCAGTATACTGTAATTGCTACCTAGGTACTGTTTTATCATTGTTGATGTGCAACTTCAGTGCCTCTCCTGCTGTTTCTTCTTCAGACTAGTATCAGACTAGATGGCATTTCTAGGAAAATCTTCAAATAGAGGCCTGTCCTCTGTGGCAGATGACTTATGGCCTGTCAGAGCTAAAATTATGGACTATGGTCAAATTTGTACTAGCTCACAAAACATTTATGAGGATGGGAAACAATTTAGAGAAGTTGTCAGTGAATACTCAAGCTGTGGATGCAGTTTTTTCTGTATAAGCTGCTTTTTGGGTGGTGCTCCCAGCAACTTCAGTTAAATCACTGTAAATAAGCTACTACAAGTAAAACAACAATTCAGATTTCTGTTAAACCAGTATCTTTTCCTGAGGCTCCCACCCAATTTTCAGCGCTTTTGTCTTCCCCAGAAAATATCTGTTGAGCAGATTATTTTGAATAATAATTAATTTTACTTGATAACTGAAAGGTAGATGTATTAATTGAGATCATAGGGCTGTAGTGACCAGCTGTATAATTATATCAGAAATATTTCTTTCTGAAGGGTTTGCCCCTGTCCTCTCCAGCTGAGCTCTTACTAATAATCCTGTTTTTCCCCTCCCATTTGTATTGATTTTCCTGTAAGTGCTGTCTGGCGTATATTCTCCCTTTTAGGCAGACAGAAACTGTTGGGTTACATTCTACTCCCAATCACATTGGCATGGATAGAGAACAAATTATGGTCCCTAAATTGTTAGCTTCACTATCAAATGTTTGGAATAAGTAGCACTTTAACAACACAGCAGGTCACAGCCCAAGCAAAAGCAAGAGTGACAGGGTTACACAATGTGCATTTGCTTATTGCTGAGGATGTTAGACCTGCCTATTCAGTTTGAGCTTTTGGTCTTGAAAGTTGAAGTCTAAAGAGATTCTTCACCCTAGATGATGTGTCCTATTATGTGGCTTTTTTCCCCATTTCAATTAGAATACATGTAGTTTTACTAAATAGTTCCAGTATTGGATGCCTCTTATTGAAAATGGGATCTCGTAACTGAGTATGTTTCTTGATCTCGTGCTCAGGGAAAATATTACTAAATGAACAGAACCTCCTCAAGAGTCCATTGGGAAAAGGTACTTGGTGAGCAGAAATCCTGTGGGTCCACTGTATTATTTTTCTGCCCACCTAGCTTCTGCTAGCCCCTGACTGACAAATATCCAAATTATAAGAAACCATGCAACCAGAACATAATGCAGAGTAAATCATTTTATATAAATCTAAGTTGAATTGTCATCTCCCTGATATGTAACTATTATTAATACTATCTAAGATTTTATAGCACATTCAAATTTTGTAGCTCTTATAGCAAACTTGTATATCACTATTATTATGCCCCGCAATACCACAGACAGGTAAACTTAGGCTGAGAGAAAATGGGTGCGGCAAGATCAAAGAGGTAACTTTCTGATGCATACGCCAGTCCTTGGCACAATCCCTGCACAATTAAGTTACTTTTAGATAGCACACAAAGCTTCAGCTATACAGTAGAATTTACTTCTGATTTTAGCTTTTTCTCCATCCTTTTGAAACATGTTGATGTCTTAAATAAAGGTATCTAAAACTACTACATGAGCCAACAACTTAACTAATCACTTTGTATGATTCTTCAAGATCAGTGTCCAAGCAATAACTATCACCCTCGCTATAGGTTTTTAACCTTTCTTTTTTACTTCTGTGGGTTAAGCAGACCTCCACCTGCTTAACCCCAGTTGAGATAACTGTATGCAATCAATTTCTAGAGATGTGCCTGCAAAACATGCACAAGCAGCACTACTAATATCACTTCCCTCCGGCAGCAGGAAACCATTCTCTCTGCTCTGCTTGATGTCAGATTAGGCATACTGTGTGGTATCATTACCTGACATCAAGAACAAGTGTGATTTTAAAAGTATGTTCTTTTCCATGGTGAGAAAAGAACATACAATCATTTACCCTTCAAACCTGTAAAATTGGAGTGGGAAGATACCTAGCTGTTAGGGGAAAGACAAAAATTTGAGTTGCTTTCCAATATTTCCTAATAGCAGATGTGTATTCTCCCTGTCTTTTGACTCCTCGCTATAACATCACTGGAAAAAGGGTAATAAGCAAAAGGCTGAACATTCCCTCCCCAAAGTGGCATGTTCTACTTCATTAAATCAGTAACTCATGGGGAGATAGATAACTAAATGTGCTTTCAGGTGATGTTTTGTCATGCTGTCCCCCTTCCTCTGGTGTAACTAGGGAGGGGTGGAAGAGTGTATTTGCCCTGGGGAGCACAGCACTCTGGGGTGCCTGAAGGGGGAGCAGGAGGAAGTAGCCATACACCATCTCGCCAGCAGTCCTCCTTCCGCCCTGCTAAGGCTTGGTGATCCTTAGTTGGGGAGAAGGAGGAGAGGGAAGCAGGTGAAGTTTTTCCCCCAAGCAGCACCTATGTTGATTGCTCCCCCTCCTCCTTCCCTCCACCCCTGCTAAGGCTTGGCAATCATTAGCCCGGGGAAAGGAGGAGAGGTAAGCGTGTGATGAAGGTGCTGCTTGGGGGAAAAACCCGTTGCCTGCTTGCCTCTCCTCCTTTTCCTGAGCTAACGATCACCAAGCCTTAGCCGGGGGAAAGGAGGAGGGGGAAGCGTGTTACGGAGGTGATGCTTGAAAAGAAAATATTGCCTGCTTGGCGCTATCCACACATTGTGCAGTTTGCACAGGAGAGCCTTAACTGGAAATGAGACCCACAAACAGCCCACACTGTGCCCCCAGGATCTGCCCCCCCTTGCTGGGTGGGTGAGACATGGTTGGGGGAGAGAGTGTGCAAAAGCCGAGTTTGTCCCCGGGCGCTCCAAACTCTAGCTACAGTATGTCGGTGCCCCCTGCTTCATACACAGAATTTTAGTGGAGTCCAGAAGCCATTATCTTCTATGTAGTCTTCCCATGCAATCCCACCACTTCTACTATTTCCCCCCTCACTACTGAAAATCCACTAAAAGGGGAAATATTAAGTAACTGTTGCATCTTTTCACTAGAAGTATTAGAAGCCACATATCAACACACCATTCATTTCCTTTGGACAGGATGAAAAACAAACTTTCCTCAAAGAGTTTCACTAGCCAGAATCCTATAGGTGAACAAGTAAAATTGTGCAACTCACATGGCAAACTGACATTAACAAGGTGCCAGCTGCATCACTAGGCATGCCCCCATTGGACAACAGGCATGTGCCTTGTAATGCAACCAGTGCTCCATTTGATAGCAGCAATTCAACATGGTGAGTAACATGATTTAGCTAACACACATACAATTCACCAACCAGATTCTGGGCAACAATATTGTTTGTTATTTGAAACAATGAAGAATGGGCACTTTTCACAGCTAATGTGTGCCATGAAAGAGTTCCTAGCTCTGAATTACACAAATAAATGCTGGATAGCTCAGTGGATCAGGAGAGGTTAGGAGCTCAAGTCCTCACTGTGCCTCCTTGACATGGGCAGGACTCAGTGATCCAGAGGTTCCTTTCCAGCTCTGCATTTCTAAGGTAAAACAATGTATTTACATGAACATTCCAACCTAGGGTTTACAATTGCCTGAACTGCAGCTGTGTCATTTTCCCTGCTTCTCCTGCCACCCAGATGACTGGTGCACCAGCTGTGCATGAGGCATTTTAAAATCGGAGGGCTTTCACCCCCCTGCCAAGATGACTGGGGCGCTTGCCGCATGTGGGGCATTTTAAAATGGGAGGGATTTGCCCCGTGCACAGATGGCACACCAGTGTGGGGCAGCTTAAAATGGGAGGGATTCCCCACACACACACACCGCCACCCAGATGACTGGCATGGGTTCTGTGATTTGATTATCAGGCTTCTGGTTCTACAATTGAGGCATGGTGGCTCAGCGGGCTGGAGCACTGAAAACTGTTGGCTACAAAGTTAGCAGCTCAGTGGATCGAATTCCGGGTACCACGCAGCAGAGTGAGCTCCTGCTGTTAAGTCCAGCTCCTGCCAACCTAGCAGTTCAAAAGCATGTAAATGCAAGTAGATAAATAGGTACCACTGTAAAAAGTGGGGAGGTAAAAGTGTTTCCTTGCAGCCATGCTGGCCACGTGGCCACAGACTTACACAATACTGGCTCTTTGGCTTGAATACGGAGATTAGCACTGCCACTAGAGTCGGACATGACTAGCACGCATGTGCGGAGGGAACCTGTCAAGATATGTTTCCAATACAATTTGTATTTGAGTGTTAAAATTTAATACTGTATGTAAGGTTTGTAACTGACCATGTCTGTGAAGAGTTACAATGTAAAGCTCAACTCAGTAGTAAAGAGTAGAGATGGGCACGAATCAAAAAATGGCGTTTCGGTTTTTCATTTTTCGTTGAGAGGTCCGTTTCGGTTTGTTTCCGTTTTTCGTGAATTTTTGGAAAAATTTTGTTTTTGTTTTTGTTTTTCATTTTTTCATTTTTCATTTCTACCTGCTTTTGCGCTATTTTTAAAGCATTTCCGTGCGTGAGCGTCCCCCAACACCCCAGACCAGAGGGAAAACACTAAAAAAAATGGATGCTGGCAGAGACACAATATAGACTAGGTACGCAGGGAGGCTGCAAAGACAGTGGCGGGCGTTGCCAAGGGTGCAAGGCAGCCACAGAGTGACTGCACTGCAGGGCAGGGGAGGGTACTCACTGAGAGGTATGCACACACGCACACAGGGAGGCTGCAGGACTGAAGCTAGAGTCGCTGAGACAGCAATCCCACCCTAACTCCCACCGGAGACTGCAAGGAGGATGGGGGCTGCCAGAGCTTTTTATGCCCTCTGTGGCTGCCAGACCTGCCCAGTCTGCAACCTGGGCATGCTATTGGTTGAATGTGATCCCATCACATGGCTTGCCTCCACTTTGTGGCTGGAGACATCCATTTTGTCATCCTTAAAGTAAAAGAAAAATACATTGTGATGGGAGTAGACAAAAACAAACATTTTAAGGACCCCAACCCCCTGGTAGGTAATAATTTCAACTAATTATCACATTATTGCTGCATTTTTATGGATGTCCAGGGCATTTTAATACCCAAAAAATCAATATTAGGCATATGGGAGCCATTTTGGGTCGATGTCCCCTAACTCCCCTTAAAGGAAAAAAATACAGCAATCTGAGAAAACACATAAATGCATGCGGGTGGCGGCGCAGGCGGACGGGTGAGTGGGCAGTTAGGATATCACTTAGAATAGGATAGAGGTTCTGTTCTTGGCTTGCACCCCAAATGTGTGTGTGTGCAAGCAAATTGAAGTTGGGAAAATAGAAAATAAATGGTAGTATATAATATATATTTAAAATAAATCCACACCTCCCACTCCCAGTAGAACCTCCCCCTTTATCCAATATCAGAAAAAATCCTCACAAATTGCCAGAGAAGAAATAAAGAATAAACTGCTCTTCCCTTCAGCAGACAAAGCTGCAGGGAATCAAAGAAATTATTTTCTAAATTCAATTCCCTCCCTGCCTTCCTAACTTAAATCCTAAAGCCTCCAGCCTCCCTCCTCAATCTCGATCAGATCACACCAGCACCAGCAGCCAGCCCTCCTCCCTCAACCACATCCATACACCCGACTGCGATTTCTGGAAGGTGCCTCGGCTTTTATGCCCTCCGAGACATCCAGAAGTGTCAGTCAAAAACCTGGCGATGCCATTGGTGGAATGGTTCAAAAAATCCCATGCCCAGCCCAAATGGGCAGGTCTAAAATAAAATAAAATAAAATAAAATAAAATAAAATAAAATAAAATAAATATGATGTTTTATTGCTCTTAAAAACCCACTGCTGCTACTATTAAAATTCAGGCATTTAAAATGAATAACTTTCACATGTTTCTGTGGTGATTTGGTGTGTTTTTTTACCACGATTTCTAAAGAAAAATTGCGGTCACCATTTTGGATCCCCCCCCCACCGCATGGCGACTGGCAAGACGACGAGGATGACCCCCCCCCCCAGCCTGGTGCAAGAAGTCCAGGACAGGAGAGGAGAAGAGGGGGAGAAGCCCGGGGACCCCCCAGAAACTACCCCTCTGGTAGGTGGCAAAGCCTCAGGCAGGCATATTTTCGCCTGCTTTTTTGGCTGGGAGTCAGGTTTTTTAAAAAAAAAACTTTTAAAAACTTTTTCTGTGCTTCGCATTGCGCGATTGCCATGATGCCACAAACGACAACGAAAAACCCGACCAAATTTTTCTTTTTTCGGTTCGAGTTCAAGTTCTGACGGCTTAATTATCATTACCATTTCCGTTACGTAACGGAAACGGAAACGACAATTTCGCCTAGTCATGCCCATGTCTACTCCACACAGCACTCCAGAAAGTTACAGCTGTCTCTGTCATGCAGCTCTTTGAAACCACAACTTAGAAATTTATTTGTTCTATTAATGTTGTACAAATATTAAACACCCAAGGAATATAAAATAAGGAATGTCTTTTCTTTCTTTATGAATAAAATTATTCTTCATTAAAATAAGTGGAGAAAATGTTAATTTTTGCAATTTTTGATTAATTTTGATAAAAATGGCCCCAACGCCACCTTGAGACACCAGAATTGATTCCTGTGACACTTCTCTGCAGTCCATCTGCATTTGTGGAAGATTGGATTTCTGGTGTCTAAGTTATGTACCCCAAAAGAGTCCCTCCCCCCAAAAAAGTTTCCCCCAGACATCTAGAAACACCAAATTTGGACAGAAGCTTCATCTGACTCTCCTCTACAATCCTTCCAAGTCTGGTAAAGATTGGGTTTTACCAAGCCAGTTGCTAAAGGGCACTTTCCTTGGGGGGGGCACTTTGTAGGTGTGTATAACTCAGATGTATGAAACCCAATCTTCACCAAATTTGCAAAGCCTTTAGAAAGGGGAGAGGGAAAGCTTTGCAATAATCTTGGCTGTCTCTAGATGTCTCGGGAGCCATTTTATAGGTTTAAAAAAAAATTAAAAACTAATCAATGATTCATCCATTTATAAGAAAAAATGTAAATTTATGATTCGACAACCTTGATGAATCAGAAATTGAAATGAATAACCATTTTTTCAGATTTGTGGCCCTCTCTAGTATGAACTGGTGTTTAAATATATTCATATCCATAATTTAATGTATTTCATTACATTTCTATCCTGCCTTTCTTCGGGGGACTTCAATGTTGCATGAACAATTATTTTTGTACTCTCATCTTGTTCTTACAACACTTTTGTGAGATGTATAAAACTGAGAAAATATGACTGGCCCAAGATTACTCAGTCAGCCTCATGGCTGTGCAATGATCTGAACCTAGACCTTCCTAGTTCTAGGCCAATAGTTTAACTGCTGTATCAGTAAATGTTCCAGAAATGTTGTAACCACTGCATCATCTTCACTGCATAAAATGAACCATTTAAAAGAAGGATGATCTAAGATATATGCAGGGGTAGCAAGCACTGCTTTTAAATGAAAACAATGCTCTAACTTTTCTCTCCCTTTTGCCTCCTCCACTGAATGTTCAGACTGGTGTGAGCTTCTCACTTTTAATAAAAAAGAAAGTCAAAAGTCCCACTCTTAATTGGTTGTTTTGATGCATAATGACTGTGGCTGAACAACATCACATGCATGTATAAGAACAGGCTCAGTCATTCAAGAGCACGCCATACACCACACTAAGAAACAATGGTATTGGTTACAGAATAGCACCATCTAAAGGTTTTGAGCTATAATTGCAGGACTGCAATCTAATGCAGAGAGCTGTTACCTATCAGCTAAAGCTGATCCAGGATTGGAATCCCATGAATGTTTCAATATTTAACAGGCAGACTGGAAGAATTACTTTAAAGAGACTCTTCACTGCCTTTAGGGAGTGGGGAGGAAACTGTGAGAAACAACTACACATCTCTCTCTTCTTCTTGACTAGTTTCTGATCATAGTTTAATTTTTTCAAAATCACTTATCATCAGCTGTGGCTCATTTCCTCAGAGAAACACTCCAAGAAACAACTATCTTGTTTAACAGGAGGAATTGGGTGCGTGGAACTGGTCTATGTCACTGTATCTCAGTCACACAACAATACAATATAGCATGACTGGCTTCTGAAACAGTACAGTGTTCATGCTCTGTGAGTCATACTTTCTTCCTCAATCATCCTGGCATTCAACAGTAATCACTGTAGATTTCTGAAACAATAACTGGTTCAATGTAACAGGAGATGATGCATTCCATAAGGTGGACATTTTTTCTACTTGACAGAGAATTATCTTATATTTTAAATTTGTCAGGTCAAAGTCCAGTTTAAAGATATAGAACTATAAGGAAGGAGAGCAGGTGTTGCACCAATCATTTCCTAAATTGGCTCCCTAAACATTTTTGGACTAAAGCTCCTGGCAGCCTTCACTACCAGATGTGCTGACCAGAACTTCTGGGAATTGTAGTCTAAGAACATCTGGAGAGCCAAATCTGGCAACCACTAGGCTAGAGGCATATAGGCTTCCACATTATGGTGCAATATACCACACATCAAACCCTACAGCAAAATGCTACAAGCATAAGGATGTTCACAATTTTCAACAGGTGTGCTGTTTAATGCACACCTAGCCATGTAATTGTGTGCATAACTGAGCACAAGACAAACAGCTGGAATGACCACACACACCAGTTAGGCAACTTCCAGTTAACACTATACAACTGCAATAGGATTCTGGTCATTGTATTTTTATTTAATAACAGCTATTCCCCATCCACCCTGAGGGGTGGATGGGTGGATAGCTCTGTGAGTTAGGCATATGGCTGTGGAGACAGAGCTTGAGAGTTTGATTTCCAATATACCCCCTAGGACAGTGATGGCGAACCTATGGCACGGGTGCCAAAGGTGGCACTCGGAGCCCTTTCTGTGGGCACTCGACATCGCCCCTTCATAGCCACCTGTATACAGGTTAGTGGGTTTTGAATTGCAGTTTGGGCACTCAGTCTCTAAAAGGTTCACTATCACTGCCCTAGGACAAACTACAGAATCCAGAATCCGACAGTAATTGTGGTAAAAGGGAATGGTAAATTGCTTTCTGAATACTCTCTATCTTTAAAAAAAAACTGGAAAAGGTCACATAACTTGGATGTTGTTGTTGATCATGATAATAATGCTGATTTCCAAATCTGCATCTGAAATACAGCCACTCTTCACTTAACAACCTACCTGTTTCATGACCACTCAGATTCACGATCAGCAGCACTGCCTCAGCAGTCACTGCCTCAGGAAGAACCTGCTGTTCCAAAGTGTCCACTCTGCTTCTGCTTGCCTGTACCTACCTTGTCAGCAGCTTATTAGAGGAGAGGAAGCAGGGCTACTGTGTCCCCCCACCCCTCGAGCTTTCTTCCTCCTCCACTGCTTCAAAGTTGCCACCTCCGTGTCTATTTTCCCCTCCTTTTTGTTCCTCTTCTCCTCTGGTCTCCCAGAAAGCCTACCCAGTCTGACCTGCCTGCACGGAAATCTAAACCCCCCACAAAACAACTGCCTTAAGCTCCTCATTTAAGAACCAATTCATTTAATGACCTAGTTATAGGAACAGATTGCCATCATTGAGGAGTGCCTAATGATGTTGTTGTTCAGTCGTTCGGTCGTGTCCGACTCTTCGTGACCCCATGGACAAGAGCTTGCCAGGCCTTCCTATCTTCCACTGCCTCCCGGAGTTTTGTCAAATCCATATTGGTTGCATCGATGACACCGTCCAACCATCTCATTCTCTGCCTCCTCTTTTCCTTTTGCCTTCAATCTTTCCCAACATCAGGAACTTTTCCAAGGACTCCTCTCTCCTCATTAGGTGGCCAAAATACTGGAGCCTCAGCTTCAAAATCTGTTTTTCCAGGGAACATTCAGGGTTGATTTATTTCAGGATGGATAGGTTTGATCTCCTTGCACTCCAGGGGACTCTCAAGACTCTTCTCCAGCACCACAGCTCAAAAGCATCGATTCTGCTGCGATCAGCCTTCCTTATAGTCCAGCCGTCACTTCCATACATCACTACTGGAAAAACCATTGCTTTGACTATCCTGACCTTAGTTGGCAAAGTGATGTCTCTGCTCTTTAGGATGCTACCTAAGTTTGCCATTGCTTTCCTCCCAAGAAGCAGGTGTCTTTTAATTTCGTTGCTGCAGTCGCCATCTGCAGTGATCAAGGAGCCCAAGAAAATAAACTCTGACATTGCCTCCATTTCTTCCCCTTCTATTTGCCAGGAGGTGATGGGACCGGTGGCCATGATCTTAGTTTTTTTTATGTTGAGCTTCAGCCCATTTTTTCACTCTCCTCTTTCACCCTCCTTAAGAGGTTCTTTAATTCCTCCTCACTTTCTGCTATCAGAGTAGTATCATCTGCATATCTGAGGTTGTTGATATTTCTTCCAGCAATCTTAATTCCGGCTTGTGCTTCATCCAGACCTGCCTTTCGCATGATGTACTCTGCATATAAGTTAAATAGGCAAGGTGACAGTATACAGCCTTGTCGTACTCCTTTCCCAATTTTAAACCAGTCAGTTGTTCCATATCCAGTTCTGACTGTTGCTGCTTGTCCCACATATAGATTGCTTAGGAGATAGATAAGGTGGTCAGGGACTCCCATTCCTTTAAGGACTTGCCATAGTTTGTTGTGGTCCACACAATCAAAGGCTTGAGGAGTGCCTATATAGCTAAGAAAAACCTTGAAAACCCCAACAAATCCAATATGGCAAGCTAATGGAATTGTTAGTAAATAAAAGTCTGGAATTTAAATCAGATGATTTAAGTGTATAACTCATATTACATAACTCATATTGCTTAAAAAGCCAACTCAGATTTTTCAATTTCAGGCACCCATGCAACCCACGGTTAATAATATAGGCCTTGCTTATCAGATTTGTAGAAAAAGCTTCCAAGAATATACAGGATCATTTACTACATTTTAAACACTATCAAAATTCATTATTCTGAGAAAAAGTGGGGGTGGGGACTTTTTGTACATTAAGTCAGGCACCGCTTGTCTATCTAGTCCTGTATTGTTGACAGGTAACAGTACTTAAAGGTTTCAGAAAGGGTTTTTTTCCAGCTCTACCTGAAGAGGCCTGGAATTTAAGAGGATCCAAGAAGTGCAAAGCATGTCTCTGTGAGTAGTCCCCCTTCTGCCACCAAGTACAGGTCCCCTTCCTTATGTACAAACAAATTTGAAAAACTCAATGGGAAATTTAAGAACAAAAGTCATTTGACATCAATGTTCAATGTCTGTCCTGAGGCAAGAAACAGAAGCTAGTGCCCAAGGCATTTCTACATTGTAAAGGTGAACTGAGCTGATCAAGAGAAGGCAAACATCATAGCGTTGCTTGTTATTGTACTATCAGGTGACCAGGGACTTTCACAGGGCATGTTCTTTCAATAACAGAATGCATGAAAACTGAGGAAATGTAAGCTGACAATTCAGCTAGAAGAACAGCTTTACAGAGTAAAGGGCAGCTGTGTAGAGAGATCGTCCAGAACAGTGTCTGAAAGCATCTCTTTCATAGTGAAACAATCCGAAGGGCAGAAATATTAACGAAATAACTAAATGCTCTGTCCCACCACTCATGTGCAGGAAATGCATACTCATTTGGAAAGATTAAAATAAGTGAGACATTACTAGATATGCCTAGAAACAGCTACTAGTCGATTTTCTTATAGATTATTAACCAACGGTTTGATACTTAAACATTTTTGATTACTTAAACTTTTCTAAAACATATTCAAGGCAACATATATTACAGAAAAAGCACTGAAACAAATTAAATGCCAGCAGTAATCGGTTCCAGCCTCTGGAACCACTCACCACCCCTACTGTGGCATTATTTACACCTTTGTTTAAGCTGCAGAATGAAGGCCCAGTAAAGGAGTTGATGTGGCCCTGTAGTTCACCTGTGGCCTGTGAGGGTGTCCTGGACAATGCCTTAGAGGCTGCACATGTAGACATGGAGGGCTGGGGATTAAAGGAAGACAGACAGCGAGGAGGAAGAGAAGGTCTGCTGGACAGATGCTGTCAACTGGGAGGCATTCAAGGCTCAAGAGATGCTGGTGCAGGCAAAGCACTCAGTGCCAGTTGGGAGACCATCTGCTGTCGGGATCCCAGCACTAGGCATTGGAAGTAGTTCTTTGTGCTGTGAGAGCAAGCAGCCAAAGTATGCTGAGGCAAGGCAAGATGGAGAGAGGCAAAGTACCTGGAGAACCTGCTCTGGGCATCCTGCTGGCAGAGTAAGCAGCAGGGGCAAACAGCTCTCTGACGGGTTACACATGTGAGCTCAGCCATGTCCACACAGACTTTGGACATGTCTCCAAGGAGGAATACTTCACATATGGTCGCTACTGAAGACTATCAGAGAATAGCTACTAGATATACAGTAGAAGGTGCCCATATTACTCTACTACAAGGAGAGTTGAGTGCCTGCATTCAATATCCTTGCTGCAGCTCTCTGTGCTTGGTGCATCTGAGAGTTGCCTTGAAACTAGTAGAGGAGGCTGGACTCCACTTCTCCCAGTAAAAGAGACTACTGTGGATTGGTCCCATTGATCTGTTTGGGAGGGAAGTTAACTCCTTGACACGCATAGAACTACTTAAGCTTTCTTGAAGAGCCACATTGGCTCTGTTATTGTTGCATTGCCCGAGTAAAATAGCTTGTTCCTGCAAACATTTAAAGCATATTCATGGAAGGCATCACAGAGTGTATTCACAGCTCTACTCTCAGTATTAATGCCACATGACTCTCAACCAAGCATTCCCTAGAATCTGGGACTTCTCAGAAATGACACAGCATTTGTTGAATATTCTCCTGAGAAAGATGTAGCAGGACCCCTGCTCTTCGAGATAATCAACCAAGGCATGCCTCTTTCAAAAAAGAGCAGAATAAATGTCATACAGTATTGTAAAAGTTCACAACAATTTATTAGAATCCCACCACAAAGTACTGTGTATACTTGAATGATTTTTTCACTCTCTGCCATGAACATAGTTATTAAACTGATATTGATAGTCATAGAACTCATCCCTTAATGGACTCCAATCTAGGAGCCTCGTGGTGCAGTGGATAAATGCCTGTACTGCAGCTAAAACTGTGCTCACAACCTGGGGTTCAATCCCAGGTAGCAGGCTCATGATTGACTCAGCCTTCTATCCTTCCAAGGTCAGTAAAATGAGTGGCCAGCTTGCTGGGAGGGGTGGGGGCAATATGTAGCCTGCATACTGTAATTAAACTGTAAACCACCCAGAGACTACTTGAAGTGGTATGGGGTGGCATACAAGCAGAACACTTTGCTTTGCTTTTACCGGCTGTTATTTGATGTGCTAATCTCTCCACATGTACCAGAGGCCACAATGTTTTATTTGGCAATTGATAATGTACATTGTTTTGAGTCACTTTCCAGGCTGATGCCACTTATAGTTGAGCAACCATCCAGCAGAAGGTAAGAAACGTTTCATGATAGAATTTCTCAGTTTTCCCCATGTATATAAAAATTGGCTTAGTAGTTATTATTGTTAATGTTAATAACAGTATTGTTAACTGGCTTCTAATCTTACTTGGATTTATGTAGTAAAAACATTTTTGAATAAAATTCTACCATAAGGAAACAGTAATATTCTTCCTTATATGATAGGAAATCTCAAGAGGTAATGCTTCCACTATTTCTTCTGAACCGACAGGATGAAAAAACAGCTTGTGAGAAGGGCAAAACACCATGATAATCAGGGACACTAATCACAGAGGCACTGTAAGATAGCACTGCTGTTAGGATACGCAAGTCCTTAATCATGTCAGTAAATGTCTGGTTCACAGAGAGGTGTGCAATTAGGTTGGAGCCCCACCTCCACCCACCACCAGTCATGTGGAGTCATGGTTCCTCAAGCCAAGCTTTTCTTTTCCTGACTACTAGATAAAATACATGGCTAGGAGAGACATCTAAAGGAGAGGAGAGTGGAAAGTGTACATTGAGTTCACAGAAATCCACTTGAAGAATCCATTAAAAGTAGGCAACCTGCCACTCTTCGTGGGTATCTGAGTCTAGAATAACAGGTATGGAATCTCCTGGAGTGAGATTTTATGCCAGCAAGAGGAAAGGGTGAGCTAACAGCCCAGTGTTTCTTGTCATTCTCTTGTTGGAGACGCAGTATCATTACTGCTATGGTGACTTTGACTGTGGAAGATTTAAACAAGACATTGCTTCACATTCCAATGAGTCTCAAAGCCTCTTTAGCCACTAACAATGTATCTGTTCTCTCTTCTCTCTTTTATTTTCTCTTGATTGTATCTAAAACAACCTATAACTTTCATTTCCCATTACATGATCAAAATATTCCATCTTCTAACATTTTATGTGCTGAATGTTTCTTTTTCATTTTTATTAACTCAATTTAGTTCTTCTTTGTAAGTTACTTGTTAAGATTTCTTAGATACATAAAAGCACAAATTAAACATTATTTGAAATAATAATGTGCAAATGACTGTTAAAAACAAACTATACCTAAAAATACCCATGAAACATCTGTTTACTCCTAGAAGTATGCAGAAATATATATGTTTCTAATTAATTTCTGGAAGTTATGAGCAAGGGGGAAAGTTAAATCTCTAATGTAAAAGAGCTGCAGTTCCCCAACTGGGGTATTACAGGTCATATGTAAACCAGAGGTATTTTGAAAGATTGAGTTTCCTGGCTTTATTTTTTAAAGAAAAAAGACATATATGCCTTTATGAGCACATTGCATATATTTATAGATGCCACAACAAAGCAAGAACAACTTATCAAAAGTAGACAATTCCCATATGCCCAAAGAAAGCCAGGAACCAGGGTGAGGGTGGGACTTAATTCAGAATATAAGATATTCACATTGTGCATTTTTATCACAGACACAAAGTCACAAATGACTAATATGCTGCCAATACTGATAAGTTACTCATTTGACAGGACTGGAGGGGAAGCTGTCAATTAGCATTTTGCATGATACCTTAGACCAGGATAGCCAAAAAATGACCATATAAACATCAATAAGTACAGTATCTGGTTACCTGCTCTTGGGTCACCTTGCATACGCATTTCTATCAAGGATTGTCTCTCCTTACTCATATTTAACAAGTAGATGCCTTTCTTATAAAACATCAGTGTTCCATCCCTTACAAACAGTTCAGTGTAGACCCTTCAAACCATGTCTTTGGAAAAATTTGCTGAGTTGGCTTTGGATGCTTCCTCCGTCTTGAGCTTATTTTAATATACTGTTCTTAATCTCTTAACCTCAAATTTCCTGACATGCAAGGTGTAAATAGTGGCTTGCAGGCCTAGGGCTATGAAAGTAAATAGGAGGAGGATACTTTGAAAAATAACCTGAATGATTTATTACCCAAGTCTTTAATTCACAGAATGAAGCAAATATAACAATTTTGGGTTTTGTAGCAGTTTTTATAACCCTGCCTATCATATTCTCCCCAGAGGACTCCTGCTACAAGTCTTGCTAAAATGGAATTATAGTCCCTACTGCTTTCTTCAGTAAAATGTAAAAAGCCTGGTCACTGGCCAATCACAGGCAGGCACATTCATTGCAGAGATAAGTATTGATTTTCTGCTCCTTTTAAACAAAGACTTAGACAGTCTGATAAATGATTGACTGTAGCTGAGAGCCTTTCTAAAAGCAGAGAGAAATGAGTAAAGTACACACATCCAGTCTCCATGTGCACAGCTTAACAATTGCTCTACACATGATTCTTTCTGTATTTCGGATGCTGTTCTGATACTCTGCTCATCTGAATGAGCTTGTGAATGAACATCCAGACAACGGAAGGATAAACCATAGCCTCCCACTTGAAAGTACAAATAAATTAATCACCAGTACTAGCATTCTCAGTATTAAATACACCCACTCCGACAGGCAAGAAAGAAAGAATTTACTCTCTCTCTCTCTCTCTCTCTCTCTCTGTGTGTGTGTGTGAGTGAGTGTGTGTGTGTGTGTGTGTGTGTGTGAGAGAGAGAGAGAGAGAGAGAGAGAGAGAGAGAGAGAGTATGGTTAGAAGGCATTGTGTATTCCTCAGAAGTGTTCAGTGACTATTATTAACATTATGTCAAAAATTCAGCAGGTGTTTAGTTTAAAATATTCAGTGTGTTTGTGAACAAGCATATTTGCATCTCAAGAAATTAAAGGTTTATGATTGAACTGGAGAGAAATCAATGCTGATTACATCTGGTACATTTCTGTGTTTCTAATGTTACCTCTCAAAGTCAACATTTAATTCTTGAGAGTAACATTGTAATACAATCACTACATAGAGAAGATTCAACCTTTCAAAAAACACAAAACCCTCCAGTTTACATAGGTAGATTATTTTGATTCTGTATCCACGATTCAAAATTCTGTGAGATGACCTGGCATTGCTGTGGACTATTGTGCCCGTGCTGCCAGGAGGAAAAATCATGTCAAGCTTTACATAGCAAAGGCCAGCCTGAATGTTAACAACACAAATGGTAAGCAGGCACAATGGTCTACACAGGATCCCCTCGTGCTCACTATCATTCACAAAGACACACCAAGCAAGAAAAATCCCAGAACCTGATTCCTTTTTCCATCAGTTAACCACTTCTCATCCAAACACAAAGGAATTAACAGGGCTGTTTTTGAACATGTTCTTTCGTCTAGGTATCTGTTATTCATGGTATTAATTTAAATATATAGACGAAATGTATCTTTCAGATAAACTGTATGCACCCCCCAAAAAAATCTATATAGCTGGAAAGGATTGGTATGTTAACTCTATGGTATTTATGTAAATTTGAAGATCTTCTGTCTGATGCAGCACAGTACACAGCATTCCCAGCAACCTATATAGAGAAAGAATTCTCAGAGAAGTTCCCCTCATATGCTATTCAGGGCTGATGTTGTTTTATTCACAAGAGTTAATTTAGACACAAGGTTAAAGTAGGCACGTGTATATGTATATATACACACACACACATGTTGTAAAACCTTATTGCACAATAATGTTGGGCCATTTCACAGTGTTTTGAATTGTGGATACAGAATCAAAATAACCTACATATGTAAGCCAGAGATTGTTTTGAAAGGTTGAATTTCCTGGCATTAAAAAAAGGAATTTATGAATATAACATAAACAAATCAAAACATTATTAATTAATTAATTAATTAATTAATTAATTAATTAATTAATTATATTTAACATATTTTACTCAACCTTTCTCCTTGGAAAGGAATTGAAATAACTTACAACACTGAGGGACAATATACAAAGTTGGAGAGAGTAAACGTAACAGTTGTGAAGAAACATTAAAGATGATATTCAAAGATAAGGACAATGAGTGTGAAGAGACATCTAACACAATTAAAAATGCAATATTAATGCTAAGAACAATACTTAAAGAACAATATTAAAGCTAAGAAGAAATACTTAGTTTGTTCATATACCATATTTTTTCGTCTATATGATGCTGCCATGTACAAGATGCCCCCCACCTTTTGAACCTCGAATTAACAAAATGAACAAATCCTTCCAGAAAGGAAGGGAAACTGTGGGGGGGGAGAACCCAACCTGACACCACTGGGGATGGATTTATTAGGGATGTATGAGTTGAGCAGAGTCCCTGCCCTGCTGAGGTTCCCCTTCCAGTGTGGGTTTTCTTACACACACACACACACACACACACACACACACACACACACACACACACACACCACTGTTTCCCCTTTCCTTTCTGGGCTTTTTCACTGCCCCACACCTTTACGAAATGCCTGTCTGCTTTTTTGTTTGCTTGCTTGCTTTTGCAGAAATCTTTTCAGTGGCGAAACTCTCAGGAGTTGAGAAGCCCATTAAGAAGTGCCTTTCCCAGCTCCTATTTCTACAGAATTTCTGAGCACAGTTCTGCAGTACAGCAGTTTGACCACTGTGCTGCAAGGCTCCTCCTTTAACTCACTGACTCATGAGTATGAAAGGTTCTAAAATGTTCTTGAAAATTTACATATGCATATATGCTGTTGACTAGAATTGAAATTAATCCACCTTAACATTCATGTTGAAAGTGCTTATCAATATTCCTGGGCACAGGGGGCAGGGAAGGGGAATGAAACCATGGAATGGCAAGTCTAGTACACACATAAAAATGTAGCTCCCTAAAATGTTTCCATAAAATCTGACTGAAAAATCAGAACTGATGATTACTAAATAATAAGGCAGTTCCCTCCTGAATATGGCCATTGGAAAAGGGAAATAAGAACTGTAAAAATAATTATTAGACTCCATTTGACTGAAAGAATCTGACATTACATTTTTAATACATTCCACTGCACACTTTTAGAGTTAAAAAACATTCCTAACAGAAGGCCCTGTTGGTTAACATCACTGGCATTAGCATACACTAATAGACTATTACAAGCTGCAGCAACTCTGCGACACAGTAAGTATGCAAATGAGAAAAAATATTTCCAGCTTCAGGTTTTTATTAGGGATGAATTATAAATTTCTTAGGGGACTTTTAAATGGTTGCAGACAATACTGTTCTCTCTTGGGCATCTCTCATTGATTTTCAATTTTTAAAACTTGCCTCATCATGTATTTTATTCAAACTAAATGCAAATAGGAAGAAAAGAATTATGTTTTGTCATCTGTCTCTTTCAATTTGTGTTGTTGGTGAATCCTAATCAGGCAGAGATCTTTGTTTCATTGATTCACCAGCAACAGGAAGCTTTACTCTTTTTAAATCTGATTTTGGCTGTATAATGTTAATAGCAACAGCTATTGTCAGAAATTATGGCGTGGAGTAGTAACTAAAGTTGCAAAGATCTGCGTTTCATTAGAGAAACAGGGAGGAACCTGGACCTCTCTCTCATATTCCTCCTCTTTCACCCATTTATAACAATGTATAGGAGAGGCAATTTGAATTTGGAGTTTGTCATGCTGACATTCTCTTTCAAGTAGTAACAAAAATAGTTAAGAAAAGGGATGAATGCCAACAGAGTATTTCTTAAGCACATGTGTGCTCAGAGTCTGTCAGTATAACAAGCACTTTCCATCCCCTGGTGAGGAGGCTACAATCATTTCTGTTTATCAAAGCCATGTATCATTGCAAGGCAAGAAAACAAAGGAATTAAAGTAGCTCCTTCCAAGCCCCCTCACATGACTGATTAGCAAAATGCAACAGGTGAAAGGCTTATTAAAAGTGGATCTCATGGAGACTGAGAATCTGTTTGATTCTAGCTTTTTTATATAAATACAGTTAAATAGGAAGGAAAGTGAGAAACAGTAAATTTTGCTGACATCCTTTGGAGCAGTCTTTAAAAGTTTGACCAAAATCTGCATGCACTTTAAGATGTCACTGTTTGGACTGGGTTTTCACGGTGGTGACTGGGAGGTAAGAGGTAATTTTTAACTGGTTCTTCTCTTTCATTGCTTTGCTTCACTTAAAAACTGTTGCCTGCCTTAAACCTTGAAATATCTATTAAACTCTATTTCTCATTCCACTCCACAGAGGACATCCATAGCATTAAATAACTCATCAGTCGTAAAGACTACAGCTGTAAAAATCATCCAGAGTTTTTTTTAAAAATGCATGCACAGTACATCATGAACATGCAGTCTGCCTTCCACTACTCAAATAGAGAACTCTGCAGGAAAATCAAATGTCTCACATATACGTTGGCGCAGTTTAGTCAGAACAAATGGTCAACACACACACAGAAACTATTTGTTCCTACTAAATCATACAAACAGTTCTGTGGGATAGCTGATAATCATAGAAAAAACAAAGCATGTTGTCCTTCTAAATGTATACTATACAAGCAACAACAGAACACCCACATAACTCGCTCCCCCCCTTCCCCTCCTTGGTAAACAGAGCCCTATGATTAAAGTCTGAGCTCCCATGGTTATCACACATACAAGTATGCATTACACATACTGTCTCAGCAGGATCTCATTATGTAGTCACTGCATAGAAAAAATAAATGCCTCACTGAACAAGGAGGAAGGGAACGATATTTCACTGCCTGTGTGCAAAAGAATTAACAATTTAGCAAAAAGAAAAAAGAGGTAGGATTACCACTGTTGCTAGGTTTTGGCTTTCTAGTAGCCCTGTTTTCATAACATTTTACTTATGGAGCGGAATAAATGCTTTGGGAAGAGAAGTGTTCTCTAGAGGTCTAAGAGTAAGCAGATTTATTACCTGCTGGCTAGCTGGTTATCTCCTTTCTTTCTTCTTCCTTCCTTAACTGACACCTGAGTAAATTATTAATGTTGGTTAAGACAAAATTATCATTCTATACTGTAATATAGGCATGTCAAAAGTAAGGTCCGGGGGCCAAATGAGATATTTTCCCCAAATTTTGAGTGGCCTGCAGCCTCTTCTCCCCATCGGCTCAGCCTGTCATGCATCCCTGCCAGCTGGCCCCTCCCCATACCAGATGGAGACATCAGCTTGCAGTTTTATGGTTTGCCTGTTCTCCCTGCCTCTGTCTGTCCCTCCAGCCACCTCCCCAGCCTACCTGTCCCTGGTTCTGTTGATGCCATGTCCTCCCCGCCTCCTTGCATGTCCTAGAGGCTTGTCCAAAGTCTGGCCCCGGGGCTAAATGCAGCTCAATGGTTGGCCCCCACACATTTTCACATCCCCAATTCTGGCCCTCCTTACAGAAAGTTTGGACACCCCTGTGTTCTACCAATGAGAAGCCTGCGGACTCAAGGGTGATATTGCTCATCTTTTGCTATTCTCCAGCAAAGAGTAATCAGAGGAGGTTGGCTATAGCCAACTTTATATTCCATCAAGACACCTAATCCCTCTTAAAGCTAACTAAAGTTGGTGGCCATTATCAAATTCTCTGGTGGTGAATTCCACTTTAAATTATACTTAACTAGAGTTAAATCCTGGCAAATAGAAGGGGAAGAAATAGAGGCAATGATAGAGTTTATTTTCTTGGGCTCCTTGATCACTGCAGATGGTGACTGCAGCAAGGAAATTAAAAGACACCTGCTTCTTGGGAGGAAAGCAATGACAAACCTAGGCAGCATCCTAAAGAGCAGAGACATCACTTTGCTGACAAAGATCTGAATAGTCAAAGCTATGGTTTTCCCAGTAGTGATGTATGGCAGTCAGAGCTGGACTATAAAGAAGGCTGATCACCTTTTGATGCTTTTGAGCTGTGGTGCTGGAGGAGAGTCTTGAGAGTCCCCTGGACTGCAAGGAGATCAAACCTATCCATCCTGAAAGAAACCAACCCTGAATGTTCACTGGAAGGACAGATTTTGAAGCTGAGGCTCCAGTACTTTGGCCACCTCCTGAGGAGAGAGGAGTCCTTGGAAAAGTCCCTGATGTTGGGAAAGATTGAAGGCAAAAGGAAAAGGGGATGGAAGAGAATGAGATGGTTGGATGGTGTCATCAATGCAACCAACACTGATTTCACCAAACTCCAGGAGGCAGTGGAAGACAGAAGGGCCTGGTGTGCTCTGGTTCATGGGGTCATGAAGAGTCGGACATGACTGAACAACTGAACAACAACAACAGAGTTTAAATATGTGCTTTGTGGAAAACTACTTCTTTCTGTCTGTTCTGAAGCTCTGTTCTTTATTGGATAACTCCGAATTCCAAAAATGTTCTCGGACAAAACCTAGAGCTTGAACTGCACACTGAAGTCCAAGAGATAGTTTCTCATAAAAATATTCATAGACGATCACGTCAGTGCTCAAATTGCTCCAATTTTCAGTCTCCACAGTATGTCTGGAAGTGTAACAAGCCAAATTATGTATATATAGTATTCGCAGTGAGGCTATGCCTTCTTTTCTTTTCTTTTTCTTTTTTTTCTTTTTTGAAAAAAAAAAAGATATTTTCATGCTGGCTGCTTCATGCTTGTTTCCTTTCCTATTGCATTGCATTTTATTTTTCTTATGTGTTTAAAATATTTATACCTCTCTCATCAAAAAGACCCAGGGCAGAGTCATAAAAGAGTTGCTGGTCTTCCTACACCTGCAATGCACTGGGTCAACATTCTCACCTATTCAAGATCTCTTTCCTGGCCAGTCATTGCCAGCACAAAGCCCACCACTGTACATATGAATTTAGGATTCTTCTGCTCCAATGTGCATTGATTATACTTGCTTTGCTGAACCACATTTACCACTCTGTTTGACATCACCCAGGTTGAAGAGTGCAGCTTTCTGAGCTCTCTGCTGTCCTTTTTTCTTTTAACTGCCCTAAATAATTTAGTGTCACCAGCACATTTCAACTCTGTGTGTTGAGGGTATGATATTGCTGCAGGGCTTGAGTGGGAGTATTATCCTTCCCTGACCCTGTTCATCATCAATAACATACTACTAAGCAAAGGGAAGAAGTACTTAGGCCAAGACAAGTTCCCCACTTTCAACCTAATGTATATAATCACAGGGATCCCCTTTCAGATTGGCCATTTCACTCACAATTCAAATAAAAGGAATAACTTTGAGCAGCCCGTGGTCTACTTTTTTCTCCCAAATGGCCCTGCTATCTACTTTGATCTCCTTAAGGGCCCCCATGGTCTACTTACGGGAGTATGTGTGTGGCTGCCCAGCCAGGCCGGAAAGGGCCAAGCACGCACAGCTCCAGGCCTGGCCCCCCTCCTCCCTTCCCCCTCCCCCCTCCTCCATTGCTGTGGATGCTGCTACATCCACAAGGCTGCTCAGCCAGGTGGAGAGGGCTTCTCGCTGTCCCCTCCCCTCCTTTCGCTCCATGCTAGCAACTCAGGTGGTCATGAGACAGTGGTGTGCCGAACATCTGGCTGGCGGGGGGGGGGAGGGGACTGCACCGTGGCCCTTGAACTGCCCCGCTCAGCTGAGACAGTGGGCTGGCAGACCCAGAACTTTGCTAGGGCAGTGGTGGTCCTTGGGATGGGGGAGGGAGGGGTGGAGAATGTAACCCCTCACTTTTTTTATTGGTGGCCAGCCGGCTACTTTTGAACCCTTCGTGCAGGCCTTCTCTAGCTCATCTTTGACAAAAACACATCATTCTCCAAAGCTCTTGGTGGGAGACCCATACTTACCTACAGACAACTTCCCAAACTCAAACAAATACTAATGCACACAAGATTAGAAAACAACAACATGGACAATGGAACTAAACCTTGCCACAAACCCTGATGCCACCTCTGCTCACACATCTACTCTGACAACACAATCACAGGATCCAACAATGTCACAAACAGTATCAAGGGCAACTTCACCTGCTCCTCACCCAATGTGATCTATGCCATCTTTTGCCAACAATGCCCTTCTGCACTCTACATTGGAAAAACAGGACAATCTCTTAGAAAACACATCAATGGACACACGTTTGACATAAGAAACCATGATACAAAGAAACCATTTCAGTTTACCTGGACACTCCTTGAAGGACTTGAAGGTCACTTTTTTGGAACAGAATCATTACAGATCAAGAATAAAAAGGGAAACAGCTGAGATAAGATTCACATGCATGATTGACACACACAAGAATGGATTAACCATAATTCAGGGTTTCTTGAGTCATTATCAAATGTAATATTACTATATTGCCACTTTTTCATGGACTCTGAGGTAAAAACTCCCATTCTCTCCCCCTCTCTTCCACCCCCACCCACCAACTCACAACCCAGCTTACCCTGCTCTGCTCTGCTCTGATTTCTGTCTCTTGAGGGATTTACCTTGGAGCCATAAAACCACACTTAACATATCAACAGATCCTGGCCACAGAGACATAACAGACCCTGCCCAAATCCTCCTTCCCTCCATTTCTACTAATCAACTCTCCCTCCTCTTCCCCCTCCCCTATCCCCCTCTATATACTACAGCCAATGAATATCTGGTATGAAATGTATATCCCATCACATATTACATTGCATATCTCATTCTGCTGCTATATGTCTGAAGAAGTGGATGTGTCCAGGAAACATTACAATAAAATATGAAAGTTAGACCGTTACTTCACGTCCAGGTGCCACCCTCTCTGTAAGTCCTCATGGTGAATAAGCCTTAGAATGGATAAGCCAAGGCACAACAAGAGCTGTGAGAAGTGGCACAAGGCACACATTACAAATAATGGCTCTTCCACTTCTGCTAGTAATAATCTGGTTCAGTAGTCACCTCAAACATTTTGCAAACATTCATTATCACACTATGACAGATGCATGCTAACAAACTGGAAAAAGAGTATTCAAAGGGAGCAATATCAAAATCTTTGTTGCTCTTGCCTGAGGCATTTTAGGGGGTTTGGTGCCACACTCATTTTTTCTTTAATTGCTAACTCCATTTAACTTTAACATACAAGATACTGTACTTTGACTTGATGGCCATTTCATAGCTGAGTCCTCACTCTAAACCAGGGCCGGCATGTCCATTAAGGCGAACTATGCAGTTGCCAGGGTGCCTAAATGGACAGGCCCGGGCGCTGGCCAGCAAGCTGCCCCCTCCACCTCCCCAACGACCATCGCCGTCTGCCCGTGCCCGCCGCCCCTGCCCACCGCTGCCACCGCCCGCCCACCTTCCCCCGCCGCCGCCCGCCCACTCCTCGCTAGGGTGCAAAAACACCTAGCGCCGGCCCTGCTCTAAACATACTGCTGACTCAAACGAACACTGTAGCAATTGGCTATTGCATTTTGGGAGAGCAATGTCCTCATGTTTACATTCCTCTTTGCAGTTTCATATCCACTCCTGATTTGTTTTTACTTAACTGCTACAAAAGAACCAGCTACTATAAAAGAAGGTAGCCATATGTGTCATGCTTTACTTGAAAGGCAGAAAATGCTGGCGGTCTGGTGATAGATACATGAAAGTTACCTTAATAGTGAAGGTTACATGAATTGTGACAAAATTATTTTTACTTACACTGCTCTCTGGATAAACAGTGCAAGCTATTATTTGATGTGGGAGTATCATATTTCAGGACAAAACACAGATGATCATAGATTTTGGCACTTTGGTAAACTTTATGTAAATGTTTCAGAACTCTAAAATATTTAATTGTCCATTCACCCACTGTGGAAAGATTGAGATTAGAATCTTCTTTTGTTTTTAACCTCTTTTGATAATCTGTTGCCATCAATCATCTTTACCAATTCCTACTCAGGTCTTCGTCTCAAACATTTATGATAAAGTTAAAAACGCAGTTCCCATTAAATGTGTGTGTTGTGTCATTACAATCATGACCGACTTTACGTGACTGCATGTCCATGGAGTTTTATTGGCAGGGATACTGAAGTGGTTTGCCAGTTCCTACTCCAGGTGCCTACAGCACCTGGTATTCCGTGGTGGTCGCCCATCCAAGTACTAACCAGGGCTGACCCTGCTTAGCTTCCGAAATCAGATAAGATCAGATGTGCTTATGGCATCTAGGCCCATTACATACCCTGGGGAAAAGCCATATACTGTATAGCAGGCATGTCCAAACTTCAGCCCTCCTGATGTTTTGGACCACAACTCCCAGAATTCCAAGTCTGCATTTCCAATGGCAAAGGACTATGGGAATTTTGGTCCAAAACATCTGGAGGGCCGACGTTTGGACATGCCTGCTGTATAGTATTTCATTCTCCCCCTGCCCTGCATGAAAAGTGTTAATTGCATCCAGGTCTTTAGGGAGCATGCAATCTCTAAAATAATCAATCCTCTTATCCTACAAGTGCTATGTTTACTGGGGATTTTCACTGCAACCCAGGCCATTGTACATCTAACAAGCCTATTCAGGCCATTGTCCCCCTAAGGTGCCTATTCAGGCCACTGTTCATCTAACAAGACTATTAAGACCAGGGTGCTGCGGAATCAAGGTGAACTATAAATTGGAGGTCTCACCAGTAACTTCCCTCAAGCTGATGAAGCTGATTGGATGAGCAGCAAAACTTTTCGCTCTCTCAAGAAAAGAAGTCCAGTTTCCATGACTTAACTTCCAGATAATCTCACCTGGATGACCGAGAATGTTCATAGACACATCCTCTAGAATGTGTGTCAGGCAACAAGATTTAAAAGTATAGATAAAAGCACAAAATACTATCCTCTCAAAACACAATTGAAATAATTATTATATTAAAATACAGTGGACCCTCATATAACAAGTGGTTTGTTTAACAGAAAATCTGCTTAAAGGAAAAAATTTTGGAGATAGGGGAAATCGCTTAACAGAATCGCCTGTGGGGCGAATCCATACATAAGAAAAACAGTCACCATTAGGGATTAATTTGTTTTAAATGCATTCCTATGGGAAATTTGTACAAAGGAAAATGTGCTTAACAGAATTTCATTTGGAATGAATTAATTCCTTTATAGAAGGCACCACTGTACAATTCAAAACACCTTTGAAGCATAAGTGGAAGGATAGTAAGGAAGAATCTATTGCCATTGTTCTTTAGACTATTGTTTCAAATTGTCTATTTAGGCACAGGTATTTTCACCCAGGGCAACACATGGATTCTGCCCCCCTCCCCCACCTACAGCAGGGGCATGTGGGGGTGCAAACTTTAAATAGTACTTTGGCTTTGTTGCCCCCCCCCCCCAGTATGGCACTCTGTTCCCCCGTAGTTGCAGCCCTGAGTATTTGCTTCACGTTTTCTACAGTAAATACAAACACAAAGAACTCATTCAGCTTCTCAGGAATCTACTTACCTTTCCTTAACCTGGGAAAATAGCTTTGAATCACACTTTAGCTTTGCCTACTCCTCATATACAGCAATAAAATGGCTCATGAAACTGGGTCTAAGTTCTGTTAAGAATATATACTATTCAATAAGTGAGTGGGTGAAGAGAAGAAGAAGAAAACTGAGGCCTGTCTTCACTCTAGGTTCAAGATTAGCAGCCACTTAGCATAATTATAAACACAAAGCCTCAGTTTATTCTATTTGCTGGTCTCTAGAATCCTGGAATGTTGCCATATGCAAGGAAGCAGGAGTACTGTTTGCATTACTAATATACACAATTAGATGTCTTCGTACAGTAAGCTAAGTGGGATCTAAAAAACAAAACAAAACAAGGCAAGATACAATCCTATATACAGCATGATTAGAAAGGTAATTAACAAAGCAACAGCTTGCTGTGCTTGCAATCTGTCAGCAAGTGGTACTATTGCTGAATTAGAAAGTTGATGTAGGAAAGCATACAAAGGAAGATAGAGCAGGACAAAGCAACTATTTCTTATCCCTTTGTTCTTGAATTTTTATATTATATTATTATATTTGCTTGTTTATTATATTTCTATCCCGCCCATCTGGCCATAAAACCACTCTGGGAAGCTAACAACATATTTGGCTGTATTACTTCTTGCCTGTGTATGCTAGTACTGTAATTACAAGCAACAAATTTTACAGAAATAAAAATAAGCATTTATTCATGTTTGTTACACATGTCCAAGTTTGTTACCAACAATAGGCACAACAAGAGCAATCAATAATGCAGATATCAGCAGCATACTAATGACATTTTATTCCTAATCCTCTGTGACCACTCCCAATGAAATCCTCAGACCACACAATTGAAGGGTTTATACATAAGAACTATCACCTTGAAGTGAATTAATAAACAGATACTGACACCAATTACACTATTTCAAACAAACTGGAACAAGTTTAGGGGAGGGCAACGGAGATGATTAGTGGGGTAGAAACCAAGCCCTATGAATAAAGACTGAAATAAACAGGGCATATTTAGCCTTGATAAAAGAAGACTAAGGGGAAATATGATAGCACTTTTCATATAGCTGAAAAATAGCCATCCAGAGGAGAGGCAGGATCTGTTCCCAGTTATCTCAGACTTCAAGACACATAACAATGGGCTTAAGTTACAGGAAAGCAATTTTAGGCTGCATATCAGAGGAAAAAAACTTCTTAACTGTTAGAGCAGTATGATTATGGAACCAATTACCTCAGGAGGTAGGTAAGTGCTCTGGTGCTAGAGGCAGGGGGGTTGGACTCAGTGGCCTAATAGGCCCTTTCCAACTCAATTATTCTATGATTCCATGAAAACTAGTGGGGTGCCATCTACAAAATACTTGCCAGACAGTAGTCTGCCAGCACATTTTACTCTAGGAGTGGTTTCTCTGGACAGACACATATAAAGCAAGTTACAGTAATTTAGATGCAAGATTATCAGGCATGAGATAGATTTGCCTTACTTGGTAAAGGATACGGTTGGCACATCAGCTGAAATGGGATGAAAATACAGTATTCCATGCCACTATCACAGCTGAATCAACCAGAAGCAATGTAGGCTCCAAGAGCACCTCTTTCAAAGGAACATAATCAACCCAGAACAAGTTGAACTTTCAATCCCAGTTTGCTCTGTCCATTAACCAACAAGACTTCCTTATTGTCTGGAGTAGGCCTTTATTTATCCTTCTCTGCATCCGAACAATAGTTTAGGACTGGCATGACATGAGACAAGAGCCAGAGCCAGATGCTGTCAGCATACAGATGGGACCACATTTCTAAACTTTCAGCTGCTTAACGCAGGAGCTAAAAAGCACAGGGCACAATAAGAAATAAAAGAAAATAACCTCAGAGCTCCACTAGTAAAAACAATAGCACTGCAGCCACTTTAATAGGATATCTTTAAGTCACATACAGACCACAGGAGGACGCTATGCTCAACATGAATTCTGGTAAATATTGCTCACATGTCCATCAGAACCAAGAAAGAAACATCTTTCAGTACAGATCATCCACCAAGGCAATAAACATAGTTTCTACCCAAAAACTACACCTAAAATTAGACCGGGGAAAAATCTTGATAAACCATTTAATATGAGAACTCCTGATGTCACCATCCACTCCAAGGACTCACCTTTAAGTTTAACCTTTAACACCAATTAATCCTCTACCTGAAGGAGACAGATGAACATCATTGGTGGATTACTCTGATAAACTGTTGTTTTAGATAGACACATATCCACAAAATGGCATAACACCATATCTCTGTGTAACTAGTTAAAGGTCTGCCAAATCATACAGCTGCAACTTCTCTGTTCCATTATCTTGCCCCTCTCTCAGCACAGTCACCTAACATGATTTTCTAATCCTTCTATGGTAGACAGCCAGCTTTTTGGCCGGGAGTGGGGAGAAAGGAATGAAACATAATAAGTGGTCACACATCAATTTCCCACTGTGTCTCCTGGGCAGGAGCTGGTCCCTATGATTCATTAGGTCCATTCCAGCTCAACAGTTTATTATTATTATTATTATTATTATTATTATTATTATTATTATTATTATTATTATTATTATTATTATTATTATTATTATTATTATTATTATTATTATCATCATCATCATCATCATCATCATCATCATCATCATCATCATCATCATCATCATC
>JAHTLZ010000280.1:1659740-1691963 GCA_023846285.1 Phrynocephalus versicolor | reverse complement strand
TATGTATGTATGTATGTATGTATGTATGTATGTATGTATGTATGTATGTATGTATGTATGTATGTATGTATGTATGTATGTATGTATGTATGTATGTATGTATGTATGTATGTATGTATGTATGTGGGGTGTGGTGGCTCAGTGGACTAAGGTTTCCAAAAACTGTTGGCTGCAAAGTCAGCAGCTTGGCGGTTCAAATCCCGGGTGCCATGCAGCGGAGCGAGTGCCCACTGATAACTCCAGCTCCTGCAAACCTAGCAGCTCGAAAGCATGTAAATGCAAGTAGATAAATAGGTACCACTGTAAAAAGTGGGAAGGTAAAACAGTCTTTCCTTGCAGCCATTCCGGTCATGTGGCCATGGACTTGCACAACACTGGCTCTTTGGCTTGAATATGGAGATGAGCACTGCCCCTAGAGTTGGACATGACTAGCATGCATGTGCAAGGGGAACCTTTACCTTTACCTTTATGTATGTATATATGCACGTACAGTATGTATGTATGCATGCATGTTTTAAAATGCTATCAAATTTTTACCTCCCCTGCCTCTGCCCTGAAGAGCAGAGGAAGTGTTACATTTGCTGATATTCTTACAGCTCACTAGTAAATGCTCTGAGAAATGATTTAGTTTGTTCAAGCGATTATGTCATGCAATTGTTGGATAAACAAGTAAACGAACCACAGTGGACCAAATGCTCATTCATTCATTAATTCATTTGATTTTTATACCACCTATCTGGAAGCAGGGAAGCCATTTGATTGCACCTTTAGACAAAGGGAATGCCTATCAATCAGCACCCCCTTCCTCCTGTATTTTGTACAAAGCTGTACAGAGTACAATACTTAGTGTACAGAGTATGTTATCTTTTAAAAATACCTTTAGCTAGTTGCTGCGGTGAACATTCTTAGCTGCCTCTGGAAAGGACATAATAATCAACAGAGGAAGGAAAACTCATGGTAATGAGTTCTTCCTGTGCAAATTACCTCAGCATGCAGCCACATATCAAAAAAAGTAGGGGAAATGCCACCTTAGGCTGCTCCATTTTTCTCAGTCAATTGTCAAATGGCACGATTTTACAGCTTTCCTGCACCATTCCAAAAGCAGAACAAGAATGATGATCAGAGATATAACTTATTTAAAAATCATCTCCAACAAATTATATGAAGCCCATCTTTGTGGCATCAAAAATAAGACCCCCAAATTTGTTCTAGAGATAAACAACCCAGCCTAATCCTTTTGTAGCCTTCCCTTCATTCCCATCTACATTCTCCTACACCTACAGCAAAAGCTGGGTCTTTTGTTAATTTAAGCAAAGCAAACAGAAAAGCAAAGCAAAGTGAAAGCCATGAATCAAATACGTGCAGAGTTTTGTGAAAGTTTGATAAATTGCTATTCACATTACCAACCTAAAACCTAAAATAAAATCTGGTGAGGCTTTCTCAACATCTACTCCTACTTGATTTCATGCTGAATCAGTAGGAAACTTTCTACCAGGGCAAACATCTTTGAACAGGTCCCTAAAGAAGCCTCTGTAGTAGGTTTAGGGAACTAAAGTGCCTTTCACTGACATTTTCCATACTCACACTATAGCTGATATAATCAGTAGTTTTCACAGAGGCATAACATTTGTGACTAAATCCTAAATTTAAAATTTACGTCCATGGATCCTTGTACCATTAATAGCACAATTGGATTCAAAATTAAGGTGGTTGAAAGCTTTGTTGAAAATGATTCTGTTGCCTTTGGGAACTTAAAATTCTCTTTCTGACTTCAAATACTGCAGCATACACTATTAGTAAATACTTATGCTAACATATGCCAGCATTTGTAAACATCATTGAGGAAATCAAATGTGTCACATAGCATAGCAATGTGAACAACTTGGTCTAGTTTTGCCTCAGGATGTGTTGGCTCATCCATGTAGATATACAATCAACCAAATATGGAGGAGATGTTTAAATATATGAAATATTTTCCCAACTTATAAAGATAAGAATTAAGCCTTGATAAATATTAAACAAGCATTGTAACTGTTTTTTTAAAATTCTGTTTAGCACATGTTTGCAGCATTACAGGAGTATCCTGTAAAGGAGATTTACATACAGTATATGACTTCGGTATATTCTGTATTTTTATTGTAATATACCTTATTAAATTATATTGTGTGTTATTTAATGTATTTTATATTATTCTTCTATTGGTTGATATGGTCATAGGACTAATCAATAAAAGGATTACTTACTTACTTCCTAGGTCCTATTTAGAGATTCAAGGCCAACATTAGTTGTCTCCTTGGACTATACATGTACAGAGACAAATGCAAATTATTGAATACAATGGAAGTTCTCAGAGGGTGTTCAGATATGCCTTGTGATATGGCCCCCCGATTCTTGATATGTGAGGACTGCCCCCAATTCTTGATATGTGAGGAACAAATTAATTGGTAGCCAGAAAAATACATTCTGCAAAAAAAAAAAAAATACATTCAGGGGAAGTTTCTTTTAAAATAACTATTCCAAGCTGTGATGCTGGCATTGAAATTGGGTGACTGGCTGATCCTCTACAGTTGGGTAACTAACCAACAGCCTTCTAGATGTTGCTGGACTGAAGTTTCCATCAATCTTCATGCGCACAATGTCAGCTGGGACTGGGAGTTGTAATAAAACATCTGGTGAGTCAGGATATTAAATTCTCACTGCTTGCCATATAACATAACACCAGACTAGCACTAGAGACCTCTAGATTCTTCCACTAACTGCATGCTTTGGGGCAAGACATGTGGATTCCCTGTCTAAACTTGTTCACAGCTTGTTGTGAAGACGAAATGGCACAAGCCGTCACTGTGGCACAGAGGGCTGGTGCAAGGTGAACTCGCTTAAATCTGCACAGAGAAATGATGCTTCCTACACCACCTTGCTTAAACCATTATCTTTCTGCCTAATGGGCTACAAGAGGAGAGGGATTTATTAAGGATGGCAATTTGAAGCATTCAGTCCTTGCAATTAACCCTGAGAAGGTCACCTTTTGGGGCTGAACCTACTTTGCAGCCATTTTTAGATGATAAATGGATTCAAATCCTTACCTAGGTGCTGCTGAGTTTTCTGGACTCTCGCTCTTTCTTTGTCTAATCTACCTCATGTGGCTGTTGTGATACTGAAGTGGTTCAAATCTCCTCTGAATGATGCTAGGCCAAGCACAGTTTCTTAACAAGTCTACCTCACAGGACTGTTATGGGGATTAAATGGCTCAAATCTCTCCCAAGTGGCTTTGGGCTAGTCATCAGGTTAACCAACCACACAGGGCTACCAGAATGTCTCAAAACCCCCTAACTCAGGGCTAGTCTCTACTGTTCAACTTAGTCTAGCCTACCTCACCAGGTTGTTGTGAGGATGGAACATCAGCCCTTCCATGTTGCTTTTAATTTTAGTCTTGTGTGTGTGCTTGTATGTTTGTGACTCTTAGTTGGTTTCAATTGTCTTTTCTAACACACTGATTATTATCATTTTTAAAAATGGAGTTGGTTTTATTTGATTTTACATCATTAAATTGTGAACCTATATTGGATTGTTGCCAGATTATATATACAGTGGACCCTCATATAATAAGTGGTTTGTTTAATAGAAAACCCACTTCAAGGAAAAAAATTCCAGAGATAGGGGGAAATCGCTTACCTGAATCACCTATGGGGCAAATGCGTACAACAGAAAAACGGTCACAATTAGGGATTAATCCATTTTCAATGCATATGGGAAATTTGTACAAAGGAAAATTTGCTTAGCAGACTTTCATTTGGAACAAATTGATTCCTTTATACAAGGTACTACTGTATATAATTACTTTGGGGGGGGGCTTTGTATTTGTAGCATTTCATAACAAATCTTTTATTGTTTTCTGGTTATTTATTTATTTATTTATTTATTTATTTATTTAAGAGTATTTTTACCCCGCCTTTCTCCTTGGAAAAGGACCCAAGGCGGCTTACAGTATGTTCTTCTTGTTCACTGCCCAGAGTAGTGCTTTTGCTACTAAGTCAGGAGAGATAAAAAAAAAAAAAAACATTGTTACATTCCATTCTACCTTAAAGGTGTTTACTTTTTAATGGAAATTGTAAGTCACCCTGAGTGCTACTTTGTAGCAGAAAGTTGAGGTAGAAACAAATACTGGAACAGCTCAAAAAAAAAAAAAAAAAGCCTGTTCATGAGGCTGTGGTGAGGCTATTCTAATTCCAAGAGCCGCCTTGCAGTCCTGAAGAACGTTTGCCAAATCTGAGCCTTACATGTGCCTTATCAAGCCCTTCTCCCTTTTCTCTGCCTAGCCTACCTCACAGGGCGGTCGTGAGGCAAGAAGGGCTGGAATAATCCTGCCACCATGACACCCCCTCTCGCCCCTGAGGGATGGATGAAGGGAAGTGGGGTTCTTCCACCAGCCAAGCAAGACAAAAAAGCGAAATACAGTGGTACCTTCTATAAAGGAATTTGTTCCAAATGAAATACTGTTAAGCAAAATTTCCTTTATACAAATTTCCCATAGGGATGCATTGAAAACAGAGTAATCCCTAATCGCGACCCTTTTTATGTTGTAGGGATTTGCCCCATAGACGATTCTGTGAAGCAAATTTCCCCTATCTCCGGGATTTTTTTATGTTGTACAGATGTTATGTTACACAAACTATTTGTTATACGAGGGTCCACTGTATAAATAAAAACAAAGGAAGCGAAGCTCCCGTGTTGACAGAGAGTCTAGCTGGCTTCGTTTTTTCCTCTTGGACGCCCTGCGTTCCCCTATTATATTTCTCCCCCTCGGGAAGAGAGAAATAAATAGAAATATTTATGAAGCAATAAAAATTAGGCTGGGCTGCTGGAGAGACCCACCCAGGGAAAGATAAAGGAGGAGGAGGAGGAAGGTGCCCGAGCGACAACCTCACTCAGCCTGCCCTCCCCAGAGGCGGTGAGAGAGGAAAAAGGAGGCGCCTCGCTGGGCGGCCATTTTATTAGTCGCCCAGCCTGGCGCGAGGGGCGCGAGAGAGGCGCAGCCTTCGTGAGGGGCGACCACAGCCGCATCTGAGGTAAAAAAAAAGGGGGGGAGGTGGGCACGAAGCCGTGACACGAAGCCGGGGAAGAAACCGATGCGGGCGGGCGGCGGGAGTGTGCTTTCCAGCGCGCGCGCGCGCGCATGCGTGGAGGTTGCCGCTGGAACTTGTCCCGCGGAACTCACCGCCACAGGACAGGGCGGTGGCCGCGCGACTCAGTTCGGGTAAACGCGGACCCTCCCTCCCGTTCTTTAGGATGGGGATTGAAAAACAAGGGGAAAGTCAAAAAGATGTGTGTCCTGGTGGACAGCACCATGAAGGTCTCCACCCAGTGTGCCACAGCAGTTGTGGGGAAAAGCCAGCTTAGTGCTAGGGATCATTAGGAAGGGTATAGAAAATAAGTCAGCAAGTGTCGTTTTGCCTCTTTATAAATCTCTGGTGAGGCTTCATCTGGAGCATTGGGTACAGTTCTGGTCACCATACCTCCAAAGGATATGGAAAAAGTGCCGAGGAAAAGGGCAAGCAGAATGATTAAGGGACTGGAATACCTTCCTTACCATCTGAGGCTGCAACTGCTCAACTCTTGAATGACAGCACCTATTGAAGCTTATAAAGTATAGACAAAATAGATAAGGAAAACCTTCTTTTCCCTATTGCACAACACTAGAAATAGGGGACACTCCATGAAACTTTTGGGTGCTAGATCTCAAACAAATAACAGAAAGTACATTTTCCACCCAGATCACTGATCTATGGAACTCCCTGCCAGGAGAAGTGGTGACAGCTGTCAGCCTTGACAGCTTTAAGAAAGGACTGGACAAGTTCATGGAGAACAAGGGTGTCCATGGCTGTCATTATGGATGCCTAAGGATGACCTCCAGGTTGGAGAGATAGGCAGGCTCTCTCTCCATGCCATTTGCAGGGCCAATGATAAACCAGTGAAGACATCTGCTTGGAATTACCCTGAAGCAAATGGCAAGCCACTATTTGAGACAGAAGGCTGGACTGGATGGGCTGTGGCCTGTTCCAGCAAGGCGGTTCTTATGTTCTTATGGGGAGGGAGTGTGGCTGGGATGCAGCTTCCCTCCAGCAGGACGCTGGGGCCAAGCTTGGGAGTCCCCCGAGAGGTTGGCAAGGACAGCTTTCCAGAGGTTTTTGGGGGGCTGTAACTTCCCTCGTCTCTCACACTGGCTGTGCTGGCGAGGGCTGACGGAAGCCTTTGAGCTGCAGAGCTGGAAGGGACCTTATGGATCATGAAGTCCAACCCTATCCCCACCAAGGAGGCCCAGTGGGGGGAATCGAACTCCCAGCCTGTGGCTCCAATGCCAGAGACCTCAACCAGGGAGTGATCCAGCTGTTGTAGGCAAAGGGAACATCTGGGAGATCACAGTGGCACATCCCTGCTTCAAACGGAAAGCTAGCACACTTTGCTTGTGTTTCTTGTGGTATGGGGACTTTAAACACCTGGAGGTCCTGTAAATCACTGGGGCTGATTGATGCAGTGCGTGCCAGCTGGAGGTGTGACCGTTGCCTTCCTAGTTTGCTGCAGCTATTTATGTGGTTCCTATTGCACTGGCAAACCACTCCAGTACTCCTGCCAAGAAAACTCCATGGACATGGAGTCACGAAGAGTCGGCACAACTGTAACGACACAACACACACATTGCACATGAAACCCCAGCAGGATCACAGCCAGGAAGTTCTGTTGCTGAGGAAGCAGTAAACTGGGATACATCGGTGACTTGTTTACAATTTAAAAGAATACTTTGTGGCTTGATTTTTTTCCTGGTTGTATATGGTGATTCTTAGATGGCTTTTAAATAGAATTATAGACCTATTCACAGACAATAGTCAGTGTGGTCCTTTTCTAAGGAGAAAGGTGGACTTAAATATACAGTGGTACCTCTACTTATGAGTTTAATCCCTCCCAAATGCATGCTTTTAATTTGAAAAACTCTTAAGTAGAGGTACCGTGTCTAAAAAATTGAAAAATAAATTTTAAAAAATCAAAAAAGTAAACAAAAATTGTAAGTAGAACAGACCACATGTAAAATTTGTAAGACGGCAAGTTAAAATGGCAATGGTTTTCCACTCTTAAGCTGAATTGCTCTTAAGTAGACCCACTCTAAGTAGAGGTACCACTGTACTAATAAATAAATAAATAAATAAATAAATAAATAAATAAATAAATATCCTAGCACAGTGTGGTGTAGTGGGTAGAGGGGTTTTATTCTAGGGCAATAATCAGCAACAGATATTTTTGACAAGGAATGGCTATTCTAGGGGGCATAGGAATACATGGCTATTGAGAACTGCTGATATCGCTTCAGCCATGCATGTTAAACACACTCTGAATACTTAACTAAGGAGAGAAATTTGTTCTTAAATCTGTTTTTCTTCCCTCTCCCACTTGGAAATAAAAGGTGATAAAAGAGAGAATGAGGTGGAAGAAAAATGAAATTTCCATGCCTTTCCTTCAGGCAGCCCTTTGCTGGCTTAATTTTAAACCATGTCAAAACTATAGAGACTCGCTGGCGACCATTGTTGGCTGAATACAAAGCCTGCACTCTTGCTGTTCATATTGCTTTTAAAGACTGGGAGGATGAAGCCTGGAAGGATGTTCTCACAAACAGACTTGGCATGACACCCACTCAAATTGAAGAGTTATTAGAAGACGGGGAAAAGTTTGGCCGAGGTGTTATTGCAGGTAAGTGGCACGGGTTTGATATGCAAGGTTTGATTTCAGGCCTTGGGCCAAGAAGACAGAAAATGCTAGCTATGGTGTAAAATACCTGCTTAGACACACGGGGAATGTGTACTTCTAGATCAGTGATGGCGAACCTTTTAGAGACCGAGTGCCCAAACTGCAATTCAAAACCCACTAATTTTTTTTTTGCAAAGTGCCAATACAGTAATTTAACCTGTATACAGGTGACTATGAAGGGGTGATATTGGGTGCCCACAGAAAGGGCTCCGAGTGCCACCTTTGGCACCCGTACCATAGGTTCACCATCACTGTTCGAGATGTTTGAATCCAACTTTCATCAGCCTTGGTCTGTAGGGTATTTATTTATTTATTTATTTATTTATTTTTACATTTATATACCGCCCAATCTTCTGAAGCGGAACTCTAGGGTAGTGGTAAAATATCATGGAGGTTCTAGCCCAACAACATTTGGGGGGGCCTAATGGTCCACTCTTGCTATACAGAATAAAACCTCCAAGGATTTGGGAGTGTATACTGGAGAATCATCGATAGAATTAAAGATTAAGAAAATGTGGTAGTAGTGGGGTGGGAAATAGGCAAATATTGTTGCTGATCAGATTCTGAATCGTAATCCCAGCGTGGGAGGCAGGGAACTGTGTATGGCTATTCCTCTGAATACTCAGGTTATGTTCCTGAATATTCAACTTTCGTTTTAGCAGTAAGATAGTTCCTAGCCATTCGCTAATAACGGTACCAAAGACAGCATGCACCCCATTATTCTGCTGCTGATTTGGGTTCTGATTATTCTGCAGCTACCATGTTCCTTTTACCACATTTTTTTTCTGGATTTAAGCCAGCTTGTATTTATCAATATCTCCTAGAATAGAAAAAAAAAACCATTTGTGAAGGCTGCAAAACAGCAAGAACAAATTGTGACTGTGTCACACAGAGCTGTCTGCTACTACCTCCATTTCATTTGTTTCCTTCATGGCAGTTGGCAGTGTGCTTTTTCACCCATGGTAGCAGTCAATGGGATGCTATCCCAGAAAGGCTCACCTGGAATCTATGTGGTTATTTTTCCAGGGCTATACATCTTTTTAAAAAATTATTTTTGTAACTTTTTAAATGTTTTATATTCCACTTCAATGTTGTATTTTTACATTTCAAAATAATACAGTTAGAAGACAACCAGATGCTGTTTTCTGATCCTTGTTTGTGTTTTAAAATTTTAGGGCTTATAAATATTGGAGACACATCACAATGTCCAGAAGATTTACCTCCTGAAGAGATGTTGGTATTGGAAAAGAAGGCTGTACTCTTAGGGCTGGAGCAGAAATATTTGACTGTCATTTCAAACCCCAGGTGGCTGCTGGAACCCATCCCTGCGCGAGGACACAAAGATGTCTGGCAGGTCGACATTCCAGAGGAATTGATTCCTGATTTGGAACTCTGTTGAAGGTTCGTCCTTATGGTTAATTGCCCATGCTTGTTCTAATTAAAACAGAGGCCTGCTCTGAACTACTGAAATGTTTCTGGGCATTTGCCATAATTTCTAGGGAATATTAATCAACCAGTGGGGGAGCCAATAATGTGAGTACAGTGGTACCTTGTATAACAGACAGCTTGTATAACAGAAAATTTGTACAACATAAAAAATTCCAGAGATAGGGGAAATTTGCTTAACATAATTGCCTATGGGGAAAATCCGTACAACATAAAAATGGGATCACTCTGCTTTCAATGCATTCCTATGGGAATTTGTATAAAGGAAAATTTGCTTAACATAATTTCATTTGGAACGAATTAATTCCTTTATACAAGGTACCACTGTATATGAAGAGATTTCTTTTACTTGGATTAGTAGACAACCTTGCCTAATGCCTCTGTGTGTTTGAATGGGTTCGGTAAGAGGCACTTGTGTACTGCATCTGACTCCAAGATAGATTTGTCCATGCACAGCCATTATAGACACATTTTTTAGTTTATTCCAAAGTTATATTCTAGATGTGGAGTCAAATGCCAGTTTGAAGTCAACAAAGGCTACATAGAGTGAAGTTGTCCCCTTGGAGTATTTTTCAATTAGACGTTGCATTATTAGGCACTGTTCTACCATGGATCTCCCTGCTTCTTCCATCCCAATAATGTTTTCTTGTTCAAACTAGACCAAGAGTTTCCCAAGGAGATGCTTAGCATAAAGTTTACTTATAATATTCAGCAGACTAACTGACTTATCATTTGATTGGAGCCTCTCTTTTACCTTATTTATAGAAAGGAGCTGCTGTGGCCATTTCCCATGAATTTGGGGTGCTGCTGTGTCATCCGTATGCATAAAAAGAGGTGCCAGAAAAGAGGCCTGCCACATCTTTTTTTCTTATGAAAATTTTAGTGGACTGCCATCACAGCCAAGGGCTTGAATGGGGGAAACAGTAAGGAATTCGTTGCTGCTTCCCCAGGCATTGCTGGTATTGCCACAGTGGAAAAGAATACCTGTTGAATTCCCAGTAGCCATGCAAGTGTTAAGTGAAAGTTAGTGTTATGGAAAAAGCTAATGAAACATCAGCTAATCAGACACCATGCCACAAAACATAGTGACAAAAACAGGAAGGTCCCTAGTCATCTTTATCAATAGATTAAGCACTCTCAACAGCATCTTGTGCATTTTCTTAATAAGATCTGCTTCTGTTGCTTGAACATACTACCCCCAGGTATCTCCAACCCTTAACAATGGTGTTTCCACCACCCCTCTTGCTATATTTGTTGGAATGCCCGATAGCAACAATCATATTCTGTCCCATTCTAAACCTCTTGATACTGTTTATATGTTTCCTTTTAACCCTGGACTTCCCATGCTACTACTCTGCTTGCCAAATCTATATTGCAATGTCATGTAATTTTATTTTGATATATTTAGGAGCCCTGCTCTTGAAAATGCTAGGGCTGTTTCAACATAAGAGTATTTTTAAATTTAGATTATGCCAAAATGTATTTGAGCCATTTCACTTTGCATTTTTATATGCCCAGAAATATATTTGCATTAAAAAGCTAGGACAGAAAACTTAATGTTGGCAGTGCTGAGGGAGTTTTTGTTGGAAATGGACAGAGTATAGGATGTTTATGCAATGTATCATTTCAGAACTTTGCTCAGTGCACTTGTCTCTACGCAAAATAAACCATATCACGGTTGGATTCACAACTCAGTGAAGTGCATGGAATGGCTGTTGGCAAACAAAACCATTTCAGACGTAATAATTTCCATTGTCTCCTCCTTACTGAGGAATTTAGGGCAGCTTCAGAGTGTCGCCCCCCTTCCTCCATTGAAGTTGAACAGGTCTACTGTTCTGTTTAGATGATGCCAAACGTATCTATGGTACATAATTATTATCCATTGTTGTAATCAACATAATTTGGTAACCAGTGTCTCTCTTCACTGTTCCATAAAATAGAAATAAAATGTAAGAGGGCTGAAGTTAGATGAATCAAAAGCACTGATTTTTATTTTGAAATATTTGTGGTTCTTCATGCACACATACTGTTAAAATATTTGTCATAATGAAAGGATCCTGACAGTTTGTAAATGTGTTTAGACCTCACAAGGAACAAATAATATGAGATAACATTTTGGGGTGGGGGTGGGGGAACCCATCCTTAAATAGCTACACACAGTACCAATTGTAACAGGAAGCATCACCAGTTGTATGTGAAACAAACGAACAAATGCATCCAATAACAATTCTGAGGCTGCCACAGTGGGATGAAGAGTTTCGGAGGTTATCGGAGACTAGTTTTCTGCCACAGACACAGGCCTCATTCATGGCTGAAATTTGCTTACTGTGATGAGTAAATTTAGTGAATTTTCCAAGCACATTTAAGAACTGGCTGAACATTGCTAAAACTTTTAAGTGGAAGGTGATGTCACTTGATGCAAACAAGTGCACATCAAAAAATGTGGTTAACTATTTTAACTTTTTAAAACTAGCTTAATCTTTGCTTTTAAAAATATCATGTTTTCATTTTCTGAAATGCCAGAGGTGGCATTTTAAAGAATTTGTCAGAATAAAGATAATTAGGAGAATCAGGTGAATAGCTTTTGGTGTATAATTTTGGATATACCATAAGCTCGATGGGGTTGTTATTTGTTTGGTTTTGGTTTTGGGTGTGTTTTTTTGGTCTAGTACCTTAGATGAAAAAGATAAGGGTGTAAGATTTAGATGCCTTACAAAATACATAGATCAAACAAGTTTAGAGGGAAAACAAACTTTTCAAAGGCATTAAGGTGTTCTAAGTATTCCTCCATTGATATCTTAAGCATAGCAAGACCCTTCCTACATGGTCAGCAATTTGGTCTAAAAACTAACATACTGAAAGCAGAGTAATTTTAAGTCCATGAAGATTGAGTAGTCCCATCAGTTTCAGTGGGTCTGCTCTAAGCATGCCAAAATAAGGATATAAGATGATGATGATGATGATGATGATGATGATGTTAATGTCTGTACAGAGAATAAGGCCTGAAATAAAAGTGGGGAGCTTTTTTATTACTCAGCTACAAAGGTATCACCAATCTTGAAAAGGATTGTTCATCAATTACACGTACTGACAATCTGTACAGACAGATTCATATTAATTATTTGTCTTCCCTGAAGATGGTGAACAAGAAAGAGCTAACTAGCAAAAACCATCTTCATCACTGCAGCTGTTTTTATAGTGCTGTTCTGTTGAACAAGCCATCTCCTTTATTTTAGAAACGAGTAAGGCCAATACCTGTTCTTACACTCCATTAGTTTTATAGTGGCTATCCGTGACCTCTTAGACAGCTCCAAAGCATAATAGTTGCTTACTTTGTACCTATGAACAACGTTTTATTTTGTAGGACAGTTACTTTGAATAGCTTGGAATATAGAAAATCACCTATCACAATTAGACATGGGCACGACTCGGCGAAATCCTTGTTTCCGTTCTCGTTCGTCGTTCTCGTTACGTAACGAGGAACGAGAACGACAATTACTCTGCTCCAGCTCAAACCCGACCCGATAATGATAAATTGGGTCTGATTTGTCGTTGTCGTTCATGGCATCGCAGTGCCGGCGATCGCGCGATGCCAAGTGGCGCAGCACAGAAAAAAAGTTTTAAAAATTAAAAAAAAAAACCTGATTCCCGGCCATAAAAGCAGGCGAAAATATGCCTGCCTCAGTGAGGGCACCTACCAGAGAGGGGTGGTTTCTGGGGGGGGGGTTGTCCCCGGCCTTCCCCCCCTCTCCTGTCCTGGGCTGCTGGTACCAGGCTGGGGGGGGCATCCTCGCCGTCTCTCTCCATTTGCCATGTGGTGGTGGGGATCCAAAATGGCGACCACAATTTTTCTTTTGAAATCGTGCTCCAAAAACCCACCAAAGCACCACAGAAACATGTGAAAATTAGGTATTTAAAATGCCTGATTTTTTTATAGTAGCAGCAGTGGGTTTTTCTTGCAATAAAACGTCTCCATTGATTTTATTTTATTTTTATTTTTTTACACCTGCGCAGGCGCAATGATGAGCTGGCCATGGGATGGGATGGAACCATGCAAATTTTTGGAGCCATTCCACCAATCGCATGGCCAGGTTTTGACTGAGACTTCTGGGTGTGCCAGAGAGGGCATTAAAAGCCCACAAACCCGAACCCTAACCCTAACCCGAACCTGAACCCTAACCCATATGCCAGTACGCTGTCCTTCTTAGTGGGTCAGAGGCACCCAGAGGTGCAGCCCAATAACCCACCCTATCTTTAAACGTAACCCTAACCCTAGCCCTTACCCTAACCACACCAACCCTAATCCAGATCTGTACGCAAGTACACTTCCCTTCTTAGTGAGTCAAAGTGGGCGCCTTGCAGAGCCCACTCTCACTATTCCATTCCCAATCCCTAACCTGTACATGGGTACGCTAGTATGCTGCCCTTCTTAGTGAGTGAGTCAGAGGCACCCAGAGAGAGGTGCCCCTGCCACTTCCCCCCACCCCCACCCTAACATATGTAAAAAATAAATATGCGGCGGCTCCGCGAAACACTTCCCTTCCCTTCTTAGTGGGTCAGACGTCAGAGGCACCCAGAGAGATGCCTCCCAGAGCCCACTTACCCCAACCTTAACCCTAACCCCAACCCACAAACGACCAAACGACAAACGGAACGACAAATTTTTGAAAATTATCGCGACAAACGGCAACGACCCGAAACGGGTCTGTCCCGACAAACGACAACTCGAAACGTCATTTTTTCTGGTTGTGCCCATCTCTAATCACAATTATTCCAATAAAATATTTCAAAAACACAGTTTAAGTGACAGAGGACAGTAGCCATACAATCGAGGTAAATTAAGTCCCTGGTTCAAATTATTCCCTACCAGATTAGTTTGCAGAAGAGCTTTTCTTTTCCAAGTTATGGTACTACTCCTCTATTTCTAGATCTTCACGATGGCTCTTAAATTTTCTTAGCCACACATTTTCTTTCTTAACTCTATCATGAAAGAAAACACCTAAGAGGTATACATATTTTTACATCCCCTGGGCAGTCCCACTAGTTGCATCTAGAGCAATTTCCATACATGCTGGACTAAAAAAGCTCTTAAGATGTGTGTGTGGGTTGTTCTGTACTTTTATACCACCAGCAGCAAAACTCACACAAATCCAACAATTACCCCACAGTTGGCTATCTACCCCTCCAATCATTATTGCATAATTAGGCCATGAAATAAATATAAAAGCTAACCTAGGTAAACAAGACAGAAAGAAAGGGCAAGTAAGAAATTTATTCTTCAGTCCATGTCACGGTGAATTTCCCTAATTTAAGAGGAACTTGAGTTTTCCAGTTTGCCCTTTGCTTCATCGGTGGTACCCTGCATATTCTGTTGTTTTGGGTCCAACTACTTTAGAAGCAGATGAGATGTTTGATGCACAGTTGCAGTTTGGGCAATGGTGGTATGAAGGAGTTCGATGATGATGGGATGATCTTGACATGGAAATAGCAGATGCTGCTGCTATCATAGGCATAGAGAACCATGGATTGCAAAAAGGGAGTAAACTAGCCCAGTGAGCCTGCATAGCAGATAAGTCTGGATACATGGTTGGGAAGGCTGGCAGCCCCATCACTGGTGCAAATGGGTTGTTGGGTACTGGAGGTATGACATGATACAAGGAGGTTGCCGATGTGGTGGTAGTTGAGTCTATCTCATGTGTATTCACTTGAGCATGGCTGTTGTGTTGGGGTAAATGGAAAGGAGCCAATTGGTTGACTTTGTCATCATTGTCTTCTGGCACCATGGACTCAGAGGTCCTCAAAGGGGTTGGAGAAGGAGCATATCCACTTCTCAGGCGGGATCCAGCTCCAGCAAGGCTCTTGATCACAGCAGGTTTTCTGAGTCCAGATTTGTGGATTTTGTCCTTTGGAGAGCCTGCAAGGAAGCTGATCTCCTTGGAAGTGGGTCCAAGAGTAGCTAGACCTTCAGGACTTCTTGACCTGCTCTTCAAGCAGCTTTCATGGAAGTCCTCCTCTAATGAGAAAGCCATGGTTGGGGTATTTTTAATTCCAACTCTTCTCTTGCACCTTGCAAGAAGGTGAGGACAACCTCTCTTAAAATTTGGGTTATGATAGAATTGCAACTAGAACAAAAAAGAGGAAGAAATAAAGTTAAATTAAAGTTATGTCTGTAGATCCTGAAATTTTGAGTCTTGCTTCAAATATAAAATTAACTTAGCCAACTTGAAAGCATCATGCTCATGAATTGAACATTTGTGGAAATTAGTAGAGACTGCCTCAGAAGGGTGAACAACTGGAAGCACATATGTTAACAACACAGATACTGTTATATAAAAGCATATGGCAAGCCTCGCCTGAAGGCTTTATCCTCAGGAATATGTAAACTTGAGCATCTATTGCATTAAATAAATTAATCCAGAATATAGATTGCCCAAGATAGGGTCTTCCTCCAGAAGACTTTGAGGTATACTCTCTTCATCCTAAAAAAAAAAAAAAGAACAGAACATGTGGCAGTGTTGCAACTCAAATATCTTGTTTTAGGGCTTAATGCTAAGAGGACAGACTTCATAGTTAAGTGAATGAAGAAAGGTACCAAGTATTAAATGGGAAATCTGTTTATTGAAAAATTGCAGCATGCTTTTGTCCAAGGACTTGGAGCATGACTTGAGAATGTTAAAATTCAGCTACACTGAATACCAAGTTTGGAGAAATTGCATAAATTAGATTTTCTAGTACAGGTAATTACTGTTATGTGTCATCAAGTCAGAATAGTGACCCTCGTAGGGCTTTCAAGAGAAGAAATATGTAAGGAATGGCTTTGCCAGTACCAAACACCCCAGCGAGTTTCCATGGGCAAAGTGAGGATGTAAACCTAGGCTTCCTGAATCCTAGGCCCATGCTGGTAATTATATGACCTTCCAAAACACCACCCTAGATTAATTCTTAAATTGCCCACAAATAGAGGTGGAGTAAATTTCTTTGTTTTAGTTAGCTTATATTCATGTGCTTCTTGGCATTCCAAATGAAACAGTCTTGTCTGGAATGAATTAATGTATCTTCTTAGGAACAGAAGGGTTTGTTTACTATCTAAGGCCGTTTATACTGTAATCCTTTACCACTGAATGCAGTCAATATTGCTCCCAGGTAGCTGCACTGAATCACACAGATTCTCTGAGCCTACTTTGGTTGCAATGTAGGTGCACTACAAATTGTTTATTTGCTGTTATGTATTCACTAAGTGATAAGAAAATGAAATTCAGCATCCTGTTCAATTTTTATGTGTGTGAACCTCCAAATGCAGAAGCTGTTGTGGCAATCTCACAAGATGTGACTTCTGTGCACCATGTGAGATACCATGTCACATTACTGTGGTAGATGGATTTCTGTGCCCATAATTGTTCTGGTCTGTAAGATCCTACTGTAATTTCATTATTAATATTTTGCTGGCAAAATGTACTGCTTGCATTAAGCAGTAAACTAACTTCACTATATTGTCTTTTACAAATTCCCATCTGCACAGGTAATTAATATGCAGGAAAAAAGTGAGATGCGATTTCCCATTCATTCCTTCCCCCTTTATCAAGACTTTTCAGTTAGTTTGCTTTGCTAATTTATTCCTTTAAAATGTTCACTTGTATGTAGCGCTTCACATTTTACATGCATTTCTTTCATTTTCATTAATATTTAACATATCTGCCCTTTTAATATTCTTAACCTTTTTTATATTTAACACAGCTCAGTGTTATTGATACCTACAGCATGTTAACATGTTATACGTAGATTTACAACTCACAAGATAATTTTAAACTAGATCCAAAATTAAAGTATTGGGAGGAGGCAGTATGCACTTGCTATTGAAATACAACAGCAGAGCTTCAGAAAGTATTGTGATGGGAAATCCAATGTAGTCCTGAGTACTAAAATAGTACTCTGCAATATAAAGTGTCCACTTAATTTTGTTGCGGTGGTTGCTTTTCTATGACCTGTATATAGGAAAGTCTATACTGTATTTTTATGCAGACTGGAAATAACCTTGAGCATCCATCAGAATGAATCTATAAGAGTGGCTTTGCTAGAGCATCAGTATCTGTACTGTGTGAGAGTTTGTTTGTTTATTTATTTATTTACAGTGGACCCTAGTATAACATAAAATTTGTACAACATAAAAAATTCCGGATAGGGGAAATTTGCTTAACATAATTGCCTATGGGGAAAATCCGTACAACATAAAAATGGGATCACTCCGTTTTCAAGGCATTCCTATGGGGAATTTGTATAAAGGAAAATTTGCTTAACATAATTTCATTTGGAACGAATTAATTCCTTTATAAAAGGTACCACTGTATTTAGAATATTTTTACCCAACCTTTCTGCTTGGAAAAAGACCCAAGATGGCTTACAATAATGAGAGACAATATGCAGTCCAGAACATTTAAGACATATTCAAGTTAAGAACAGAGAATTTAAATAGGCATCTTAGAATATTAAAAGATAACATTAGAACTACAAAGAGCACACAAGAACAAAAGAAAGTTCCAATTATCAGGGGTGAAAAGCAACATGGAAAACACCAGTGTTCTTATGAAATCAGTTAATGTAATCATGTATGGTAATCCATATAAAGTCATAGTCGGTAGTCCCTCATTTACCTCAATTAAGGTAAACAGCAAATGAATTGTATTTCATTGGAAATGGTTTTCATGGAGCAATAATACCTTGTTGTTCAGTTACCTTAAATTTTAATGGATATGAATGATAATCCAATTCTGGGGGCGGAAATTACCTAATTCACATTTCAAGAGATTTTGTCTTTTGCTTGCTAATACAAAGCCAAGCTTGTTGAAATTATAATGTAGGGACTTTGAAAGAGTATTTCTTCAATGTACAGTGCTATTACAGCATAGTATCTTCTACCCTGTCTACTACTCGCAGTCAGACTGACAGCCTGAATTTCCTCTCCTGCCACTGGAGAACTTCTTTCCTCAAGGCGTTTCTATTCTGCACTCTGTTCTATTCTGCCTTTCCGGAAACAGGCAAAGAGAAAGACCTTTCTCTTCAGGCAAGCTTTCCCTGAATGATGGACTACCTACTGTGTCTTTATATGAATCTACCACACATGGTACACAGACATTGTGTTTATAACTACTTATAACTTTGTGTCTATATTTCTCCTTGTGTGATTGCATTGACACTGTTATCAATTGTTAGTTTTAATGTTGCCTTCTAATGTTGCAAGATACCCCTCAATTCCATTTCTCAAACTGAATATGTCTTAATTGTAATGGACTGCATATTGTCTCTCCTTACTCTAAACCTTTGTCAAGGAGAAAGGTGGGGTAAAAATACTCAAAAATAAATAAATAATAAATAAATGGAGAGGGGTAGGGATGGACTGATCCTATATGGTACTAAAGGCAAGGGAGTGATGAGAGTCATCTTTATGTTTTACAGAAGTTGTGTAGAAAACTTACCTTGCTAAATGCATAAGCAGCTTTCTCTTCAGCTAAAAATTCAACAAGGGAGGCAGATCTTTGGAAATTCTGTCTCATCTTGCTAAAGCCATAGAGATTGAGCTGACGAATAAAACTTTTCATGCAGTCGGTTTCAAAGATGCGCAGTTGTCCTTTTCTTTCTAGGACTTCCTTTTTAAAAAGTTCCTCATCAATCACTACACAGTTCCCATCATCATCCCACCACAGGGATTTAAACTGATCACTTTCAACAATTTTCCAGAGTTTCTTTGGGAAGGTAAGAGATAGAAAATCATTGTCTTCAACGGAACCATCATCACAAAGGGAGAGCCGTGGTCTTTTTGCCCAAGGCTCGTCGCTCAAAGCTTGGAAAGCATTTTCTTCTAACATAGACCTCAAAGCCGAGTCACCAGCTGCTGTTTTATCATGCAGTGGAGTAGAAATTGAGTTTGTGGAATGAACTATTTCATCTTCAGCGGAAAGGTATTGAATTGGTGTAGTTGGAAAACCCACCTCCACCTCTCTTTTTTCACTCAAGTAATTCTTTCCAGCTGTAGCCATTTATAGCATTAGTTAAACCATGCTGATAAGGCAGCAGCAGGTCTATTAAAAATGATGCCAGCTTGCAGGGAGCTTCAATAAGGTGTTCTAGAGCATCACAATGAGACTATCTTGGGCAGGTATGACATCACAAAATGAACTTTGGTTTCCTAGCAAACGAGATCATAATGACAAGCTATTGAACAGCATGTTTATATTTTCCCTCAATACCAGAAATTAAGGCAATGTCTGTGGAAGGGAATCAAAACACATCACCTGGCTTCCATTGGGTATGAGGGGGACTAAACAAACTCCATTAGTGTCAGTTTTTAAAAAGGAGTACTCTACTATTAGACAAAACTGTTCTCACCTTATACAGCACCCGAATGCTAGAACACAAAACCAGGATTAAATGTTTGTTACAACAGCAGGGAATTTGTATATAATACCATGTTTAGAGCAAAATTCAGTCTGATGTAGCCCTTGAATTTGGCTTTTCCTTACATTATTTTCCACATACAAAAAAAATCCTGTTCAGACTGATCTATATTTTCGAGCTGCTCTTTGTTTAAAATGCATATTCTTGTGGGCAGAATATATACTACTGTATCATTAATTTCAGGTATTTCCCAAAGAAAGTGTTAACAATCACACAAAGTGTATGTGCATTAAATTTCACCACCATGCCCTGTTGTCTGTTGGCCCATTGACATTCAGTACTCCATATACCTGTCTTTTCATTTCTTGAGTTATTCTAACCCATTATAGCTATACTGATCATTTTTAGTCTGTCTACTCCTTCCAATCCAAAGTTGCCACTTGTACTACTTTATTCCTTTGTGTATAGGTTTGTCTCATGGTGTTGCTCACCCAATTGCCAATTTAATTATACCATGATATTTTATGTCTAATATTTTTGTCTCTCAAATATCTTGTTTTCTTTTTTTATTAGTTTGATTGTATTTAGCATTTGTTCTCCTACTACTCTTTTGAGTTTTTGTATATTTTTCCATTATGGATTTTGTTAGACCCCCAGATCTGTGCAGTATAGATTGGCAGTGTCAATACACACTGTAAACTGATCTTAATTTTAGAGAAATTCTTTGGTCTTCAAGGATTTTGTTTATCAAAAGCCGTTAGTGTAGATATTACTTGTCTCTACATTTCAGCTTTCTGATTAGATTTCCCACATTGTATTATCCTCACCAGACAAATATATTCTGGTATGTATTCTCTATAACTGTCTATAATATTCCTATTTTCCTCTTGTTTGGACATTTTTGCTTCCTTAGTTTTAAACCAACTTTCTCTAACTGAATTTTCATTTTTCCTATATATAGTGGTACCTCGGCTTACTAAATTAATTCGTTCTGCAAGCTGTTTCATATTGCCACGATTTTCTTAAACTGAAATATTCCTATTCCCAGAAATTTTTCGTTCACTGATTTTTTCGTTAACTGTACTTTGTATGTCATCCAAGTTATCTGCTATAACTATTGCATCACTGGTGCATTTATTTATTTATTTATTTATTTATTTATAGCACCAATTTTCCAGACTGGAACCCTGGGTGGTTTCCAAAAGAACAACATATATACACTTGAAACAGAAGTTCAAATCAAATAATAAACAAGAAAGAAAAGAAAGAAAGAAAGAAAGAAAGAAGGAAAGAAAGAAAGAAGGAAAGAAAGAAAGAAGGAAAGAAAGAAAAAAAGAAAGAAAGAAAGAAAGAAAGAAAGGGGGAAAAGAACAAGAACCCGGCAAGAGACAAAAACAGATAATAAACAGAACAACATCGCACATCTAAGATGATTGTCACTTCTTGTTGATATCAGTTCCCAATCAAGGTTTTTGAACACATCTAGTTATGTATCCTTTTCCCACTCCAATTGTAATTGATATTTCCCTTGTATTTTTATATGAAAGTCCAACTACTGTTGCTTGTTCATAAACTGTATAAACAATGTCTACCTATAGTCTGTTTTATTTATTTATTTATTTATTTATTTATTTATTTATTTATTATGGAACTTATATACCGCCCGTCTTCTACATGCTTTATTTTAATTTTTAGTGTTTCGTTAATTTCAGTATATTGTCATGCCTTGTTTTCCCTGACTTAGCGGTATTGTGCAAACACAAGCGTATGTAGAAAAACAGAAGGATAATGAATGCAATTCTGCGGGATACTTTATTGAACAACCAAAAAATGGGGCAGCTGAGAAATAGATATCTACCACTGACATTTTAACAAAAATGAAAAAAGCAACCTTTTCTTATTTCAAAAGAAAGACAGTAACCCCTCCCTCCACATAGTAGAAATATTGTAGCTATTTACACAACAATTTACATACCTTGATCAAGGTAATTTGATCCATTAACAGAGGAAGAACCCTCAAGTCCTACCCGAGGACATGCCTGGAACATGGTGTCCATAGGGAAATGAAGATGCAAAAAGCATGCTGATATAACACCATATAACTATGGTACTTCAACATAAATGGAAGACAGGTATACAGAGTATCACTCACAATGGATTATATTTTTCATACAACCTTTAAAAAATACTTTTATATATTTATACTGTACAGATTTTTAAAAATATATTACATGGCCAAAAAGTTCTTATAAATACTATACAGGCAAGCTTTCAGTTCAACCAGTCAGGAAGTAAAAGCCATCCTTTCCCACTTCTGACACTTTGTGGCTGCACTCAAGCCCACAGTGGCTTCGACGGGAAGGGCCACTAATTTCAGTAGACCCAGCCCCCAACAAATAATTCTGGGCAGGTTTCAAATGTAAGACTGAAATTGTTGAACTCTACACAGGTTCTATGCTCATAGCTTAACATAAAAGTGAATCATGTTCTGTAAACAGAGACTTGGTAAGATCCTTTCCACTTGTGAACCTTGCCACAGCTATCATGTTTTCACTCCTTTTACTGGCATGGTGTTTCATATCCAAATGTATGGAAAATCTTCAAAGAAATTATATTAACACAGATCTCCCCATCTACATTATAAACCACTGAGGCACAATTCTCTATAACCAAACTGAAATAAAGTCATGAGATAAAAACATGCTGGCCACTGATTTCCCTGTTGTTGTTTAAAAGGGAGTCAGTCCTGGCTGGGTACCACATTTGTTTCTGAGTTTGTTTCTAATCTGGCATATCAATGTTTAGTTTGGGAGGTGGTACGACGTATTTCCCAGGACTCTGAGTAATGACGACGCCAGTCTTTTTCCGAAACATTGGAGCTATTTTTGGAGGTTCTGGGACAGGGGTTTCTTCTGTTTCTTCACTGTCTTCATGATGCAGATCGTAAGAAATATTTCCATATTCTCTTAAGAAGGGGAAAATTTCAAGTAGGAATTGACAGAAGTCTTTGCGAATTCCAAACCACCCTACACAAAATTAAAATGGTAATAATAAGAGAAGACTCACTCAGCAATTAAACTGACAAACAAATGTATTAACACTTTTTCTTTTGCATATTTAACTGTCAAAGCTAATGTTATTGTTATAAAGCATAGAGATTTCTCCTATATACTTACAGTGATTGCCACCTTTTTGTCCGAATGTCGTTGCCATTAAAGTTATCAGTGAAAGCCAAAGAGGAACAAATATAGGTATATGTGAGAATGTGTTGTGGCCATCCAGTCTGTGCACAAGCAGGATCTAGCAAGAAGACAACAGGGGTTGTTTTAGTTTGGGGCTTTTCTTAATCATGTTAATTAAAACTGTTTATTAGATTCTGGCATCACAATGATATCCAAGAGCTAAATATATTATTCAAATCCTATACATCAGCATCACAATTCATTGCTGAAATTGTGCATTTTTCCAAACTACTTTGGAATCCATGTCTACAGGCAGGCTTACACCGTCAGCTTAGTTTACAAGTATATTCTCTCTTTCAAAAAGTCCTCCTTGAAAACAGAATTGCCCCTAGGCTATCATTTGGTAGTGGATGAAAAACAGGTTCACAAAACTTATTGGCCATTGCTGTTGCAAAGCATGGAAGTGTATGGGTAATACATGATGAGATCTCAAGACCCCAAGGAACTGTTGTAAGCTGTAAATGTATAATGGCAGGGCCTTCCCACTTTGCATCGCTTACCGTGACTCAAAAGTGAGAGAAATTATCAAAAAATAAACAACTGTATGCAAATCTTTAGCATTTATATTTTAGAGAGATCAATCATGGTGCAAGTATCAGTGGAAGCCTAAAATTATCTCATTAGTACACTGAAATATGGCCCCAGTACACATTTGGCTTTTCCTGACAGTACAGGAAATTGTGGCAATCTTTAAAATCCACACTTGTCTATGGAAGGGAAATCTTAACAATACTTCAGTCAATGTACCGAAAGTGATGTACTTAAGTAAATAGGTTCTGCCTACTTCAAAGGTGAGTAAAGGAACCACGATTGTCATCCAACTGATTGCCATCGTTATATGTGTTCTCCTTTGTTCAGCAATCACATCCATTGAGCGTAAGAATAGGACAGACCAAACAATGTAATACAGTACAACCAGACACAGGAATGACATCAGGATCCACAGAGGAACACAGACAACCTAGAAATACAGTAGGAGAAAAAGCCTGTTAGGATAACTCAAAAGTGCTACTTATCCTTCATCTTGAAAAGCCAGTTTTACATATATTTCTGAAGATATTTACAAATGAAGGCTAGGATCTCAGTCTAACAATAACCTTTTGGTCAGATGTCTCAAAGATAATACCACATTTGGTTCATAAAGCAATCTACTTTTAAGAAGGCTTGTGGTAGCAGTAACACTTATTTTTAAACTCTGTCTTTGTTCACTTCTTACTTTAAAAACTTACATAGGAGTTTCTCTATGGCTCTCTTTATTTGGGTTGGAAGCATGTTAACAGACAAGGTACTCTTAAAGAGAAACAAGTCTGAACCTGGAAAATATCAAGCAATTACCCCTAGACAGATTACAGTAAATCTCAGTGCTTGTCAATTTTCTATCAAAAACTTGTAATATTCAGATTTAAGGGAACAGGATGGCAGGTTTGAAAATTATCTCATCTCAACAGAACTTCCATTAAGGTACACATATAAAAATGCCAAAGCTTTGAGAACCGCATCAAAAATAGAGTTTACATACAAGCCATGGCCACTTGATAATTTCATCCAGACGAAGAGCAATGAATATGAACTGCAAAATATTGACAGAACACAGGATTTCCAGCTAGGGAAGAACAAAAGTAGGACTGTCAGAATCAAATTGAGGTTGCTCCAGAATACTGTAACAGACAAAATCACTAACAAGGTATTTGTAACTCAGTATATAATATTGCACAGTGCAACCACCAGCTGTGCCCATTCCTTGAGAGGTGTGATCTGCCCATGGTGACATATGCCTTAGTCACATTCTAGCTGGATTACTGCAACACACTCTGCGAGGGACTGCCACTGGAAAGTGTCAAGAAATGTCAAGAAGTGCAAAACAACAGCGACATTGTTGGCAGCGGCTGGTCACAGGGAGGAGGACATAAGCCCTGCTTGTGCACAGGGAGTGCTACCAGCTGCTGGTCCATTTCCAGGCAGAATTCAAGGTGTTGGCTTTAACCTATCAAGCCCTGAACAGCCTCTTTCCAAGCTCTCTCAAGGGACACCTTTCCCTTTACAAAACTGTCTGGTTGTTAAGATCATCAGGAGAGGCCTGTCTTTGTGAGGAGATGGGAGAGGGCCTTCTCTGTTGCTATTGCCAAACTATGAAGTTCCCACAGGCCAGACTGGCTCCATCTTTATTTTTCTTCTGCAAACAGGCAATGACTTTTTTCCCAGGCAAGATTTTCCTTAGACACTGGCTGTTTGAGTGTTTTTTTTTAAACAGATTGTTGTGCTTGCCTGCTCTGAATGTGTTTTAGTGTTGCTCTGAATGTGTTTTAGTGTTGGTATTATTCACCTCCCCCCTTTTTTTTTAAAAAAAGTGTGTTTGATCCTGTCAGTAATGTATACTCACTGTTGCTAATTTTACATACTGTCTTTTAAGGTAGGCCACCTTGGGTCCTTTTTTAAGAATAAGGAAGGATAAAAATATTTTCAATAAATATTTAAAACAATGGAATTTTGTTCTTTTTATGTCATTATACAAGACATACAATGAATGGAATAGAAGAGTTAAAACATTAATCCAACATTAAAGGTTTTAAGTAAGACAGTATACATGCACTATTCACTCACATACTTCTCCCCATAATCTACTAGAAACATAATAGCTATCAAGAGTTCAGAGAAGCAGCTACATCATAATTTAAAGTTTCATTTTATAAAGTAAATACATTAAGACCCATCCTTCACATCTGAAGACACTGAATAGGCAAACCAAAAATCTCACCTCCAGGGATCTGTCATGACGAAAGCCCCACACGCATGCTGCAACTGATACTGGAGACACAAAGAACAACGGCATGAAGACTAAAAGCCAGTAGCGTGTTCCTCTCTCGATCCCATCACAGACGAGCACTTCAAACATTAGCAGTAATAAATGGATGCCTACTGCAATTAACATGGCTTTGAACTCCACACATGTTTCTCCTTCTGCTCTAAAGAGGGACAGAGAAGCACAGAATTTATTATGTCAGTTTATACTATCACCTCAAACATTCACAGGCATCTGGCCAGTGTCTCCAAGTATTACCCACATCTGAGGCAAAATTTTCCTATGGAAAAGGATCAGCTGCTGCTGAATTTAATAGGTCAATACAGAGAAGACACTATCGTAGGGACGGCATTGAGATGCCAACACACCACAATGAGGCCACGGCTTAGTATCTGGACCCAAAAGCTTCCATCCCTGCCTGAAATATAGACAGCATATTGCCAGTCAATGGTGACACTGTGAACTAAGTAGCCCAATGGTCTGACTCACTATAAGACAGCTTACTGCAGTGGTGGCAAACCTTCGTCATTCCAGAATTCCGAGCCTGTATAAAGGATGGTGGGAGTTGTGGTCCAAAACATCTGGTGTGCCGAAGGTTCATCACCACTGGCTTACTGTCTAATATAAGTGACTGTGGCCATAGTCATTTACTAAACCAAATGTTACCATGCTTCTGCGACTAACAATAATGCAGCTATATTGGTGTGGCAACTGTGCCTGTGCAAGCATATAGGGCTTTAATGAGAGAACAGCCGACATTCCCAAAGATAAGAAAGCATATGATTCTTACCTGTATTGTGGGTTTCGTGCCCATACGCCAGTTCCTACAGAGGCCCCCACAATGACCATTAACTTCCACAGCCATATTGGTGCAAATACTGCCCAATAGCTCCATTGAATCTTGTCATCCAGACGAAGAGAAAGCAAAACCGAGAACAGCAGCAGGCATGCATAGATAAGAAATTTGCTGTGTAAAAAATAGGAAAATTTTATAACATTAAGGCAGGTTGTCTTATAAACCACATATCCAGGAAGGAACACAAACATGGTTAATCAGTTTTGTGTTTTTTTTAGGCAGTGGAGTGTTCACTCATCAGCATAGACTATGTTATGAATACCAGGCCTGATGATGTCTTTTTAATCAAGATGGTGGCACAGAACCTATGCATCCTGATTCAGCTTAAGATGCATCTTGGCACCTTAACAAGCAACACGCTGTATCTGGCATAACCATTTGTAAGCTGTACCCTCTTCTTCGGATACAACAGACTAAGCTGCTTTCCTTGGAAATTAATACATCCTGCATATGACTCATATTTTATAAATGGAAATATATTATTTCACTTTTCAAAATCTTTATCTTAAATATATTTACCTTTAAATACTGTAAATGTATAAACTAACATCCCTGATAAAAACAGGTTTAGCACTTATGAAGGTATGACACAAACAACTCAATTTGCATTATTTACAATCAAAGCATGACTGCAGAATTTAAAAATAAGTAGATTTCATTTCTTTCCCACTCCACCGCAATAAAGGCACAATTGTAACTAGAATATCAGGCAAAATCACAATCTAAGCTCCCTCAAGGAGTGCAATGAGGATGAAATGGTAACATCTGGTTCTTGAGGGAAGGAACAGATGAATATATAAAAGAAAATGTTCAGTTCTGAGTTGTAGAGTCCAAACAGGTGTTTGAGAATGTAATCAAATTGTTGCTATGCGTGATACAAATTATTGCATATGACTCAAAAAAAGATGTACTGTACTTCCTTTCATATTTAGAATTTTCATGACACATACATAGCCCAGAATAGTACTGTGACTTGGTACATTTTGATATAATCTAAGAAAACATGCTTGTGCTGTATTATTCAGGAAGATACACCAACAACATTCAGGCACCACCATAAACCATTGGTTTATCATAGTGAGAATACACTTAATCTCACCTGATATTATATCTTCTCCTTCAGCCTAGACACAAGTAGGGATGTGCACATTTTTAATTTTTGCTGGTCGCCCCCTCCAACTAACCATTGCTTCTTACTGAGACGCAAGAAACTGCTTAACCTTAATTGTAGCTTGTGTGAAACAAGCCAACTAACAAACAAAGGATTCCATTATGCATCACAGCCATATTTTGGTCTTCCTTGCCCTTTTAATTGTTCTAAAAAAAAACATTCTGAAGTGACAAATCCCTCTCTTCCACACAGAGTGTGCAGCAATTCTTTCATGCAATATTTCCACTTCTCTCAGTGCAAAAAGAAAAGAAAAGCTCATTAACAAAGAACACAGTAGTCTTTCTCCAGCTGCTCCCACTAGGAAGCTGACTAACACGAAAGCATCTGCTTTCAAACTGTCATTATTCAGTCAACACAATCAGAGGAAGGGAGATTATGAGTTAGGAAGCCTATGCCGCCAGCTATGACTTGATCGTCTCAGAAGCCACAATTGTACTTAAGGGACAATATGGGGATGAGGACAACCTGAGAGCAAATATATGCACATAATATTACAGTTCATCCTTGGCTGTATGCCAATGCCATGATGCACAACTATGGGACACTATGTTTGTGCAACAGCGTGGACAGGCAAAAATGGGGGCAGCATGTGCCATCATGCTGAACTGCCACAAAATAGATGGAAAGCCATTTCAGGAAAGGTAACTGTGTGACAATCATTTATGAGATGTACAAAGGCAGTGATGGCGAACCTTTTAGAAACCAAGTGCCCAAACTGCAATTCAAAACTCACAATTTTTCGCAAAGTGCCAATACAGCAATTTAACCTGAATACAGGTGGCTGTGAGGGGGTGATGTCAGGTGCCCACAGAAAGGGTTTCAAGTGCCACCTTTGGCACCTGTGCCATAGGTTCACCAACACTGTTCAAAGGGAATTGGGATCATAACCAAACCAGATATGCTTATTCTAATTTGCAAGTCAGATCTGTCCAGAATATATTCAAAATGCTACAAGACTCCTCATTCTACATAAGCTATTATCCTCAGCTTTATCCAGACACATACTGTAATGTAGAAGATATTACAGTTGTAAAATAATGCAAGAAAAAAAGAAAATACATCATGTTGTCATCTCAGGGAGCTTGCATTTCTAGGACATCAATGTTGCTATGGCAGGTATGCCAAAGTAGTCCAAAAACAGATATACGACACTGTACAAGGCTTCAAATATGCAATATGAGGAACTGTTGCATTGTCTTGCTCCACTAGAAGTCCCCATCATACAAGTCTAAAAAAACTCTAAACACTTCAAAGCACTCTAGATGCTAGTAGCGACTTTGCAGGCAAACAATGTATATTTATGAAGTACTTTAAGAACAGCCCTGCTGTATCAGGCCAAGGGCCCATCTAGTCCAGCTTCCAGTATCTCACAGTGACCCAACCAGATGTCTCTGGAAGCACATGGGGTGACTAGAGCCTTGTCTCCTACTCTCCTGCGTCTGGCCTTTCTTACCACCATATTATTTTTAAAAGGTACACACACATGCTTAAAAAGAGAACACTTGTTGAATAAGCTATTATGGACTTTCAATACAAAACAAATGCAAACATTCCCAATAATGTTAGTTTGCAGAGCCAAACAGGTAAATCCAATTTAACTTGATTAAGAACATGTGGTGGCTCTTGGGAGACTCCCTATGCTGTCTATGTCTAACAGGCAGTACAATCCAACATCTGGGGGCCACATGTTCCTCTATAACTGTCCCACACAGGACAGAATGTGTACCAACTTTTACCAAAAATAAAAAAGAAGTCTTTTAAAAAGCATGGCATTCCTTTGGTCAGCTAAATGCAAGAAAGCCTCTTCCTTCTGCAAGACCAGATATGGCTTTCCCTGTTCCTGATCAGAAGAGAAGAATGCCCAAAAGTCTATTTCCCTTTTAAAAATATCTCTCAAATAATAATTCTTCCCATTAATATTATTCTGAGAAATGATATGAGTGAGGCTTTACCACCAAAAGAACTGCTGAAGGCCAGATAGATCAGTGGTTTAGGACTTTGGCTGCAGAGCCAGAGATAAGGAGTTGGATTCTCCTCTGTGCCTGCTAGGGGAAAAGCCAGCCTGTGTGGCCTTGGGCAAGTTGCTGAGTCTCACAAGGCACCCCCCCCCCCGCAGAAGAAGGGAATGGTCAACCATTTCTGAGTTTTGTCTAGCTTGAAAACCTTGGAAATGGTTGCCGTAAGTCAGAATTGACCTGATAACACATTGTTGGGGTTGTTGTCGTCATCGTCGTCGTCATCATCATCATCATCGTCATCATCATCATCATCATCATACAACTGTTGACATCCTCATTTCATGTAAAGCAGTGGGAAGCCCATACCATCCTATTTGTTGTTGGACTTCAACTATTTCAACTCAAATATTCAGCAATTATGAGACCTTTAGTCAAAATTCACATAGGGAACCATATGTCTGTCAGCTACGGAAGAAACATACAGTTCTGAAAGGGCAGCTTTTTATCTCCCTCTGTGTCATTTTAACTCTCTTAGTTCATCCTGATCTAAATATGCTGAAAGCACTTTCAATCTGAAAGTGGTTCAGAAAAGATTTGGGGCAATGTGCAGGCTAAATAATACAAAGGCCTGTCAACAACTACTAAATCTTTGCTGTCTGGCTGGCTTCTGGGACAGTTCCACAGGGATTTCCACAGACTAACACCACACTGGGTAAAAAAAAAATTCTTTTGTCTGTTCTCACTCTCCCAACCCTCAGTTTGAGTGGATGTTCCCTAGTTCTGGCTCTCACAAAATACCAGAACTAGGGAACATCCACTCAAACTGAGGGCTGGGAGAGTGAGAACAGACAAAAGAAAATATTTTTTAACCCAGCATATTGTTAGTCTGTGGAACTCCCTGCCAGGAGGTGGTGATGGCATCTGGCCTGGATGCTTTCAAAAGGGGATTGGACAGATTTCTGCAGGAACAGTCCATCCCACGTTACAAACCCTGATGAAGATGTGTAATCTCCAGGCTTAAAACCAGGGTACTTCAAGAGCCAGGTACAGAGGAGTGGTATCAGGAGACAGAGATCTAGTCTCGTGCGCTCCCAGACACATCTGCTGGGGCCACTGTGAGATACAGGAAGCTGGACTTGATGGGCCTTTGGCCTGATCCAGCACGGCTGTTCTTATGGTCTTCTGACAGATCCAGCCCTTTTAAAATACTGTACTGTAATTCCGTTTACTGGAGGGGTGAGTTTAAATCCTGGTGCTGGGAAACTAATGTTTGATACTGTTGCCACCCGGGTTTGTGCTATTTAACAGACACATGAAGCCACCAAGACAGACAGTTTGGAGTTTGGGCCTTCAGTGTCACCAGTATACTGATAACACTTCAAACTCTTATTTCTGCTTTCCTACTAAATCTCAGAGAGCTGCATTAGTATTGAACCAGTGGAGCGGCTGAGGACAATGGATATATGACATTTAATCGTGACAAGACAGAGATAACTATCCACATCAGCTGGAACCTCTAGTTAAGGGGGCAATATTCCTGCCAAGAAAACTCCATGGACATGGTGTCACAACGATGCAACACACACACACACACACACACTTTGAATACTGGCTACCAGGGAGAAGCAAAGGACAGTGACCACATTCAACCCCTCTTCTGATCTTTCTACAGCCATCAAGCTAGTAGTCCCTAAGGAAACATGGAGCTTTGACTGAACCTAGCCCAGCGTCTCATTTGTTCTTACCAGCAATGATGCCAAAAACCTCCAGCTGAAATTTCACCCCACCACCTGGTCCTACAGTCAATCCACTCTTTCTCAACGGCTGCAGACCACTGCTGCAATATGAGTGAACCATAACTGTTTTCAGATACCATTATAGTATTTTAAAATAAGATATATGAAACACACTCTAGAAGGCTGTACCCACTCCCCATCTTCCATCCCTTATGTAGCAGTACATAACAGCATAATAACTTGGGTTTGGGATCCTTTCTTCAGCCAATACATTCCCAGTGAATACTTTTGCCTGTGATCTCTTAGTCTCAATCACCCTCAAAATATTGTCCCTGGGGAGGACAATACAGAGGCAGATTTACTTCCCCTAAGGAAACACTGGAGCTTCCTGCTCTTGGAACACTATTCCTTTGAATATTGGACACCCACTTACAATAGCCTGACTGTCTGAGGAGAACAATAACAAACACAATACAGGGATACAGGTTTCAATGGGCAGCTGTAGGGAAAGTAGTTCCACACAAACATAAGACATGGCACCTTATTTTCACCCATGGCCAAGCCGTCCCCAGCATTGTTCAAATCTACAAGCATAACTCTTCAGGAGACCAAGGCAAGGAGGGCGGAAGTGGGTTTGGGCACATTTCAGAAAACGCCACCATCCCTTCTTGAAAATCCAGAAAGCAGGCTGACTAGCACCAAGTCATCACTAGATAACACTGACAAAATCTCCCCCCGCAACTCCACAACTAAAACAATTCACCTTCCCTCAAATATTTCCTTCATAGATAGATAGATAGATAGATAGATAGATAGATAGATAGATAGATA
>JAHTLZ010000280.1:1619094-1630058 GCA_023846285.1 Phrynocephalus versicolor | reverse complement strand
GATGATGATGATGATGATGATGATGATGATGATGATGATGATGATGATGATGATGATGATCTGGGTCTCTTCCTGTCTCCTTCACGAGCACAGCCCAGTTTAAGGGGAAGAAACCAACTCGGCCTTTCCCCCCTCTTTGTCTCATTTTAGATTTTTATATGGTGCCCTTTAGTCTTGTCCTTTGGAACTGCCTGCCCTCCTTGGCGCAGCCCTTGCCTCTGCAAGCATGATCAGGCAGGGCAGCTCAAGGATTCCTCTTGCTGCACTGGAGCCTCTCTGCAGCGTCCACCCCCGGAAGCAGCCGCACATTCTGGTAGGAGGCACTTATTCTCCTGGCAAATTGGCTAATTAAAATGGGAGTATTAATCACCCTGCCTGCGAGGTTTATTTTGATCTCTGTGGGCTGCTTCTGCCTTGCAGGAGAGAGAGTCCCTGGTGGCTCAAAAATAGGAAACAGATAATTGTATGATCCCAGGATCAACGGGCAGTGGCAGCTGAAACTCCTTCGAAAGGAACACCTGCAGAACAGAGGCACACTTCTGCAGAACGCCTCTACTTTTTCTCTGAATCGTAGCCATTAGGAAAGAGAGAGCAAAACGTCCATATTCATTTTTTTTATATTTTAATAAATGGTGCACAAGCTATCTCTCAACTCTCTACCTCCCCCTTTTTTCCTTTTTTGGGGTGTGTGTGTACGTGTACTATCTGTACCCTTTCATAGGGACATTATATGTGGCAGTTTACATGACCTCTAAAATCCACTGGCAACTTAAATTCGGACCAGAGATCCTGGGGGTTTGTTCTGCTTCCTGTGTTCCCACCCTTCCGCACTCCATTGCTCCTGTCTGCATGAGGGGAGGGAGAAAAAAAGAGAGGAAAAAATGCAGGCTGCCCTCGGAGCAGCCTTCCAGGCTGTTAAAGGGGCGGAGGGGACTAAAAAACAAACAGAAGGTGAGGAGAGCCGGCATCCACTGCTTTATAATCCGCATTGGAATTTTTTTTACCTCCGGTGACCAGGTACTTGTAAAATGCGCTGGGGCGCACTTAGATGGGCGTGGTCATCCTTATTTTTTTTAAAAGTCTGCAGATTGTGGTAAAATAGTTTTAAGCTCTGCATCTGGGAGCTCTTTGTCTTGGATTTTAGGGGTCGTGTAAAAGCAGTGTTATCTAGGTTCAGCCTCTTGGTCCATCAAGGCCAGTATGGCCAGCTTGAACTGGAATCAGCTCTCCTAAGTTTCAGGCAAGGATCTTTGCTGGAGCAAACTGGATTGCATATGATGTGTGTCCTTTGTCGTCCAATTGGATCTGACTTCCAGTGAGCTAATAGGACTTTGAAGGTAAGTGATGTCTATAAGGAGTGGTTTCACCAGTTCCACCACTGCCCATGAGTTTCCATGGCCAAGTGGGGATTTTAAGCCAGGGCTCCATAGACTGTTTCTGTAAGTGCTACAAGATACTGGGTAGATTCAGACTAGCCCTCGCTGAAAATTCCTGGCACTCTTTGGTGGTCTCCCATGGAAATACTAACTACTCCTGACTCTATTTTACGTTCTAAGGCCATATGAGGTTTGGTTTGTCGGAAAAGGAAAATCCGATCTAAGCAGATTACTTGGGTGCACATTGGATTCCATCACAAAGCCATGGAAACAGCAGGTAGTAGAGAATGAGTCTGTCTGGGATAAGTCCCCCACCCCCACTGCCAGTTATATCGCCCCAGTATTATGTCCACCACATTACTTTCCGGCTTGTTTCCAGGTCCATTTCAAGATGATGGGGCAAGCCCTAACATAGTGGTTTTCACTCCCTGGCCTCCCAGATGATTTGGGTATTCCTTCTCAGAATCCTTGACCATAGGTCTGTCTGGCTAAGAGCTTTTGAAGTCCAGAAGATCTGACATGTCAAAGGTTCTGAGACCTATTGCCCTAAATCAGTGGTTCTCAACCTGTGGGTCCCCAGATGTTCACAGAGTGCAACTCCCAGAAGTCTTCATCACTAGCTGAGCTGGCCAGGATTTCTGGGAATTGCAGTCCAGGAACATTTGGGGACCCACAGGTTGAGAACCACTGCCCTAAATAAAGACCTTTATCACATCTGAATGGCAGAGCTGGCAGGGACTCTATGGATCATTGAGTTCAGCTCCTCTCGTGGAATTCAACTCCCAATCTCTGGCTCCACAGCTATCCAGAACTAAGCCCACAGTATCTGAAAGACCATTCCATCCCATAGGATATGGCTGTCGTGCTGATGTGATCTCCGGAGGCCATTATCTATCCCACCGTTATTAGGACCCATGGACCAATGGGAGAACTAGACACTGAAGAACGCCAACGGAGTGAGAAGGGATCAACTTAATGGAAATGTGATGTCGAAGGAAAGCTTTATGAACCCCACAAGAGCCTTCGCTTCTCCCTCTCACAAAATACCAAAACTAGGGGACATCTACTCAAACTGTGGGTTGGGAGAGTGAGAACAGACAAAAGAAAATATTTTTTTACCCAGCGTGTTGTTAGTCTGTGGAACTCCCTGCCATGAGAGGTGGTGATGGCATCTGGCCTGGATGCTGTCAAAAGAGGATTGGACAGATTCCTGGAGGAAAAAGTCCATCACAGGTTACAAACCATGATGGAGATGTGTAATCTCCAGTCTTAAAACAGGGATACTTCAATGGGAAAATGCAGGGGAGTGGAATCAGGAGATGGATATCTAGTCTTGTGCACTCCAGAGGCATTTGGTGGGGCCACTGTGAAAGACAGGAAGTTGGACTAGATGGGCCTTTGGCCTGATCCAGCAGGGCCCTTCTTACGTTCTTATGTTCTTGGACTGAGACTCCCAGAAGCCTTTGTCTCCAGAGGTGCTGACCAGGATTTCTGGGAACTGCAGTCCAAGAACATCTGGGGACTTGAGGTTGGGAACCACGGTCACAGACCATCATTCCAAATATGCAATAAATGAAGAATTAACCGGAGGAAAGCAACATAACCGTCATGTTGGGCTGACGTAGGACAGTGGCTGATTCCTTCCCTTGGATCTTCCCGGGCTATGAATTAGTTTCTCAACAAACTCCGGATGCTTCCCATATTTTTCACTGCTGATGCTTTAAATTAGTTTGATCTTCTGTCAAGGAAACTTACTTCCCGTAGCTGAGGTTCGCTCAAATATTTCACAGCAAGATGGATGTGATCCTGTGCACAGGGAGGGCATCTTTATTATGAGATACGGTGGGAGGAGGGAACAGAGGGCTTCCCCCGTTGTCGGCTCTGCAGGAGCCTCGTCACAGAAACTTAATCAAGGACAGGGCTGAGAAAGACGAGCAGATTAGCTGATTGAACGGGATGGTCTAATCATTTTCTCATCACCGGCTTCCGTTTTTTTCTTGGCTGTAATGGGATTAGTGAGCATTCAGGCTATTGATCATGTGAAGAAGTTTAAAAAGAAGGAAGGCCGGCTATGTGTTACGGTTCAAATGTGCCCTGAAATGTGCTGCAATTTCTGAATGTTCTGGAGCATCTGTCTACACAGCCTGGTGTGTGTGTGTTGTGTTGTTATAGTTGTGACTGACCCTTCGTGACTCCATGTCCATGGAGTTTTCTTGGCAGGAATACTGGAGTGGTTTGCTAGTTCCTACTCCAGGCGCCTACAGCACCTGGTATTCCCTGGTGGTCTCCCATCCAAGTACTGACCAGGGCCGACCCTGCTTAGCTTCTGAAACCAGGCGAGATCGGAACACAGCCTGGTGGCTCAGGTCCAAAAGAGGAAAGGGTTCAAGTCCTTCAGGAGCAGATGTTGTGTGCCCCTGTTGTTATGAAAACTCTGGTGATTTAGGATACAAGTTTTCGTAATCAAAAGGAAAACAGAACAAAGCAAAAACTCAAGGCACCTTAAAAAGTAACTATTATATTTTAATGGGAGCTTTCATGGATGACATTCCCTTCTTCAGACATGTGGAATAAGATGAAATACAAAATGAAATATAGAATTCACAGGTAAATGCATTGAAAATATCCGTTGGTGTTAAGAGTCTCAGGGCTGTGATTACATCTCACGTGCAGTAATTTGGTGCTGTGTTCTACTGTAAAATTCGCACAGGAGACGGAAAAGAGATAAGCAGGCAAGAGCAAAAAAGAGGAGCGATGGATTGGGTGGTTTGTGGTATTATGAAGACTAACTATGAGCAAATGCCAAAGCCCAATTGGGGGTGAAGGATGGAGGGGAGTTGATAGATAGATAGATAGATAGATAGATAGATAGATAGATAGATAGATAGATAGATAGATAGATAGATAGATAGATAGATAGATAGATAGATAGATAGATAGATAGATAGATAAGTAAAAGAAGGAGATGAACCTTGTGTGTCAATATAGGGAATATTAGCGGTTTCTACATTAGAGTCTTATAATAAAAGGTGAGCATGGTAATTGTGAAGGAGAATGACAATACAGTAGATAACAGCATGCATTACATTAGGCAATGACTTAAGAAACCTTGGCTTAAAGTTGACCAATTTATATGGGCAGGGCCGGCGCTTCCATTAAGGCGAACTAGGCAGTTGCCTAGGGCACCACAATGGAGAGAGGGCGCTGGACAACCTGCTGCCCCCGCCCCCCCGCCGCTGGCCACCGCCATCCGTCCCCCCACCACCCACCAGCCACCCGTCGCCGCCTGCCCATCGCTGCCCGCCGCTGCCCACCCGCTGCCCACCTGCTGCCCCCTGCACCCATTGCTGCCCATCCCCCCATGCCCGTCGCTGTCCCCCACCATCCACCACCCCACCCCCACCGCCCACCTCACCCACCGCCCCTCACCTAGGGCGCAAAAAAACCTAGCACCGGCCCTGTATATGGGGGTCCGTAATGTGTATAAACTTTATCTCAGCTGTTCAACTTTATATCCCTCTGCATTCTTGATCTGTAGTGTTTCTTTTCCAAACGTTTATATCTTCTTCAGAGTGTCCTGGTCAGCTGAAATGCTTGGAGACTGGTTTCTGTGTATGGTGGTTTCTGATGTCCAGTTTGTGCCCATTGCAGCCCACTTGATCAGATGGGAATCTCATTGTTGCTTCATTCCGTGCATGGTAAGAACGGCAACCTTCCAGCTCCCTCCTCTAGCCAGTGGCAACTGAAGTCCAATAGAGGCAAATGTCTATGTTCTGAATAGAAAAATGTGGAAAACCCATCTTTCATGGGTGGGTGTTTAATGGGCACATGCAACTGAGAATTAAGACATGCAGTTTATAAAATTGTGCATGGTTTGGAAAAAGGACCTGGAAAGGGTGTGTCTTTCTTCTCTGAGGATATTAAACCTCAGGACATTCCAGAGAAAACTGACTCATTGCTTGAAAGCAAAGTGTGCTGCTTATATTCCACCCCATAGTGCTTCAAGCACTCTCTGGGTGGTTTGCAATTTAATTATGCCAGCTACACATTGCCCCCCACCCCCAGCAAGCTGGGTACTCATTTTACCGACCTCGGAAGGACGGAAGGCTGAGTGAACCATGAGCTGCCAATCTGGGATTGAATTCCAGGTCGTGAGCACAGTTACAGCTGCAGTGCAACCATTTAACCACTGTGCCATGGGGCACCTGCAGAGCCATTATTCCTGAAGAGGAATAATGACAAAAACTACAATGAGAAAAAGGGAAATAGGGGCCGGCGGTGGCGTTTATTAGGACCAGTGATAAATAAAACACATTAGAAACAAAATTCTGGATCATATATCCCCTGCGTTAGGAGCACAGAAATGTCCTAAGTGTGAAAAGGGTGTCACATTCTCTTCAGCAGGCTGGAAGGTAATAAAATAAAATTCTAAGAGAGTGGTGAACAAATTTAACAACCTGGTTAGTTGTAAGTAACCATTGCCTTTGCCAGTGCATTGGCTTACCAGATGGAAGTAGCAGAATCCAGAGCGAAGAAATGGCTTAAGAACGTAAGAACATAAGAAGAGCAATGCTGGATCAGGCCAAAGGCCCATCTAGTCCACCTTCCTGTATCTCACAGTGACCCCACTAAATGTGTCCGGGAGCGCAAAAGACTAGACATCTGTCTCCTGATACTACTCCCCTGCTTCTGGTCCTCGAAGTACCCTTGTTTAAAGCCTGGAGATGACACATCTCCCTCATGGTTTGTAACCTGGGATGGACTACTCCTCCAGGAATCTGTCCAATCCCCTTTTGAAGGCATCCAGGCAAGATGCCATCACCACTTCCTGTGGCAGGGAGTTCCACAGACTTCGTGCTGAGCAAAAAACTATTTTCTTTTGTCTGTTCTTACTCTCCCAACCCTCAATTTGAGTGGATGTCCCCTAGTTCTGGTATTTTGTGTGTGAGAGAAGAGCGTCCCTCCACCCCCTTGACTCATGCCCTGCCTTAGTTTGTACATCTCAGTCATATGCTTGCTCTGCTTAGAGCTCTGCATGGGACACACGAGAGGCAAGGGAGGTGCAGCGGTCTCTGCTGGATCTTGGAAGCGCGCTGGGGGAAATGGAGGGCATAAAGCCACTCTTTAAACGCCTCCCATACTTTAGTTTGAAGTCCCTGCGAGTCCACAGATGCTATGGACTGTGGTGCAATATCTAGGTTTGTTCACTAGAGGTCACTAGGACAACGAGGGAGAGCACGCACACACGCGCGCGCAAACACACACACACATCTCAGCTCCGAGCAACCCAAGAGAATCTTTCCCTCATCCATGCCCTTCAGTTTTATTTGACAGCCAGCCTGAAGAAGGCGAGCCTTCTCCTCGACTGTCACAGTCATTCGCGGGATGTGCTGCTTGAGTTGCCAGCGATGTGAACTGAAAGAAGCCTGAATTTGTAGGATTATGAATGCAACTTCATTCCCAAGTCTTAGCTGCGGGGGGGGGGGGGGAACCACCACAGGAATAAGGCAGCCAGCACTTGAGCTGCAATGTCTGAAGAACGTGGTCCCTTTAATTTCTAGCTTGCTTTTTAAATGGGAAGCCATGTCCCAAATTGCTATTACAAATACATAAAAATATGTAGGTCCCCCAACCCCCCCCCCCAAAAAAAACAAATATACAACTCCCTCCCCTACATGGCACTCTATTGTAAAAATAATTATGGGCCAACCACGCCTCGCAAAATAAATAAAAAATACTGAAATGCTTCTTTGTCTTTCTCGAAAATGCTGGGATTTGTGTGTGTGTGTGTGTGTGTGTGTGTGTGTGTCCCCTTTCTGAGCAGAACCATACTGCTATAATTTCACGGGGTACTGGATCCACTTTGGAATTTAATTTGAACTAACAGAGCTATCCAAATCTCTCTCTCTCTCTCTCTCTCTCTCTCTCTCTCTCTCTCTCTCTCTCTCTCTCTCTGTATGTGTGTGTATCTGTCTTCCTGTCTGTCTGTCTTTCTGGTCCAGCACCTTGGATAAGTCCTCTCTGCAGGTAAGAGGACCACATGGAGTGGATTGCCTGTGTGAAATTGGAGCCCTCTTTCCATTCTAGGATACAGTGGGTCCTCGCATCACAAATGGTTTATATAACATAAAATCTGTACAACATAAAAATTCTGGAGATAGGGGAAATTTGCTTAACACAATCGTCTATGGGGCGTATCCGTACAACATAAAAATTATTGTGATTAGGGATTACTCTGATTTCAATGCATTCTCATGGGAAATTTGTATAAAGGAAAATTTGCTTAACATAATTTTATTTGGAACAAATTAATTCCTTTATACAAGGTACCACTGCATTTCTAGATTTTTAAAAAAACTCCCCTCCTATAACTTCTTGTGACATTTCCCTCCTATGTCTTAAATGGACAAGGCTTTGCTTTGAGGTATGGGTGATGTTCCTTCTCTCTCCCTTCCCCAGGCACTTCAGGCTCCGTTCAAGATTAGACCCATATTTTTTCTCTTCTGTGTGAATTTCCCTGGGGTAGGGAAAAGCAATGACACCTGTTTGGTGGGGTTTGGGGGAAAAGACAACTGCTTAGGAGGACTGAACCCCATGCTTAGCCAACAGGTGAAAGGCAAGCGGGGCATTGCCCAATATTTTCTAAACCCCCTTTTCCAGAGGCTTCTTTGATGGTCTGGAAGAGCGCTTGTCCTCTGCGTGGGCAAGATGGAGGCCCTGCCAACTCCCGTTACTATGCCCTCTCCAGAGAATGGTTTTACGGCTTCACAGCCTGCAAAAGCTTGGCACCCAGCCAGCAGGAAAGCACAGGAGGAAAACTCTCCTCGTAATAATTTTCATACATCTGGCATCATTATAAATATTTGATGGTGTAAACTACAAACCGCTCTTTGTGGAAATATTCCCCCCTCCCTCCTTTTGGCTGCACGATGGCAGCGTGCTCTTTTGCGTGTTCATGGGTTCTTGTCTTTAACAAATGGTGAGCTCAGTGGCATGCCCATCCTTCTGACTGGGAAGCCGGACATTGGAATAAAGATTCGACCAACTCATAGATGGTTTTGAAAGAGCCTGTGTAACCAACTAGAAGAGAAGATGTTCTCATGGTATTGGAGTCGGGGGGGGGGGGGGGAGATTTGTTGGATCAGATCCAGACTTTGTCATACTTAGACTCTTTGAAATCAGTGAGATTTAAGTAACAATTATCTTAAGTTCAATGTATTTCAATGGCTTACATACGAATACATTTGTAAGAGCCTCATGGTGCAGTGGTTAAATGCCTGTACTGCAGCTAAAACTGTGCTCACGACCTGGGGTTCAGTCCCCAGTAGCCGGCACATGGTTGACTCAGCCTTCCATCATTCCGAGGTTGGTAAATTGAGTACCCAGCTTGCTGGGGCAGGGGGGGAACAATGTGTAGCCTGCATAACTAAAAAAACTGTAAACTGCCCAGAGACTACTTGAAGTGGTATATGTGGGCAGAAGGTAAATGGGTATATGCAGTATATAAACAGAATACTTTGATTTTTTTTTTTGCTTTCTAACAATAGCTTGCCCCACCCCCTATTATTGAACCATATTTTCAATAAAGACCTTCAAACTTACAACTTATAGTTATGGAGGAGCTTTAGAGACTAAAGGGGGAAACATATATGGATACATCAGCCATCACACACATCACTAATTTGCTAGTCCAGTATTTATAAAAAATAATAATAACAAATCTCAATATGCCCTCATCTCAACTCAGCTAGAAAATCCAAATCTGATATTTCTCTCCCAAGGAAGCAAAATGTTTATCATCTTTATGTTTCCATCAGCATTCATTCTGATTCCTCTATATTCTAACACATGTACATTTTAAGCAACTTAATAAAGACCAGCATTTCATTTGTTGCTGTCTAGCTGATGGTTGGGATGTCTTTCTGCTTCCAAAATCTTGGCAACTACAATTAAATGATAAATCAGCTCAACTGTTTGCAGATATATCTCACTGTTGGTAATGCAGAGTTTGATGAAATTCCAGCATCTATATTATTTTTTCCTCTTCCGCAATCTAGACCCCAAGGTGTCCTTTGGTTTCTATGGCCTGTGGAATTTGTACTTTCCTCCTATCCCTTTCCTGCTGAAACTTTCTCTGAAATGGTTTCCAGCCTATTGGATAACAGACAATTCTGGTGGAAGCCATGAGATCTGCATAAGTACACCTCTGAGTCTTGGGCAGTGTGTCCACTTGATATTTATGAATACATCACAATGGCCACTGAATTCCAGAAGTAGGTAGATTCTCAGTGCTTCCTCTGAGGAGCTTCTTTTGACAATGGCAGGGACGGCAGAAGGTAAATGGGTATATATTGATGGCACAGCAGATGGGTTGCATTAGACTTCCCCATCATTTGACAGTAAGAAGTAAGCCGACTACTAAACTCAAGATAGAGAATCACTTATCATGGCTAGCCTTGTGGCAATTAATGGCTCAGGATTTGTCCAATCCTAAGAGGCTGAAGGATCCTTGGAGTTGTAGTAAAACAACTGACCTACCCAAACTCCCATCTCCAGTGACGTTCCCTGAACTACACCACTAGAAGTCTCTAGCAAACAATCCTGAGTCCCTCAATAAACTACAAAAGCCGACAGGAGCTGAGTGGCATCCGGTTCAGAACACCTCATCCTCGGGGAATGAGGTTGGAGAGGATAGAGAATCACATAGAGATGACATAGCAGGTATTGGCACTGGGAGAATAATGGAATATGATAGTTTGTCTACTGAAAATAAAAGCTGTGGGGGGAAAAGAACAAAGCAGCAGCTGTTGTTGCAGGACCCACTGTACAGGTGCTTCTACACCAATGCTCAAAGCCTCTGAGCAAAGATGGGAGAACGTGAACATTTGGCAGCTAGGGATAACATAGATATAATAACCATAACAGAAATCTGGTGGAATGTGGAGAACCAGTGGGATACAGCAATCTCAGGCTATAAATTCTATAGAAGGGATAGAGAGGGGCGGGTTGGAGGAGGAGTGGCCATCTATGTCAAAGAAGGGGTAAAATCCAGCAGAATGGAGATGGACAGAGGGCCTGACTCCACCATAGAATCACTGTGGGTTAAACTACCAGGTCCAAGGAGTGATGTGATAGTTGGGGTATTCTATCGTCCACCAGATCTAAAACTTGAGGGGGACCTTGAAATGAGGAGAGAAATCATGGAGGTGTCTAAGAGGGATAGGATAGTAATCATGGGGGACTTCAATTATCCCCACATTGACTGGGCCAATGCGAGCTCTGGGCAGGAAAGAGAAACTGGTTTTCTCAACTTGCTGAATGACTGTGCCTTAGAGCAACTTGTCATGGAGCCCACCCGAGAACAGGCAACTCTGGATCTAATACTGTGTGATACTCAGGACCTGGTCAGGGATGTGAATGTCACTGAGCCTCTGGGGAACAGTGACCATGCTGCAATCTCCTTTGCCATGCATGTTGGAGGAAGAGTATCAAGCAAATCAGACATAAAAACCCTTGATTTCCAAAGGGCAAACTTCCCTCAGATGAGGAAACTAGTTAGAAAGAAATTGAAGGTTAGAAGAATCCAAT
>JAHTLZ010000280.1:1601591-1618094 GCA_023846285.1 Phrynocephalus versicolor | reverse complement strand
TGTCAGGATTGGGGCTGTCCCTGAACATTCTAACTCTAGTGCAGGATCGGCACAGCTCCTATGGGAGAGAGCTGGACTAGAGTTTACAGGATTGGTCCCTCCCCCTGCAGTAGTTACCAAGCTCCTCAGGCATGCCACCCATAGAGCCTGAGGACTATGCTATATAACAGTGGTGGTGAACCTTCAGCACTCCACATGTTTTGGACCACAACTCTCAGAATTCCAAGTGTGTGTTGCCATTGACAAAGGACTGTGGGAGTTGTGGTCCAAAACATGTGGAGTGCTGAAGGTTCGCCACCACTACTATATAAGAACTGGCTTCTCCCTATAAATCTTTGCCCCAGCAACAAAGCTCATGGCTCCTGTGGTGGGGCTTGGATTTAGAGATGTGACTAAGTCATGCTCCAAGCTTGTCATTGTTCAGTCCTTGTGTCTGACTCTTTGTGACCCCATGAACCAAAGCACACCAGGCTGTCCTGTCTTCCACTGCCACCTGGAGATTGGTCAAATCCATGTTGGTTTTCTGCCATCCCCTTTTCCTTTTGCCTTCAGTCTTTCCCAGCATCAGGGACTTTTCCAAGGAGTCCTCTCTCCTTGGGAGGTGGCCAGAGTATTGGAGCCTCAGCTTCAAAATCTGTCCAAGCTACTTGTTGAGAAATCCCACATGGCCTACCTTGTCTTCCAAATTACATGAAACACTACAGTTTGGATCAGGGAATCCATATTTTTGAGTCTGGGTCACCTTTGTTTATCACTTGAAATGTGGAACAATGGCCTGAGTGTGTACACCAGGTTTCATTTTAATGCTGAAGAAAAACATCAAGCAAATGGGGGTGGGGGGGGGAGAGAAGTAATTCAGGCATTGAGCTGCTTTTACCAAATCTCTTTGACCACCCATCCCCCTTTTTCTGTGTTTCTCATTATATATTCTCAAAGGCTTCCACAGCTGGGATCTGATAGCTGTTGTGAGTTTTTGGGGCTCTTTGGCCGTGTTCTGGAAGTTTTTCTTCCTAAGTTTTTCTTCCGGAACATGGCCAAAGAGCCCGAAAAACTCACAACAGCTATCAGATCCCAGCTGTGAAAGCCTTTGAGAATACAATGCTAAGATCCTTAGCTGTGTGAATCATGATACCGGTATCTCCTTTGCTCCCTGCTTGGAAACCTGACCATTTTTTTGCATTGACATTTGCCGTTCCTCCACCAGCTCCGTTTAATGATAAAATGTGTGTAACATATTTTGCAAGGACACAGTAGAACCACATTAAGCAGGCATGTTATTAGCTGCCTACAATAGCAACCTAGGTTCTCTTTTTTTAATGTCATGGAGCCACTGGGTATTCTGTCAGCACCATATAAAATATTAAACAAGATGGTAGGTTTGATGGGAAAGGAGAGGAAGGTAGATACCAAGGCATTCAACCTTGTTGCAATGAGAAATTGTTATTATCTCACTGTTCTTTATACTGCTTTTAATTATTACTCTTCCTTCTGCATCTTTCTCTGCCACTGAGCCTGCTGAAGCCAAATGGTTATGTGTGAATATTCATTTTGCACAGTGCTTAATAGGTTTCTGCTCCAGCCACAAATCTGAGACAAATGCTATTACACTCTTATCGGAGGCTCTGCTTAGCTTCCCCAACCTCACCCCCAGGCACTTTCCATGAGTGTCAGGTTTTCAGAAGGGACTGGCTTCTACTGAAGCAGCTACGATGCACGCTACAGGTAGAGCAACCTCTGCCCTCAGGATGTAAGGATGATTAGAAGTACAATTCAGAACTCCTCTGGAGGGTAGAGGAGAATGGAACTAAAGCTTTAGCTGAGTTATGTACTGATTAAACACATTTAAAAATATTAGGGCCCCATATTTACTGCCCAGGTCTCTTCTATACACGGATCCCTGTTGGGTACTCTTTCATTTTAGTAGAATCTACTGAATAAGCCAATTAAAGCATTTGTTCCCACTAATTTTAAGTGCAGGAATACTTTTCCTGCACTTTTGTGCACCTATGAACCTTAGAGACCTCCCCAAACCAGTTGATGCCCCCTTTCTTTGATCATCTTGCAGGAATCATATTTTATACATTTAAAAAAATACGAATAGCCTTAAAATTTGCCAAAATCAACAACAACAAAAATAATAATTCAGTGGCACTTTAAAAAAAAACTAAGGCATGCAAAACTTGCCATAGGTTTCTGTGAACTGCAGCCTTCTGGATGGATAGAAATCCAGAAATATTATGCTCCCAGATTTGTGTTGTTTTTGAAGCAGTAGTTGTCTGTGGATATCTTACTCCAGAGTCCTCAAGCCTAGGCTCATCATGTGTAGATGTAATTTATAGCTTTTGCAGCTTGCTATAGCTACATAGCAACAGTGCTCATAGCCTAAATATTGAAAGTAATGACATCCCGTGTGAGCATTATTTTTGGGCTTTCCCAAAAGAGACAGAAACCACGAGCTGGATCTGCTTAACTGCACAGTCTTCTGGGAACCTATTGCTTCAGGACCTTGGATAGGTCCTGCAAAACAGGATAAAACCTGGAGTGGTTTCACTGCCCCTTTGAAATAAGATGCGGCCTAGATGCCCTAAGCATCTGATTTCACCTGATTTTGGAAGCTAAGCAGGGTTAGTACTTGGATGGGAGACCTCCAAGGATAATAACCTTTGTTGTCATTGTACAACCAGTGTACAGTGAAATACTAGGTGCTATAGGCACCTGGAGTAGGAACTGGCAAACCACTCAAGTATTCCTGCCAAGAAAACTCCATGGAGTCACGAAAAGTCGATAACGATTGTAATGACACAACACACACACAAGCACACACATTCTTTATGTACTCTATGTACAAGCAACAAATCTAGCTTCTTCTTGGTGTTTATTTCTAATTTCCTAAGCCAGGTGTCTGTCCTTTCGTCCTTATATGAACTCCTGTTGGAGGCTCACTACTTAATGTATGCATTGGATTGATAGGAGAACTTGTCTGGCTTTAGACAGCTTTTATAAGAGTGCCAATAATAATAACCATTTGTTACTTCTATCATTTGGCTGAACTTCTAGAGTAAAAATTTCAGGAGCAGCTGAAAATGAGCGTGTATTTCAAGAAATGCTGTAACTGTGAGAGCAAAGCCTAGATTCCTTTCCAGGTGCCAGAATGGAGCCTAAAATTAACACAGGTAAGGGGGCTACCTGCAACCAATTTTTTTTAAAAAAATTAATATTATTTCATTCCTTTGATGGAGCAATATTTTCTTGTTATGTCTAAAACTCTAGGTTGCAAAGGAAAGAGTGTTTTTGTTAAGTTTCCTCTCTTTAAGTTTAAAGTGTATTATGTAATAGCAATAATAACAAAAGGAACATGTTAATAATGCATTGCAAGGGGTGTTACTCATAGAATTGTTGCATCATAAAATGAGGAGGTTGGAAGGGGCCAACTAGGCTATCAAAGGTCGCCACCTTGCTCAATGTAGGAATCCAGATCAGAGGAGATCTGCCCAGTGGTGGTCCAAATTTCTCCTGACTGCCTCCAGTGTTGGAACACTTGCCACCTCATGAGGTCAAGGTTTCCATTGCCCTACTGCTCGAGCAGTTAGGAAGTTTTTCTGGGTCTTCACCTGAAATCTGGCCTCCTGTATCTTCAGATCATTGTTGCATGTCCTACACTCTGAGATGATGGAGAACAGATGCTGCCCTTCTTCTGTATGACAGCCTTTCAAATGTTTGAAAAGTGCTATCATATCTCCCCTCATTATTCTATTCTCATGGCTAAACATGTCCAGTTCTTTCATTCTTTCTTCAGAGGGCTTGGTTCCCAGCCCCTCATCATCCTTGTTGGCCTCCTCTGACCTTGTTCTAATTTGTCATCTCTTTCTTGAAGTGCGTTGACTGGAACTGCACACAGTACTCGAGATGCTGCCTTGTTGTTGTGTCGTTACAGTCATGACCAACTCTTCATGACCCCATGTCCATGGAGTTTTCTTGGCAGGAATACTGGAGTGGCTTGCCAGTTCCTACTCCTGGTGCCTACAGCACCTAGTATTCCTTGGTGGTCGCCCATCCAAGTACTAGGCAAGCCTGACCCTGCTTAGCTTCCGAGATCAGGCAAGATTGGATGTGCTCAGGGCATCTAGGCAGCTAGGATGTGGCCTTACCAATGCCAAATAGAGGTGGGATTTGTACCTTGTGGGATTTGGAGACTATGCTTCTATTAATGCAGCCAAAAATAGAATTGGCCTTTTTTGTAGCAATATCACACTGTTGGCTCATATTCTTGTGATCTACAATGATTCCAAGATCCATTTCATTCACAGTATTGATCACAGTATTCCTCATAAAGTAATATAACTGTACCTAGCTCTGACGTCAGACTGTTCTGTACCAGTAGTCTTTCTAGTTCACAGGGTCCTCATCTCAGTTTTTGAATCTCAATATTTCAACCTTTTATAAAGAAAATCCCACAATAGAGATCATTTGAGTCCTGGGTGCACTTTAGGTTTCAAGGAGACAGTTGTTATATAGAATTTCATGTGAATTTATCATGTGGTGGTGGTTAACCGGTGGTGGTAAGGATATGGTGATGTTTGACGTGGAACAATTCCATGTATCTACTTGAACTTGCAATACTCACAACAGATGTCTGCTTTCTCATTGAGGGCCAAAGCACATCTTAAAGGGAATTTGTATTTCAGTGTTTCCAGATATGCCGTTCCTTTAAAACCCAACAAGACTGAGATGATGGTTGTGTTTCTCTCTCAGTGACTACTCACAAAACAGATCAAACTAATTTGCAATCCACAGAATGAAACAAGTTTCCAGTGGGATAAACAGATGTCTTTTCTCCCTTAGGGCACTTCTGCTTTAACAATAGACTGGCCATCTCACCTGGTTCTGCCCTCTGTGTCCATCTAGGCCCAGTTAGGTGCCCAAAATTACAGCCTGGTCCTTCCTTCCTTCTTGCATGGATTCTTCTTGTAAGTGGAGAAATGGGGAATTGAACCGGGACCTTCTGCAAACAAAACGTGCTCAGTGCACAAAGCAACAACCCTTTCCAAACATTTGTAGCCATATGGCCATCATGGACAATGTTTGCTGCCTCCCAGCTGTTCTGATTTAGTGCACTGATTATATCACTAAAAAAAATATGGCAACTTCTCCATCTCATATACGATACAGGAACGTATGAGAGTGCTGATTCCAGCACGGAGAAGACCAATGCTTTTCAAGAGCTGCCTCAATCAAAAGCTGCACCTTGAGCTCTGGCTGGAAATAAATAAGAAACTGGCAATAATGCTCCATATGTGTCATTTGCTCCTGGCGTCAACCCCTTTTGAGGACCCTAACACCTCTCATGGTTCTTTTGTATAGCGGGCTGTCCCTCTCATGTAGCAACGCATGTAATGAGAGAGGTGGCTGCCCTCCTCTCATCCATCTAAAGCGAGGCAAGCTGTCACGTCAAGTGTTAGCTGAGAAACGGTGGGAATTGTGAGGCACGAATGTTTCCCAGACTGCCGTCTGCCACATTAACAGATCTTTCACTTTCCAGGAGATGATAGTGCCAATCACGGTGACAGCTCAGAGAACACCATTCTTTGTTAATTAATTATTAGCTGTCAGCAGAAGGACTCTGTTGAACGTTGGAAGCACATTGCGGATAACCTGTTATTTAAACTTTTATGTTTAAAAGGACACTAAATACCCACAATTATCAAAGGGAGTGGAAATCTTTGAGATGCGTCTCTCTTTCTTGCCAGAGATGGTTCCAGGTACAACATTAATTATTCACAGGGGGGAGATACAAAATGTAATCCTGATGGGTTTTCTTTTTTCTTTTTACTAGGTTTATGAAAGAATCTTTAATGGGGGAAGTTTTCTATCATGGTTTCCAAGAAAATATACTGTCGTTCTTTCTAAAATCTGGATGAATGGTGGGTGAGGAGACAGCAACATCCAAATGGCAGTTGGTGTTGTTTCTGTCTTTACCTCCAGGAAGTAATCTTAGCAGCATAGGAAGCTGCCTTATTGTGTGGTAGACTATTGAGCCATCTGGCCCAACATGATCCTTCAAAGGGCATGCATGCCCCTGTGGTTTCAGTCAGGAGACCCTCAACATTATGGTGTGGTTTCCCATGGAAACACGAATGGGGCCCAACCCTGCTTAGCTCCTGATATCAGAGGAGATTTGGTGTGTTAAAGGTGGTCTGGGGGTGTTCTGATCTTGGTATATCAAACTAGGCATTCTCCCTTTGACCCAGAAAAAGCAATGCACCTGCAGACACATGGACCTTTGGTGCAATAAACCCCCCTCTATCATGGAGGTTAGGGAACCAACCTGACCTGCAACCATTGAAAATCTGCAATATGCGGATGCAGGTCGGGTCGGGCCTGGGTGTGTGTGTGATGTTTAAAATGTCTTTAAGTAATGTCGCCAAACTAGCTTCATTGCTTAAAGTCATTTTAAACATCACACACCGCTTCTCCCTACCCCCTGGGGCGTGGGGGATCAGTGAGCAATGCTTAAAATGATTTTAAGCAACGGAGCCAGTACACGAACCTCAAAAAGGTGGGGGACAACTGTACAAATCAAATGGTCACTTTCAAGGGCTGAATTCCAATAGTAAGTCACAATTAGAGTAGGCCCACTGGATTAGTGGGGACTTGGTGAGTCAACGGCCCCATGAGTTCCACTGATTCAGTGGCCCTGCTCCAGTTACAAATTACTTCTGGATTCCAGCCAAAGTGTATGTGGTTGTGAGGTGAGATAGCCAGGCAGCCTATAAAGATTGATCCATGGGGCAGCAGCAGTTTGAGTGCAGAGTTGAAAAGTTACTTTTTAAAAACTACCCCCAATTACACTGGGATGCCACGGGCCGTCATGGCATCCCAAGAGTCCAAGTCTAATCATTATCATTAGCCCAAAGAGAAATGGAAAATTTATTGTCATTATGTGTTTATACACAGTATACACATACAACGAAGTTTCACAGACACCCAGAGACCAGAGCCAACACACACACATACACATAAAAAAATCCCCAAACACTCTTCCTCCCATGAAAATCACCCCCCCAAACACACACACACAAGCATCTACACAACAGCCCAAATAATACTGTCCAACCACTCTCTGCTGGAGGTCCTTAAGTTCATTAAGTGAAATTATAGCTCTGGGATGAACACTGTTCAGAAAACACATACCGTATTTTTCGGACCATAAGACGCACCTGACCATAAGACGCACCTGGTTTTTGGAGGAGAAATATAGGAAAAAAAATATTCTGAACCAAATAGTGTAATAAAATGTCATTCAACGTAAACCTGCATCAGCCAGTTCACCCTCCAATTGCAAGACAGAAATCAGATAAGCATTTACAATCATATCAAAATTCATCTTGTTAGCAATGTCCAGTGTTGCAATGATTTCAGGCAACATCAGCTTGCCTTTATTTATCTACATTGCTTCTATGTTCCATATGCACAAAATTATTTCAAAGTTGAGAACGTTCAGAAGTTTTGAAAAACAGGAGGCACATACTTTAAAAGATATGAAGAGTAAACTTAAGATGCAGAGAAATACTCTACTGAAGTCAAAATTCAAAATACCAGAGCATAAAAGTTACAGCAAAATACAAAAAAGAATTTTTACATTACATTCTAAAACTAGAGGTTATAGCCAAAAAAAAAAAATCACAATCATTTTTCCCATGTCAATCTTTGGTGCAATATTCTACCCTGATGCAGACCACAATGGTGCACTGTACATTTCTACTCGAGGACCTGCACTATTTTGTTATTTCCATGGCGTTTCAATACAAATTTTAAAAACTGGATAGCGTTTTATGCCTGTAACGCCGTGAGTTTACTTATTTATCGAGAGTTTATTTTTGGTCCGAGTTCTGGCCCTGAAACTTGCCGATGCCTGTCGCCCCTATCGCATCTCTCTACTCGACAGAGGGATAACGAAACACACCCAAACAGGTCCGTTTCCCCGACTTGACCAAAAGCCCAGCCACGAACGAAGGACGGTGGGCGCTTGGCTTCCCTGACACGTGGCCTCAATCTTGCCTCCCCTTCTCAGGGGAAGCAGGACGGAGGGCTCGCTTCTCCCCGCTTCACAGGGGATGGGGAGGCGCTGCAAACGAAGGTGGGCGGCGCCTGAATCTTCACCCCCCGCGCCCGCCCGCCTGCCCGCCCCAACACTTCAGCCTGGTCGGACCGGGGGGGGGTGTCGTGGTGAGGCGAGGAGGCTGCGGGAGCCAGACCCGCGCGTTTCTGCTCCGCGCATGCGCAGCTCGACGAGGCATTTGTTTAGCGCGGTCGGGGGTGGGGGGGAAGCTCTCGGAAGGAGGAACTTGGGCGACGGTGGAGGCTCGGAAAAAGGAGTGGAAGTGGATGCCGAAGTAAGTCACAGCCATTCTCCGGGTGGGAGAGGCAAAATAACAAACTGGGTAGAGGGAGGGGTTACTTTTGGGCGGGTAGACTTTAGTTTTCCTAAAGATGGTAAAACACGTGTCTGAAGGGGCGGTTCCCTTCTGACGTGCGGCTGGCTGGGCGATTAAGGGTCGGGTTGCTCCTGCGGCCGCTGGGCTAGAAGGTTTTTTCTGCTGCTTGCAGCAGGCGCGACGCTCGCAGCAGGGCTTCCCGTCAAGTAAGCGACGAATTGCATCCTTGCTTCTTGTCTAAGGAGATGGTCTCGGGTTGCCCGCCTTTCTGGAGCGAAGGGTTTTCTGGAGCGAAGAAGTTCAGTTGAGAGAAGTTCAGTCTGGCCAACCTGGAGAGAAGAGGAGCCCGAGCCCACGCGGGTGGTTGGTTTTAGTTGGAATCAGGCCAATGGAAGAGGGGAGGAAGAGTCGGGAGCAGGGAGAAAAGTTGGGTGGGGTTCCCCCCCCCCCGGAGAACGTGTAATGCAAGCTCATATTCTTGGACTGGTGTGGTCTTGTGTAGTGGATAGGATGTTGGATTTTGACACAGGCGACCTTGGTTCAAGGTTCCTCTAGCCTAGTGTTTCTCAACCTGTGGGTCCCCTAGCGGCCGGGGCGGGCCGGGACGGAGCCGCGGCAGCGCGGCCAGGCTCCCCCGACCATCAGCTGTTCTGCGCGTTAGCGCAGCAGCAGAGGCCGGGAGCCGGGGGGTTGGGGACCACCGCTGTAGTGGACCCGCTGCCACTCTGCCACTCGGACCAAAAGACGCATTCGGACCATAAGATGCAGGCACTTTTCCTCCCACTTTTTGGTGAAGAAAAAGTGCGTCTTATGGTCCAAAAAATACGGTAGTTTCATTATGATTGCTGCCTTTGTCATCATAAACCACTTTGCCAAAAAGCAGTCTAAGGTCAAATGAAGGCAGAATTCAGCAGCAAGCTGGAGGCCAGTATTGAAGAAGAATTTATTTCTTTATTGGATTTCTATGCCTCTCCCATTAGTGCCAAAGGCAGGGGAGATACCTTAATCATGCCAAAGGCACTACTCTGAAGGGCCAAATGTTACAAGAACACGGCTGATCTCAGGAGGATCGTCCTGCCGAAGTTGTCTATACTCTGTAACCCAAGGCAATGCCAATCCCGGCTGTGTAGATTCAGTCTAAGGCTGAAAGGTAACTCATGGATCCACCACCTGCCATTCAGTGACCCTCTAGGTGGATCAGCTGTGGATAGATCCCAGCTGTCCTAATACAGGGCATGTATTTGGCTTCTACCAACATATCCCAAATACCCAAAGGCATCCAGGAATGGGTGTATATGTGCACTCTGACCATGTGCACCCGCACATGCTCCATGTGGATAGGCACGTGGTAGAGAACGAGGATTTGATTTGCACATCCGGATCCACCACATGCTGCATTTCTAGGCAGAGGAAGGAGTAGATGAGCCCCTGCCAATCAGTCCTGTGGAATCATGGGGGGGAGCTTTCCTGAAGAATGTGAAGGAATTCAGAAGGAAAAGAGATTCCATTTGAACATTAGGAAGAACTTCATGATGGTTAGAGCTCTTCGGCAGTGGAATGTGCTGCCACAAAGGAGGGTGGTGGAGTCTCCTTCTTTGCAGGTTTTTAAGCAGAGGCTGGATGGCCGTCTGTTGGGAGTCCTGTGAAGGGGGTTCCTGTATGGCAGGGGGTTGGACTGGAGGGCCCTTGAGGTCTCTTCCAACTCTGTGATTCTATGATTCTATAAAATGGAGACAGTCTCATTCAAACATATAGCAACTTTTCAGATGGTTAAAGGCATATTCAATTAATCAAACCATTTAATTTGTTAGCGGTTCCCTCCCCTGCATATATTATGTTGCCCCGAAAGAACTAAGGCAGTTTTGATGCCGAACAGGATTTGTTTGGAGAAGAAAAATGAATAAACATTGGATCTGAGTCAGGGCTCTGCAGCTGTGCAAAGGCACTGGGTTTGTTCCCTTCTTTGCACCACTGGAGCCTGCGGCTGTCTCCTTAGGATCCAACTCAATGCGCTCCTTTATTAGAAGAGCTTCCTGCTATTTTAGAGCCTTGGACTAGATTTCTGACTGAGCATGGATTTCCCTTAATGTCCATGACCCTCACCGTGAGGGTGGCTTTAACCCCCTTGACTGCAAGCAACCTGTGACAGCTGCCGACAATGAGTCTACATTGGTGAAACACTTCCCATGATGCCTGCCTGACAGGGAAAATGTGAAGAATGAATTAACGAAGGGGTATGAATTCATGTGAGATCCTCAGGTCAACAGGGAAGCTTTGCCTTTAAAAAAACCCCGCAAAACCTGCGGTATCTTCAAAGTGCCACACACCGCTGTTAATCAACAGATCCCACGCTAATTAGTCAAAATGCATTATAGAGCCGCCAACTTTTGAGAGTTGCCTTAACTCGGTAGCATGATTATTTCATCATAAATCTTCTCAAAGTCAAGCATGACCGTGTGGGATGACAGATACAGAGCATAATCCTGGCTTCATAGGCGCAGCCATCCAAATTTCCTTTTTGATTTCTATAAATTTAGGATTACACCTACAAAACCATTTTTCTGGCACTTGGGAGGAAATACCTAACCAATTGAGGAAACATATGCTACAAATTCCAAGATGGAGTTCAGCCAATTAAGCACAGTGTTTCCACCTCTCTGAAGGAAATTGGAATTTAATTTGCTGTGTTGAGCATTCATTATTGGGAAGGAATCCCCTCAGAATTTAGCTAGATGTAATACTGAGCAACCAAGAACAACAAAAATCCAAGAGAGAAATTCATGTTTTTAAAATGGCTTCCAGATTTTTTAAATTTTTAAATTTATTTATTTATTTATTTATTTATTGATTGATTGATTGATTGATTGATTGATAAATAATGATGAATGAGCCTCATGGCACAGTGGTTAAATGCCTGTACTGCAGGTAAAACTGTGCTCATGACCTGGGGTTTAATCCCAGGTAGCAGGCTCAAGGTTCACTCAGCCTTCCATCCTTCCGAGGTTGGTAAAATGAGTACCCAGCTTGCTGGGGGGCAATATGTAGCCTGCATACTGTAATGCAACTCTAAACCACCCAGAGACTACTTGACATGGTATGGGGTGGTATATAAGCAGAACACTTTTATTTATTTATTTATTTGTATAGCGCCTGTCTTCCTGATTAAACTCCGGGCGGTTAACAGCCTTATTGTGTGGTGTTTTCTTGAAAAGAAGAGAAGCTGAGTTTGAAAGAGATGCTTGGATGCAAATCCAGACCAAATCCACCTCCAACACCAAGTGGCAGCCTTGGGGATGGAGCCAACTAGCCATGCAGAGGAACCTTTCGAACTTGTCTGCTACGCACTTCTTGAGAGCTGATTATATTTGGACTCCATAGCAACCTCTTGGTGGTCTCTACAATGTTTCTGAGATAGAAAAATTTGGAATCAACCAAATCCTGTTGTCACAGTATATATAATGGGGTGGTGTTGATAATGCAGTATACCCACTGTAGTGTAGTAGATAGAGTGACAAACCAGGACTCAGGAGAACTGGATTCAAATTTCTACTCAGACATGGAAACTCACTAAAGGTGTGGAACTAGTAAATCCATTCACTTACTTACTTTGAGAACCTCAAGGTTCTTGAGGCACATAGAATGCATAGAGACAACACAGAGATGATTATTAGGATGGCAAATGATCAGTGCTGTATTAGATTTAACAGCATCTCACACTCTGCTTCTTCTCAGATATTTTCGACTATGTCTTCCACCGGTCCACACTAGCACATTCAGTTGGAAGGCTACCAGGTTCCAAAAAGGCTCATAAACCAAATACTGTAATGGCTTCGTCCAATTAAAAGTGTTTTGCATGACAAAAAAAATGTAATTGGGTATTTTAACATTATTTCGCTAATTTTAAAAACAAGTCCATTAAAATTGTACAGGGTGATCACTACTGCAGTGGCCTTTTGTCTCATCTTGAAGACTAATGAATTTTATATGACATAAGTATGGTGGGCTGTTATCCAATTCCTCTGAAGCCAGGAGCTCTTATCTTCTGTATCACACATTTGCTCTAAGAGGATGCTTATAGTGAACAATATATGCCCTTTTAAAGCAATCATTTCTCTACTCCCAAAGCTAATGGTTTTGCCATATGCACATTTGTATAGATTGAATGAATTAATCAATTATTATGTCATTACATGCATGCACAATAATGATGACCTGCAGCTACGGCAATTCCTACTTGTGCTGACCCTTCCCAGAGTTTTCTCAGTTTACTGAGAAATATTTTACCATTTGTTTCTGTTGCTGCTGGGGACTGTATAGCTTGCCTGGGGCCACACAGGCTGGCACTTCTCCCGTGAGAAGAACTCCCAGCCAGATAGCTAATTCACTGAGCTATATGTGGGACCAAATAACAGGCCGAAATCCAATTGCTTGCAGTAATCAGTATAGACCAATGGTGGTGAACCTTCGGCACTCTAGATGTTTTGGACCACAACTCCCAGAATTCCAAGCCTGGATTGCCAACAACAAAGGACTGTGGGAGTTGTGGTCCAAAACATCTGGAGCGCCGATGAGACCAAAGGAATCAACTGATAATGATGAATGGTAAATCGCACACTTGGTTCATTCCTACTGAATCCGTGAGTCTGCTCTAATTGGGCCATGCAACGGGATTTAGGCCACACAGAGTTACTTGTAAAGAAACATACAGCATTTCCTGGTGTAAGACTATCTAAAATTATTAGACTAAAAATTCTGGGTCATCTTATCTATGGATATAAGCTGAGGAGAAAATTATAAAATTCACAATAACAGTTCACTCTAGACATGGGCACGACCAGAAAAAATGACGTTTCGAGTTTTCATTTGTCGGAAGGGGTCCATTTTGGGTCGTTTCTGTTTGTCGCGAAATTTTTCAAAACTTTGTTGTTTCGTCGTTTCGTTTGTCGTTTGTCATTTCCACCACGATTTAGCGCGATTTGACTTCCCAGAGCATAGGGGCATCCCGCAATCAGGGCCAGCGCTAGGTGTTTTTGCGCCCTTGGTGGCGGGCGGGGTGGGCGGGCGGCAGTGGTGGGGGGCCATGGGCAGGTGGGCGAGCGGGCGGGCAGCGGCCACGGGCGGGCGAGTGTGCAGGCGGCGGCGCGGGCAGGCGGGCGAGTGGGCAGTTAGGATATCACTTAGGATAGAGGTTCTGTTCTTTGCTTGCACCCCAAATGTGTTTGTGTGCAAGCAAATTGAAGTTGGGAAAATAGAAAATAAATGGTAGTATATAATATATATTTAAAATAAATCCACACCTCCCACTCCCAGTCAAACCTCCCCCTTTATCCAATATCAGAAAAAAATCCTCACAAACTGCCAGAGAAGAAATAAAGAATAAACTGCTATTCCCTTCAGCAGACAAAGCTGCAGGGAATCAAAGAAATTATTTTCTAAATTCAATTCCCTCCCTGCCTGCCTAACTTAAATCCTAAAGCCTCCAGCCTCCCTCCCCAATCTCGACTGGATCACACCAGCACCAGCAACCAGCCCTCCTCCCTCAACCACATCCATACACCCGACTGCGATTTCTGGAAGGTGCCTCAGCTTTTTATGTCCTCCGAGACATCCAGAAGTGTCAGTCAAAAACCTGGCGATGCCATTGGTGGAATGGTTCAAAAAAATTGCATGGTCCCATCCCATGCCCACCCCAATTGGGAAGGTCTAAAAAAATAAAAAATAAAATAAAATAAAATAAAATCAATACGACGTTTTATTGCTATAAAAAAACCCACTGCTGCTACTATTAAAATTCAGGCATTTAAAATAAATAAATTTCACATGTTTCTGTGGTGATTTGGTGTGTTTTTTGACCACGATTTCAAAAGAAAAATTGTGGTTGCCATTTTGGACCCCCCCCCACCGCATGGCATGGCGAGACGACGAGGATGACTGGTGCAAGCAGCCCAGAACAGGAGAAGAGGGGGGGGAAAGGCCGGGGACCTCCCAGAAACCACCCCTCTGGTAGGTGGCAAAGCCTCAGGCAGGCATATTTTGGGCTGCTTTTTTGGCCGGGAGTCTGGTTTTTTTTTAAAAAAAACTTTACAAACTTTTTCTGTGCTTTGCATTGCGCGATCGCCGCGATGCCACAAACGAAAACGAAAAACCCGACCAAATTTTTCTTTTTTCAGTTTGAGTTCGAGTTCTGACGGCTTAATTATCGTTACCGTTTCTGTTACGTAACGGAAACGAAAAACGGAAACGAAAATGAAAATTTCGCCGAGTCGTGCCCATGTCTAGTTCACTCCTATGAGATTCTCAAAGGGGGATTCCACCAAAGGGTGAACACCTACTCCCTGGTAGATGTGCATAGTACTAGGACATATATGCAAGCTTGGCTAGAAGTAAGTTCTATTTAATATAACAGGGGTGATTCTGAGCCAACATGTGGGGATTGGGGGGAATTGTTTATTCATCTGGGTGACAATTGGGTTTAAATTACAGTTGTATAAGAGCATTTCCTTCTTCCTCTCAGTATTCCTCCTGACTGGCACGAAGATGTGTTCAAAAAGTTTTGAGAATATTCAGGAAGTGCAATGAAACTATTGCCAAATAAGTGTGTGTGTGTGTGTGTGTGTGTGTGTGTGTGTGTGTGTGTGTGTGTGTGTGTGTGTGTTGAAGTAAACCCATTAGAAGCATTAAATGGGCATCCTAACGAGATTGCAAAAGACGTGCCAACTGAATTTAATCACTCTGTGATTCCAGCAATCTTGCTGTTCCACTCTTCCTTAACGTAATTAAGCAAGTGAAAATAAGAGTGCGTTCCAAAACATTGTAATGAGATGCTGCAGGGGTACACATTCAGGCAAGGGGAATTCCTATTAAATATTTATTCTATGTGCTGCCTCCTTAGCAGCCTGCAAGACAAAGAAAATATACTGTTTTTTTTATTTTTTCTGAAGCAATACTGTGTTTTAAAAAAATGGAAGTGAAGGCAAGCCACTTAGTTTTGGACATGACATTATTTTTGGCTTGGGGAGACATATTTTTTTAAAAACACTGCTCAGCATCAATAAAAACCAGAGGTGAAGTTGGAATGAGGGCGGGATGGGCGTGCTTGTGTGTGCAGAGACAGAAGTGAGGGAATAGAAACAAAAATGAATGGGAATTCAAATGGAAAGTGGATGAGGAAATAAAGAGCAAATAAACAAATAAAGTAGTGGTAGAACGTGTCACTCCAATTCACACATAAGGAGGGTTAGATTTTTCAGTTTAACTCTCCCACAGTTAAAAAACAAACAACATGTCAAGTTTTTCCTGTCCCGTTGATGAGAACACATGACCATGTTGGCATTGTTATTTTTTAAAGAATGGACTGAGCAATATCCTTAATTTTGTCTCTCAGCAGATGACAGTGGGAGTATAGTCTATTTCTGCACCCGAATGTCGGATTGACCCTTAAGATTCTATGCAGACGTGTGAATCCATAACCATATGTGCAATCTGGTGGTGTAGGCAGGGGTAACTTACACCACCACCACCCATCCACAAGAGAATTCACAGCAGAAATGGGGAAACATGGTTGAAGAGCCCTCTGGGGAAGTGGTTAAATTGCAGAACTGCAGTCCAGCCTCTGCTCATGACCTGGGTTCAATCCCAATGCCTTAAAACAATGAGTCCAGGGTTGACTTAGCCTTTCATCCTTCTGAGATTGATAAAATGAATGTTAGGTTACTGGGGTGTGTGAGTAGGGTGGGCAATTTGTTGTTTGCATAATAATGTTGTCAACCTCCTGGAGAGTGCTCCAGCACTAAGGAGTGGTATATAGGTCAACAAGTATCTCTGTGTGGATATGATTTTCTATTTGAATGCCAACCCCCTCTAGGACTGTATTAAGCCAGAAAAGTGTGTTCATAGAAACCAAATGCTACAGTATTCCTGTTTCTAAAAACCAGCCACTTTCTGTTCCTAAAAATAGGTTTCTGTTTTTAAAGCAGGCCTTTTCTAACTGATCCAGAGATGGGACAGAGATGCATGAAAGCTCTGTCTGTCTGTCTGTCTGTCTGTCTGTCTGTCTGTCTGTCTGTCT
>JAHTLZ010000280.1:1573706-1593396 GCA_023846285.1 Phrynocephalus versicolor | reverse complement strand
AAGAAGAAGAAGAAGAAGAAGAAGAAGAAGAAGAAGAAGAAGAAGAAGAAGAAGAAGAAGAAGAAGAAGAAGAAGAAGAAGAAGAAGAAGAAGAAAACAACAACAACAACAACGATTGCACAGGATTGTTGGTTCTGGGACCAATGGTTCCAATCTGCCGAGAAGACCCATGACCCTCTGGGGATAGTAATGTCCACTCAGCCGCAGTGGTGAGTGCTGAGTTTACTCATGATCACAACATTGGCCCCAACTGGGAGTGACCCACAGCATGGGGCTAGTGAGAGGAACTGCTCCCTTGAGGGAGAACAGGTGGGCAGGGTAAAGGGTAACAGGAACTACCTTTTGGAATGGGAATAAGCAATGGGACACACAACCATCCCTGTTTACAAACAGGACATTTTCCTCCATGGCAATAACAATGTTCAGAAACATTCTGAGTCACCCGTGTCTAATGAAGACCATGGCAGGGAAGCGGTTTCAGTCCCTCCCACCGAGAGGGGCACAGAGTGCACTTTCTCCTTAGACAGCTCACATATATTGAAAACGTTCTTACCCTTGCAATAGCCCAGAAACTACTTGATGGCACACAACACTCCTGGCTACCAGTAACAGTGGCACTGGAATATTGCTGTGATTAGATGAGCAAGAATTAATGCTCACAAATGGGTAACAGGTTATAAATATGCCTTAACATCTGGGAAATTGCACTTTGATTTCTCTGCATTCCCTCTACAAAAGCTCCATTCATCTCTGAAATCTGTACCTTTCAAATTTGCAGTTTGGAGATGGCTACAAACAAGCTAAGCAAATGGCTAATATTATGGGTTGTGCCCGTATGCTGGCTGCACCCATGCCTGTGATTTGACTCTAAGACATTTGGGCTCAATATAGATGGCTATGATCCATGTCAATAGAACAAAAAATCCAGTGAGACATTACACTAGAGCAGGGGTGTCCAAACTTTTTGCAAGGAGGGCCAGATTTGGTGAGGTGAAAATGTGTGGGGGTCGACCATCCAGCCACATTTGGCCCCTGGGCCAGACTTTGGACAAGCCTCTAGGTCTAGTACATGCAAGGAGACGGGGAGGCTGCTGCACAATGGAGCCAGGGGTGGGGAGGCTGGGGGTGGGGAGGCTGGGGGGATGGACGGAGGCAGGGAGGGCAGGCAAACGGTAAATCTGCAAGCTGATGTCTCCATCCACTATGGGTAGGGGACAGCTGGCGGGGATGCATGATAGGTTGAGCCGGTGGGGAGAAGAGGGGGCAGGCCACTCAAATTTGAAAATGGGCTGCATTTGGCCCCTGGGCCTGACCGGACATGCCTGCACTAGAGAATGGCTATGACTAACTTACATTCACATTTAGGAACATTGTAAACACCGCCTCATTGGCAAGCTGTGGCAATATCCCTCTTGTATGTATTAGCAAAAAGAAAGATTTGCACAATGTTAGCATATGTCAAGACAATATAAACAGTTGCAAACAATGTTAACAAAGCGATTATGTAATAATGAAAGGTGCCACTGTATATTAATACAGCAGGGCATTTGGTTTATATACTCTAAAATGTTTCCTATAATTCAGTTATGAAAGCAAACAAAAATTATCCTCATTTGTTTCCCCTTGTTAGGAATATGCCAAATCTACCATGGAACAGAAAGGGAGACTGTTATTAAAATTGATCTTGATCAGATTTGTATTATGTCAGAAAAGGGGGGGGGGAGAGAGAGAGAGAGAGAGAGAGAGAGAGTTTTCACGGGATTACAGCAATATGTTTCCATGGCAACAGATCAAACACCATTTCCTATGATTGCTGTTGTCAACTTTAAAAACCAGGAAGTTAGCATTTGAATAATTACAAGGATACTCAGAAATCTTGCAGAAAGAGGTAAAAAAGGGGGCATCGACAATTGACCCCATCAATAGGATTCACTTGGCACCTGTGTCGCTGGTCAACAGGTAGACACTGAATGTACCAAAGCATTAATTTGACCTAGCTAGTACGATGTAACACTGTTTTTTTTTTAAAGGAGGTCTAGGCACAACTCCACTAGAATAATGGAACCCTGAACATTTTATATAGTTGCAGGAACAGAAATTCAGATTTTTTTTCGGAATATTCCGGTGGCACTTCTCCATCTGACTTCCTTTCTAGTCTGAGAGATCTGAAAACATACTTGAGTTGGCTGCCTGCTTAGTCTTCTACAACCAATGAGCTATCTAAATTCATAGGCTCCGAAGACATACTTCTCTGATTATGGTAGAAAGATGCACTCGCGAGCATGCTGCTGCCGTTTCACATTTTTACAGTGAGTTAGAGCTACGTGATTGCCGAGTCTCTCCCCAAATGGTCATAACCCATAAGGATATTAGAATGCATATATATATATATATATATATATATATATATATTGCTCTGGAAAATGGTTTGTATAACATAAAATCTGTACAACATAAAAAATTCCAGAGATAGGGAAAATTTGCTTAACAGAATCGTGTATGGGGCGAATTCATACAATAGAAAAATGGTCGCAAATTAGGATTAATCCGTTTTCAATCTGTTTTCAACCATTTGGCATTTTCCTATCTATCTATCTATCTATCTATCTATCTATCTATCTATCTATCTATCTATCTATCTATCTATCTATCTATCTATCTAAACTTGCTCTGGTTACCTTTTCTGCTTATCATGCTCCCCTCCTCCACTTTCCTGCTGATATGGAACCTTGAATGAGACCAGGCCTTGAGATGTCATCAAGATACTCAGACCAAGTTGGGAGGCAAAGCTCTGCCCCCCTCTGGCTTGTGCCACTACTGCCACTGGAGTTCCACAAGAAGGCTCATGATCTGGGGTGGTGGCGCTCTGTTCTTTACCTGCTTCAGGTAGTACATTGGGGTCAGCACTGCTAGTCTAAAAGCTAACCGGGGTTGAAAGATTTAACAAACACATTTTCCCCCTCATCCTTGACAAAAAGATGCACGTCAGGACACCCCTTCAGAAAGGATCAGTTTATTTATTTATTATTTATTTTAGAGTATTTTTACCCCACCTTTCTCCTTGGAAAAGGGCCCAAGGTGGCTTACAGTAAGGAGGGATAATATACAGTCCAGTATAATTAAGACATATTCAAGTATTTGAGAACAGGAATTGAAGGACATCTTAGAGCATTAATAGACAACATTACATTAAAGCACCAAAGTTATCAATAGCCATAAATACAAAGTCTATATAAAATACACTTGGTAGTCCATCATTCAGGGAAAGCTTGCCTGAAGAGAAAGGTCTTTGCCTGTTACCTTAACAAAGATCCCTTTTGTTTATGTCCTAGAGCAGGGCTGTCCAACTTTGAACAGCCCACGGGCTGCTTTTGTTCATGGAACGTCCACGTGGGCTCCCTTTTCAAGCATGCATGCGCAAGCGCGTGCACGCACACAGTCCTCCGGACTGCTCCACTTGCTCCACCACCCCACCAAGCTTCGCAGGGCTGGTGGCAGCAGAGGAGGAGGAGGAGCGCTGCTTCCTCATACCAAGCTCTGCGGTGGTGGCCTACCCGCTTGCCCCCCCACAAGCTCTGTGGTGGCAGCGCGCCCGCTTGCCCCCACCCCCCCAACAGCGGAGGAGGAACACCCACTCGCTGCCCCACCAAGCTCCGCGGTAGTGGCACGCCCGCTTGCTCCCGCCCCCACCTCCAAGCTCCCTCCCATCAAGCTCTGCGGTTGCGGCACACCCGCTCGCCCCCCAGCCACCCAGCAGCAGAGGAGGAGGAATGCCCACTCACTCCCCAAGCTTTGTGGGGGCGGCACGCCTGCTCGCCCCCCCACCCGGCAAGCTCCCCAGCAGTGATGTTGTCAGCAGAGGAATGGCCACTCGCCCCCTGCCAAGCTCCACGGCACACCCACTTGCTCCCCACTCCCCAGCTCTCCAGCAGCAGAGGAGGAGGAGCACTGACTCACCCCCCCCACAACCTCCACGGCATCGGCACGCTCACTCATGCCCCCACAACCCACCAGGCTCTGGTGGTGGTGGGGTAGGAGGAGGAGCGCCCACTCAGCCCCTGCGCCCAAGCTCCATGGCACTGGCAGCAGCAGCGGAGGAGGAGCGACTCGTAGCCCAAGAGGCGCTTGCTCTCTTCCCCACCAGGAGGAGCGCCCCCAGGTTGGGAGGTGGGCGGGGACCTGGCGGGTGACTTCTTAGCACCCTGCAGACTACCAGTCGCCCACGGTCGACACATTGGGCAGCCCTGTCCTAGAGCAAAAACTTGGAACCTTTTTTCCCATCAACAGCATAAGCAAGAAAATGGTAGTTTTGCTGAAAAACCTTGGAGTTTGCATTAAAATTTGCACAAACTACAAGGTTCTTGACACATATTGAAAGAGGTGGTGATTAGACCACTCCATAAAAAAACCTAACCTGGACCCAGGGCTGGTGGTTAACTACTGACCAGTAGCGAACCTCCCTTATTTGGGCAAGGTGTTGGAGCGGGTGGTGTCCAGGCTTCAAGCGCTGCTGGATGAAACTGATTTTCTGAATCCATTTCAATCGGGTTTCAGGCTGGGTTTTGGTGCAGAGACTGCCTTGGTCGCCCTGTATGATGACCTTTGCCTGGAGAGAGACAGGGGGAGTGCAATGCTGTTGATACTCCTGGACCTCTCAGCAGCTTTCGACACCATCGACCATGGTGTCCTTCTGGATAGGCTGGCCAAGTTGGGGGTTGGAGGCACTGCTTTGCTGTAGTTCCAATCCTTCCTGGCTGACCGTGTCCAGAAGATGGTGCTGGGGGACAGTTGCTCTGCCCTGTGGCGTTTACATCACAGGATTCCTCAGGGCTCTATATTGTCTCCCATGCTGTTCAACATCTACATGGAACCGCTGGGAGAGGTCGTCAGGAGGTTTGGGCTGACGAGTCAGCAATATGCTGACAATATTCAGCTCTACCTCTCATTCTCCACCAATCCAGGTGAGGTGGTTTCTGTTCTGAACTCGTGTCTGGGCCAGATAATGGACTGTATGAGGGTTAATAAATTGAAACTCAATCCAGACAAGATGGAAGTGCTGTTAATGGGTGCTTTGCCGGACACGTTAGAAGGCCATCTTCCTATCTTGGATGGGGTCGCACTCCCCCTAAGGGACAGGGTCCGCAGCTTGGGAGTGCTCCTGGACCCCGGTCTACCTCTGGAAGCCCAGGTGGACTCGGTGGTCAGGGATGCCTTCCTTCAGCTGTGGAAAATATACCAGCTCCTCCCCTACCTAGACGAGCAGAGCCTCATGACAGTTACACATGCACTAGTAACATTCCGTATTGTTTACTGCAATGTGCTTTACGTGGGGCTGCCTTTGAAGACGGTCCAGTGATTGCAACTGGTTCAGAATCGTGCAGCGCGGCTGGTAAGTGGTGGGACTGCCAGGGATCACATCACGTCAATTCTACATAACCTGCATTGGTTACCAGTTGCTGCTCGAGCCCAATTCAAAGTGCTTGTTTTGACATATAAAGCCCTAAATGGCTTAGGACCTAGATACCTGAAGGACCGCTTCCTTCCATATGTACCTACCTGGCAATTAAGATCGAGCCAGGGGGCCCTTTTGAAAGAGCCATCCCTCAAGTAGGTGAGAGGGATGGCGTGTAGACATAGGGCCTTCTTGTCAGCTGTCCCCAAGCTATGGAATGCCCTCCCAATATTGATGACATTTCGGCGCCAGGTAAAAACCTTCCTCTTCCAGAAGTTTTTTAATTGATACAACATAGACTGTGGGTCCTTTGATGGCAATTTTAGTGTAATGATTTAAGTGTAAGGTTTTTATCATTGTTTTAATTATTTATTGATATGTGATGTTTTACTGTTTTAATTCTTTGATTGTAAGCTGCCCAGAGACCTTTGGGTAGTGGGCGGCATATAACCTGCAAAAATAAAATAAAATAAAATAAAATAAATAAATAAATATTCCCAGCTTTTCTTCGTGGCAAGTAAGACGTCTTTTATCTGGAAATAAAATCACACAGAAAACCCTCTTGTGTACATGTTTTCAATGTACAGACAAAACCAAAGACTTTCTGATCTACGAGTATGAAATAAATTGAGATATACAGTGGTACCTTGTATAATTAATTCATTCCAAATGAAATTCTGTTAAGCAAACGTTCCTTTATACTAATTTCCCATAAGGATGCATGGAAAACAGATTAATCCCTAGTCGCAACCATTTTTCTGTTGTACGGATTTGCCCCATAGGAGATTTGGTTAAGCAAATTTCCCCTATCTCCAGAATTTGTTTATGTTGTACAGATTTTATGCTAAACAAACTGTTTGGTATGTGAGGGTCCACTGTACTGTATATGCACTTTTGTTCGGGGAGAAAGCACAACTCAGCATAATATCATATTATTGGAAAGAGCTGTGGCCAGCTTCCACCTGTTGACTGTGATTAACTCCTATCTGAATAAAATCCCAATAAATAGCTCAGCAAACCCTCCTGGGAAGAGAAGCGGGAGACCTTGCCTAGGGCAAAGATCACAGAAAAAGAGAGCAGCTTTCCCAAAGAAAACGGCCCATGTCTCCACTGTTTCAGACATTGATCAGCAGATGGAGCTGACTGCACTCTTAAGGAGCCCTTGAGCAAAACCGAAACACAGCTGCCTGAGCTCCTTTAGGTTTGACCAGGACTCAGCTCAAGATCCATGGAAGAAAATGTGAAGTACTGAAGAATTCCACCCGGTCTGCTTCAACAGAAGCAGCAACAGCAAATGCCACTGCCTTCCAGGCAGGGCAAGATTTTACAGTAACAGGACAGGGGCAGCTTTGGATTTCATGGAAAACCCTTGGGAAACAGCTTCAGGGAAACAGGAATTCTCTCTCCATGTATGTGATGGGGGGATACTTTAGGCTCCTTTGGTCCATAGTCCCCTGAAGTAGGTCCCCCTGAGGTTTAATGATGCATGCTAATTGCCCAATAGCTGCAAAATCTGTTTTTTCTCACCTCCGTTGTATAGTACCAATGTTTTGGACCAGTATCATTGTGCTTCTCTCAACTAGAGTAGACCTGCTGGCACTGACTTCATCAATTGGCTGAAATCCAATAGAAGGATTAAGAGTATCCTTCTAGGATACTAGAAGTAACTAAAGTATGCACATTAGATCATTGAGGATTTGAGCAGCTAGCAGCTATGTAAGTAACATCGATTCCATGGACCCAGTTGTAACCTGTGTGTTGTGTCGTTACAGTCATGACTGACCCTTTGTGACTCCATGCCTATGGAGTTTTCTTGGCAGGAATACTGGAGTGGCTTGCCAGTTCCTACTCCAGGCAACATACTGCTGGTTTTTAGCCATGGAGTCAATGGATCTCTTCTTAGTTTGGACTAGGAATCGGATATTGGCGTTGTAACTTGGTATTCATGCACTAGGATACAGTCAGCATTCTGAGCTTGAGGCACTTGAGCAGGATTAGAAATCTACCTTGATACACGGTGTCTTGTTTCAGTGTTGAAATGTGGTTTGTTTTGCCATGGGGCTACTATGGTGCCATATTTGGAGGCAACGGCAAGGGTCTGAAGCCCCTGTACAAATAGTGGAAGTGCGACGTGTGAGTCTCCGGCTACATGTAGCTCATTTTGATTTGTGCTAAGACTAACCAGTCCAAAGACTTGGGTTTACCTGTTGGTTGCAGAAGCTGGTGTTGTACATCTTGCTTCTAGAGATGGGCACAAATGTTTCGTTATTGTTTTTAAATTGCTTTTGTTTCATTCAAAATGAAACAATTTTTTTTTAAAAAAAGGTGGGTTCAGGTTGGCACTGTTTTTTCTTTCTTTTTTCTTTTTTACTCACACCGACCAGCTGGCCCACAGGCCGGGTCGGCGCATTTAAAAAAAAAATATTTTTATTTACAGTGGTACCTTATATAAAGGAATTAATTCGTTCCAAATGAAATTCTGTTAAGCAAATTTTCCTGTATACAAATTTCCCATAGGAATGCATTGAAAACAGAGTAATCCCTAATCGCGACCATTTTTATGTTGTATGGATTTGCCCCCTAGGCAATTCTGTTAAGCAAATTTCCCCTATCTCCAGAATTTTTTATGTTGTACAGATTTTATGTTATACAAACAATTTGTTATATGAAGGTCCACTGTATTTTTTATTTTTTATGTTATTTGTAAAAACTTTTTTACTCTCCTGCCGGCTGGTCAGTGCTTTTTTTTTTTTTTAATTTATCACACCAACCAGCTGGCCCACTGCTGGCTCAGGGTATTTTTTTTAATCCCCCACCTGATCACGACCGATCAGTAGTGGCTTGGGCAGGAAAAAGGAGCTTGTGGTTTCCCCTGCATTGTGTGTGTGTGTGGTGGGGGTGGCTTTTCCCCATAGGAATGCATTGAAGCAATGCATTCCTATGGGACAACAAAAAACAAAATGAACGAAATAGAAATTTCTGTTTTATTTTGTTTCATTTTTCTTTGATGGGTCTGTTCGTTATTCATTTCATTCAATAACGAAATGAACAACAAATAACAAAATGAATTAAAAATTTGTTTCGTGCCCATCTCTACTTGCTTCTGTTTTCATTCACAGACCACTGCACTGCTTGGTGAGCCACAACCACTACTAGGCTTGGCTCCAGCTTCTGAGGGCGCTTTTACACGACCTCTAAAAATCTGCCTGCAACTTAAATTCGGACCAGAGATCATGGGGGCTTGTCGCTCTTCCTGTGTTCCCACCCCTCCGCACTCCATTGTTCCTGTCTGCGTGAGGGGAGGGAGAAAAAAGGGAGAGAAAAATGCAGGCTCACCTCTGTCTGCTGTCAGAGCCACCCCGAGCTGCCCTGTAGTGATTCCTGTCTCTTAAAGGGGCAGCGGGGACAAAAAAAACCAAACAAACAGAAGGCGAGGGAGCCCGGCATTCACAGCTTTACAATGCACATCGGAAGATTTTTTACCTCCTGGAGGCCAGGTACTTGAAAAGTGCACTGGGATGCGTTTAGGTGGGCATGGTCATACTTAATTTTTTAAAAGTCTGGAGCTGGTGGGGAAACATTTTTAAGCTCCAGATCTGGGAGCCCTTTGCCTCGGATTTTATGTGTCATGTAAAAGTGCCCTGAGAGTGGGCTGGTGCACCCAAACTTAATTTCCTCTTCCAAAACAATGGCATACAAAGCAACCAACATGTCCATAGGATAGCTGACTGTTTTTAAGGCAGCATGTTTGGCTTGCATTCTACACCTTCTGAATGGTCTCCTGCCACATTAATCAGGCCCACTGGGGAAAATCCAGTGTGGAGACGGGAAGCCAGGTGGATGCCTCCGAATGGAGTCATGAACCTCTCTGAGGCTGGAAGCACAATGCTAATGAAGGCATGGCAGCCGCATGCAAAACATACCTTTGTAGGGCTCAGTGTTGTGATGTAAATGAGGAATCAGCAAGATGCAAAGTGTAAATGGAAACACAGCAAGTGGCAGAACAAGTGTAATCTGTGTGAAGTACAACACAGAAAGGAAATCGAATTTGGAAATGGGCTGGCAACCTAGGTAGCAAATTTCATATGTCATATTCAATGTAATCAGAGAGTAGTAGATGCAACTTGTGGATCCAAGGAGACATTTGGATTTTCTGCTGGTAGTCTGGAAAGATAATCCTGGGTTGAAGGGAATTTATGTAGCTCAGAGTAAGGTAATGTAATATTTTAGGACAGGGATTGAGAGAGAGAGAGAGAGAGAGAGAGAGAGAGAGAGAGAGAGAGAGGAAGTGGTACACGGAGCTATTGGTTCATTGATATCAGATTGTGTCTGGTATCTGAGCTGGTCCAGTCAATCAATCAATCAATCAATCGATCAGTCAGTCAGTCAATCAGTCAATCAATCAATCAATCATCAGTCAATCAATCAATCACATTAGTTGTCAAAGTAGCACTTACTTCTAAGTTGCCATATACTGTATTAGGACATTGCTGGTGGGGTGGAGTCAATAAATCCAATGAAAAAAGCAAAGTGTTTAAAACAATCTCAGGCCTATAAAGGTATCGCCTGTAACCTATTTTTGTAATTGTGTTTTGTGATGGCTACACGGCTCACTCCCCCTTTTTTGCTCTCACAGGCATGATAAACTAATTTAAAAGAACTTAACATCTCAAACTGGATACCCAATGTTGTGTGGTGAAAAGGGGGATGGATTAGGACTCCGGAGGCCTGTGTTTGAATCCTCAACCAGCCATGGAAACTCATTGGAGATGTGAAAGTGGTAAAATCACTCCAAGAAGACGGTGTCAAAGAGTGATTGATCTGTGAATGTCCCACCAAAAACATGACACTTGACAGGTCTGACTCTGTCTCTAAAAGGTTCACCATCACTAGCCTATATTTAATGAGTGTTGGGCAGGGTTGCATATATGTATATACTTGAATATAAGCCTAGTTTTTCTGCCCTAATTTTGGGCTGAAAAAAGGGGCCCTCGACTTATATGTGGGTCAATACTTTTAGCCACTGAGGCAAGTGCTTGGGTTGGTGGCTACAAGTCATTTTTAACATCACACACCACTCCCCCAGCTCACAAAGGAGGAGCTGCCAGGCCCTGCTGCATTTCCCACCCTAGACTTATACTCGAGTCAATACGTTTCCCCAGTTTTGGGGGGTTAAATTAAGGGCCTCGACTTATACTCGGGTCAACTTATACTTGAGTAAATATGGTATGTGACTTTCACATACCCTAGGCCATTGTCCATCTCCTACCAACCTTCCTCAGACTGAAGATGGTACTTGGATGAGTGACAAAATGTTTCAATCTCACAAGAAAAAAAGTCCAGTTGCCATGACTCAACTCCTGGGTCATCTCATCTGGTAGACTGCAAATCTCCACAGACATTTCAACTAAAGCAGTTACCCAGAAGTGAGGTTTTGTTTTTTTTGATGTGCAAATGAAATAAGATGTGTACATGTATTGACTTTTCCCTTTTGTCCAACACTCAAAACTGAGATAGCTATTTTGATTCAACTCCGTCCAGGTATTTATGAAGATGTGTGGCTTGTGGTTCTGCTGGCCACTGAGATGGATGAATAAGTGCCCTCTTGTCCACCAGCACATACCAAGAGAGAGCAGACAATATTGCTCAGTAGAGATGGGCACGACTCAGGAAAAAAATTTCGTTTTCGTTTTCGTTTTCGTTTTCGGCTAGGGTCCGTTTCGTTTCATTTCCGTTTTCGTGAGCTAATTTTCAAAATTTTTTGTTTTCGTTTCGTTATGTAACGAAAACAAAAACCGAAAACAAAAACGAATTTTTTTTCATTTCTCCCCATTTAGCTCCATTGAGTGCTTTTCCAGTAACGAAAAACGAAAACTGGCTCAAAATTAGTCGTTTCGTTTCTGTTTTCAGTCCATTTTTGAACTGTTTTTTGTTTTCGTTTCGTTACGTAACGAAAACGAAAAAACGAAAACAAAAACGAAAATACCGCTAAGTCGTGCCCATCTCTATTGCTCAGCCAAAAACCACACACTTATGTGTGATACATATGTTAAGCACAAGGTGATACATATGTTAAGCAATGGTGATACATATGTTAAGCACAAGAATGAATCCTCTTAGGAAATAACATGACCAATTGCAACATTCCTGCTTATGCAGTGCCCTTTAATTGCTTATTTCTGTAAGCAAAGCCAGGGCTCCAGTCTGTTTTTCATGTTTTTTAGATTCCTGCAGATTGCTCTCTGTTGCGCTTAGAACTGTGGTAGCTTACTCCACTTTGCAAGATTCCAGATGGGAATCTAATGCCTTTTACGATACCCGGCCTGTCACCTCCCCCCCTTTTATACTCTGTCCCACTGCTAATATTTTTTGCCTGCCCTTTGGATAACAGCTGCAACTTGGGCCTGACAGCTTCACAACTACTTTCCCCTCTAAGAATATCCCACCAAATCATTCCCTTAATCTCCCTCCTGAAATTATTTTTCCATTCAACAAAGAGTCGCCCTAGCTTGCTCTCATGTTCATTGTTCTACATCTGTCCCTATTGCTATATAGCAGCAGTTCAAGATCTGCAAATCTGATGGAATTTGCTTTGTCGACATCCACAGCAGAAGCTCCGAGTCTCGCTTACTATGATGTGAACTGTGGTGTCCAGTGCAAGAAAGAATGGACCCAGGTCCCATTTGGATGCCTAAGCGGTTATGTTATTTGATGGTGCACCTCTAGGGCATTGGTAGACTTTGCTATGGTCCAGGAATGAAGTGATAACAATGCTTTCAAGTTTGCTTCTGACAGGTAAAGGCTTAAGGGAAGTTAGATACAAGAGAACATAAGAAGAGCCATGCTGGATCAGGCCAAAGGCCCATCTAGTCCAGCTTCCTGTATCTCACAGCGGCCCCACCAGATGCATCTGGGAGCTCATGAGACTAGATATCTGTCTCCTGATACCACTCCCCTGCATCTGGCCCTTGAAGTATCCTGGTTTAAAGCCTAGAGATTACACATCTCCATCATGGTCTGTAACCTGTGATGGACTTTTCCTCCAGGAATCTGTCCAGTCCCCTTTTGAAGGCATCCAGGTCAGATGCCATCACCACATTGTGTGGCAGGGAATTCCATAGAATTACAACGCGCTGGGTAAAAAAATACTTTCTTTTGTCAGCTTTTACTCTCCCAGCCCTCAATTTGAGTGTATGTCCCCTAGTTCTGGTATTTTGGGAGAGGGAGAAGAGCTTCCCTCTATCCACTTTACTCATACCCTGCATTATTTTGTATGTCTCAATCATATCCCCCCTCAGGCGCCTTTTTTCCAGACTAAAGAGGCCCAAATGTTTTAGCCTTTCTTCATAAGGGAGGTGCCCCAGCCCACTAATCATTTTAGTCGCCCTCTTCTGCACCTTTTCCAGTTCCACTATGTCTTTCTTGAGATGCGGTGACCAGAATTGTACACAATACTCCAGGTGGGGCCTTACTATTGTTTTGTATAATGGCATTATAATGTTGGCTGTTTTATTTTCAATCCCCTTTTTGATAATCCCTAGCATGGAATTGGCCTTCTTCACCGCTGCCGCACATTGGGGAGACACCTTCATGGAGCTGTCCACCAACACACCAAGATCTCTTTCCTGATCCGTCACGGATAACTCAGAGCCCATGAGTTGATAGATGAAGTTTGGATTTTTTGCCCCAATATGCATTACTTTACATTTGGTTACATTAAAACGCATTTGCCATTTCTCAGCCCACTCCCCCAGTTTAGAGAGATCCTTCTGGAGCTCTTCACAATCTTCTCTGGTTTTTACCACACGGAAAAGTTTTGTGTCATCTGCAAACTTGGCCACCTCACTGTTTATCCCTGTCTCCAGGTCATTTATGAACAGATTGAAAAGCACCGGTCCCAGGACAGAGCCCTGGGGCACACCGCTTTTCACTTCTCTCCATTGTGAAAATTTCCCATTGACACCTACTCTTTGTTTCCGGGATCTCAACCAGTTCTCAATCCATAAGAGGACCTGCCCTCTTATCCCCTGACTGTGCAATTTTCTCAGCAGCCTTTGGTGAGGGACTTTGTCAAAAGCCTTTTGAAAATCCAGATAGACTATATCCACCGGTTCACCCAAATCCACGTGCCTGTTGACCTTTTCAAAAAATTCTAAGAGGTTTGTCAGACAAGATTTACCCTTACAGAAGCCATGCTGATTTTCTCTCAGCAAGGTTTGTTCTTTTATGTGTTTTAAGATTTTCTCTTGGATGAGGCTTTCCACCATCTTCCCTGGGACAGATGTAAGGCTAACCGGCCTGTAGTTTCCCAGGTCCCCCCTCCTTCCTTTTTAAAAAATCTGCTATCCTCCAGTCCTCCGGCACTGTGGCCGTTTTAAGAGACAAGTTGCATATAACCGTTAAGAGATCTGCAATTTCATTTCTCAGGTCCCTAATAACCCTTGGGTGGATGCCATCTGGGCCCGGTGACTTGTCAATCCTCAATTTATCAATTAGTCTTAAAACCTCCTCTCTTTTAACCTGTATTTGATTTAATTCTTTAGTCAAGAGGGGCGGCTGAGGCAGCGGAATCCGCTCAAGGTCCTCTGTCGTGAAGACAGACGCAAAGAACTCATTCAATTTCTCTGCAATGTCCAAGTCTTCCTTAACCTCCCCTTTTCCTCCCTCACCATCCAGAGGGCCAACTGGTTCTCTGGCAGGTTTTCTACTTCTAACATATTTAAAGAAGCTTTTATTATTACCCTTTATATTGCTAGCCATTCGTTCCTCAAAGTCTTTCTTTGCCTCCCTTATCATCTTCTTACATTTCTTTTGCCAGAGTTTGTGTTCCTTTTTATTTTCCTCATTTGGGGAGGATTTCCATTTACTGAAGGACCTCTCCTTGTGCTTTAGAGCCTCTCTAACTCCACTTGTTAACCATGCCGGTGTCCTCTTGGACTTAAATGAGCTCTTCTTTCTTTGTGGTATGCACTTGTGCTGGGCCTCTATTATTGTTGTTTTAAACAGGCTCCATGCACTCTGAAGAGATTGGATTCTTCTAACCTTCCCCTTCAGTTTCTCTCTAACTAGTTTCCTCATCTGAGGGAAGTTTGCCCTTCGAAAATCAAGGGTTTTTATGTCTGATTTGGTTGACACTCTTCCTCCAACATGCATGGCAAAGGTAATTGCAGCATGGTCACTGTTCCCCAGAGGCTCAGTGACATTCACACCCCTGACCAGGTCCTGAGTATCACACAATATTAGATCCAGAGTTGCCTGTTCTCGGGTGGGTTCCGTGACAAGTTGCTCTAAGGCACAGTCATTCAGCAAGTCGAGAAACCCAGTTTCTCTTTCTTGCCCGGAGCTCGCATTGGCCCAGTCAATGTGGGGATAATTGAAGTCCCCCATGATTACTATCCTATCCCTCTTAGCCACCTCCATGATTTCTCTCCTCATTTCAAGGTCCCCCTCAAGGTTTTGATCTGAGAAAGCAATGAAGCTAAGATTAGCTATCCCTCCCTGCTTTTGTTGGTGTTTCTACTTCACACAGAACATGGAAAACCAGGAAGCCTCCATGGGTCCAAAATGCAACAGCCAGATTGATGACTGGAGCTGGTTATGGGATCACGCAATACCACAATTACAGCAGCTCCATTGGCTGTCAATCCATATCCAGACCCAACTCAAAGAGTTGGCTCCAAATTTTAAAGCTTGGGTCAGGCTGTTTTAAGCACCACATCTTCCTTTATGAGCCTGCTCAAGTATTAAGATAATCAGGAGAGGCTGTTCTCTCGGTTCCGTCCCATCCACTGGTGCATTTGGTGAGGACACGGGGGAGGGCATCCTCTGTCACTGCTCCCAGACTCTGGAACTCCCTCCCACTGGAGGCCAGCCTGGCCCCATCTTTGCTGTTCTTCTGCAAGCAGGCAAAGACCTTTCTCTTCCCCGCAAGCTTTCCCTCAATGATTGGATGCCTGAGTGGGTTTTTTTTAAAGGATTTCCATTCCTTGTTTTGAATGCTTTTTAAAATGTTGCTTTTACCATTTTTTAGTATGGTACTGCTTCGATCCTTTTTAGTATTTATATACTCATTGTTGTTAGCTTTAAATACTTTATTTTAATTATGTGAGCCACCTGCAGCTGTTTTGTAGGAGAATGGCAGGATACAAACAAACAAACAAACAAACAAACAAACAAACAGGTGACCCTCTTTTCCCACAAGCTTCTCCTTCCTTAGCTGTTTACCTTTTAATTTTCCTAAACCAGTGATGGCAAAACTTTTAGAGACCGAGTGGCCAAACTGTGATTCAAAACCCACTAATTTTTTTTGCAAAGTGTCAATGCAGCCATTTAACCTGAATTCAGGTGGCTGTGAAGGGGCAATGTTGGGTGCCCACAGAAAGGGCTCCGAGTGCCACCTTTGGCACCCATGCCATAGGTTCGCCAACCCTGTCCTAAACCCTACATGCTGTCACTACATGGATCTCTTTGTCAAAAAGTTTCAAAAAGAGAAATGAGAAGAATTGATTTAGAAATGGTCTGTGGATACCTGCTCCCTCAGCCCCTTCCTCAGTCTGTGCCGCTGTAATCGCTGTAATCGTGTTCCTGCATCTATTCTGTATGCATTAATCTTTGATGTGTTGCTTCACACAGCACCATTTTTTTAACAAAAGCACCTGCAAAAAAAATCTCTTTATCACCTCTGGCACAAATAGAAATCAGTCACCCCAAAACAGTTACTCTGAACGGGAGGGGAGAGGAAAAATCAGTCACCCCATCAACCTTGTGAGGAAATGAAAAAAAAAGAAATAAATAAATAAAATAAAATAAATGCTTTTGTGTCTTTCTTATTTTTTTGAGGGAGGGGGCAACCTTTACTTCACCCTCACATCAGATAATATTTTCAAGTGACAGAAGATGAATGCACCCTGTAGTTTAGATGTCAAATCCCCTCTCATCCATTTAGTATAGCAGAAAATTGGGCTTTGCATGGGAAATGTTTATAACTGCACTCTGTTAAGTCAATTCTGATATATGGGCTCCCTTAAGAACGTAAGAACATAAAGAAGAGCCATGCTGGGTTTTGTGATGGCTACACGACTCCTCAACTTGTTTTGCTTCAATTAGTTACTTTTAAAAGTCATTTTTAAAGAACAGATTAAATGGCATTAGAGGCACGTCCCAGATGCTCTTCTGTGCAATACAGCACCTGAATCATGGATACCAAGCCAAATGCCACTGGAGGGAAACTCAAATTGCTTCTGCGATTCTCTTATAAAAGAGTAGTTGGCATTTACTGTAGTTGGCAGTTGAGAAAACTCTTCACCTGCACACAACACACTTTAAAATCTTAATGGGAAGTTTGGCAGTTAACTCATCTTTCATTTGAACACCTCACCTTCCCTCTAGCACTACTTTACAACCTCCATCAGTTTATCCTAATTTCCAGATTTCTCTTCCCTGGCTTGAGAAGAAACCCATCTTCTTCTAAGCTGCCCTTGTTCATATTTTGCCACCTGTTTCTGCTCATCAGAAGCAAGTGGCCTCGAGTTAAAATACCCACTGGAATATAGAAGATCTCAGGGCTTACATTACTATAGATCTGGCTCTGTATTTGACCAGGAGGGGGTGATGGATAGTGGGGGAGCAGTAAAGGACACTGATAATATTCTTATGCCTGGTTGCACTTGCACCAGAGAGATTGGTCAGTGCTCCCATTTGGGTAGTGAGAGACAGAAAACGAATTGGTCAACTACAGTTGAAAGTTGGATGGATTGGTACAGGCCAGATGTGCAGACCAAGAATGGGGATTCGAGGTGCAGGACACACTGTCAAGTCGGACTTAAGTTTCACTGGTGATTCAACTTGAAGTTGACTTGGGTTTTTCCTTCCACAATTCAGATTTGCCTTGTGACTCAGAAGCCACCCACCCTCCTTTTTTTCCTAGGGGAAAAGGCTTGCCTTTAATAGGGGCTTGGGCTTGGGGTTTGGGACTTGGTAGCAAAGACTCAGACTCAAAGATTTGCCATCGTCCCTGGTTCAGCACTATCCTTGCAAATGCCTCTATTCATCCTAGAGTTTCAAAACCTGTTGTGCTTGAGTATATTCACAATCCCCATATTTTTTCCCAGAGAGACTCCTTCTGTGCCCCCCCCCCATTGTTACTGCTATGATTATGATGATGGTGATAGTACAGTAAAAGTGCATGTCAAACCTAATGTAATGCTTCAGAGTGGTGTAACTTCACTAGTGCAAGAAATAACTAGCTCACATGTGCGGAGGGAACCTTTACCTTTACCTTGTTATTTATGTTTAAAAGTTGTTTTTAAAGGATGTTTTAGGCACTGATAGAGACATAGTACCGGAAAAGTTTCAGTTTTAGTTTTGTAATAGAAACTGAGGCCAGAGTTAGGCCAGCCTGGTCTTTCTTTGGGTGTACAAAACTGAGGGGTGGGTCTCCCAGAACAGAGAATTGTGGGAATTGAAGTTGGGCAATATGGATAATTGATGGAACATGCCTGTTTTCAGTTATTAATCAATCCTAAGTCCTCCTTTCCTAAGCAGAGCAACAAATAATGCATAGACTATTATACAGAGAAGGTGGTTTGAGAGAGGAGTCAGGGAAGCCATTCATGTGAACAATACCCAGACAAATCAAAAAGCCTTCACCACCAAGGCCATAGCTAATGACCCATTCTTGATAGGTTTTAGCACCTTAGGCCATTGTTCATCTTAAGGCGATGGATACTATTGTCTACCTAATAAGCCTGTTCAGGCCATTGTTCATCTTATGAGCCTATTTCAGACCAGGGTGACAAAAGGTCAAAGCTGACTATAAGATGGAGGACTTGCACTAGCTGTATTCAGACTGATGAAGCTGTTTGGATGAGCAGCGAAACGTTTCTATCTCTCAAGAAAAAGAACTCCAGTTGCCATGACTCAACTTCCAGATAAACTCACCTGGATGACTGAGAATCTTCACAGACATTGCAGAAACTTACTTTTCTTCAGAAACAGTTAAGACAGAAAACAATGTTTTCTGAACATTCTAATGAGGAACAATGAGTAATTCCTTTTGAAGCACCACTTTTAAAGCTGCAGGAGTGTCCTCCCAGATACAAATCTACAGAGAATAGACATAAGGTTTAAGTTGCTAATCTATATTTCACAACTCTCAGAAAACTCTGATGGATAGTAAAAACCTCCAAGGGTTTTTCAAATGTCCAATGAAAGACTTTCTCCTATATTTTCCCTTTAATCATATAATGGATACAAAGTCTATACATTTTTTTTTGTGCCAGCACCCCCAATGCAATATTCTAAATAAATTAATAAATGAAATTTTCTTCCTGCACCTTTCATGGCTAGGAACATATAAAATTACTCCTTGAAGCCTACACAAGGAGCGCAAACTTCATTTATGCCCTATTGAACACATTACGGAGCATAAATCAGCTTGGTTTTTAACTGTCCCTCTGCAATGTTTCCAGAATGGCCCAATTCCCCCTATTTCACATGGACTCCCTCCAAAATTCTGCCAGCACTCCTGAAAATCTTAATAACTTTGGAGAAAGAGCAGGTTTTTCTGAGGAGTTTCAGATTACCTGGTTTCCTTCCCTTCCCTACCACCAGGCCTCTGATAAACACACACAGGATTGAGGTAGGGGAAATTACTTCATTTCATTGTGTCCTTATCAATTACCAGCATCTAGATATCTGGGTTTTTTGCCAGCAACACCTCCCCCCCTCCTCTCTCATATATTTCTGGAGAGAGAGGAGAGAGACCCCCAACAATCAAAACCGTTGTATCCCCCCCCCCAAAGATTGGAATGGAAATTCATTTCATTAATGAAAATATTCAGCATGCTGCCTTTTTCCTTTCCATCCCCCCCTTTTTTGGTTAGGTTTTTTTTGGGGGGGGGGTTGGGCCCATTTGTTCGGCATTAGGAAGGACTCCAAAGCTACATTTCACAGATGTAATGGCTTGCCTCGGATTTTGTGGATATGAATTAATGCCCCCAGATGCCCCACCCTCTGGATGACCTCCAGCTCGGTCTAGGAGACGGGAAGGCATACGGCAGAGATTTAGTGCTCTCATTGGGTTGGCTTAAGAATCCAAGACTTTCAGCTGTTTATACCTGTACTTCAACTAATATATTTCAGATAGTTGGACTGTGAGAGTTTGCATGTGTGTGAAACCATATGGGCCAATCATAGGCATCAAGAAGGATTATGCTCTCTCTCTCTCTCTCTCTCTCT
>JAHTLZ010000280.1:1529022-1550051 GCA_023846285.1 Phrynocephalus versicolor | reverse complement strand
ATATGTGCACAGAAATGTGTTTATGAGGGAAAGTCAAGCATTTCAGGGACATTCTAGCAAACACTGCATGCAGAAAGTATGCACTTCAGGGAAATGTGCACACAAAATGCATGTGTTAAATGCATTGGGTACAGAAGTAAATGTATTTTATTTTTAAATTAGAATGAATAGTTTAAACCCATGCAATCCATGAACTGCTGGACAGCTCCATAGTTTGGGTAGTTGAGAGTCCAGTTTTAATGTTGTAAGATGCCTCTTCAAATTCACTGTTCTTAACTTGAATATACTGCATCTTAAATGATCTTGGTTGTACATTGTCCTTCAGTATTGTAAGCTGCCTAGAGTCCTTTCCTGAGGAGAAAAGTGGGGTAAAAATATCAAAAATAAATTCAGTATTTAAACCCCCCACTCTTTTACCATGGCCGGATGTGATGACTCATGTGTTTCCTTTGAACTCTGCAGTTTTAAGATTTTTCTATATAACAACTTGGCCCTGATCAGTGATAGACAGAGTGCTACAGGATTTGCCATCCTATACAACTCCCACATGAGTCCTTACAGGATTGCAATTGAAGCCTGTTGGCCAACAGATACCAGAACTAGGGGACATCCACTCAAATTGAGGGTTGGGAGAGTGAGAAAAGACAAAAGATTTTTTTTTAAAACAGTGTGTTGTTAGTCTGTGGGACTCCCTGCCACAGGTGGTGGTGATGGCATCTGGCCTGGATGCCTTCAAAAGGGGATTGGACAGATTCCTGGAGGAAAAGTCCATCACAGGTTATAAACCATGCTGAAGATGTGTCATCTCCAGGCTTAAAACTGGGGTACTTCATGGGCCAGATGCAGGGGAGTGGTATCAGGAGAAAGAGATCTATTCTCATGCGCTCCCAGACACATTGGGTGGGGCCACTGTGAGATACAGGAAGCTGGACTTGATGGGCCTTTGGCCTGATCCAGCATGGCTTTCTTACGTTCTTATGTTCTTATGACAGATACTCAACCCTGAGAGAGAGAAGGGGAGGACCAGATCTAGAACAGAATTCCTTCCATCTGAAAAGTCATTTCTTCTCTCCATGGGAACTGCAGTTCTTGTAAGGGCAGGACTTACAACAGGAGTCTCTGTCCCTTGGCCAAACTCTATTTTTCTGCAAAAACAGCAAAGTGTCAACTTCCAGATTCACATGTTTCGCATGATGCCGGTTTAAGAGGCCTGCAGCCCACACTCTTGCTGAAGTGGGCTGTCATCTGAAATCTTATTCCAAATTGTAACTTGCCAGTCCTTAGTGATGCTGTTGGACTCTTTGTTGGTCCTACATTGGCAATCGTCACCCCTCTTGAAATTGCTTTCTCAAACTTGTTTGGAAGCAGCTATGACAATCAAGCCCGTATATATAAAAACAAACTTAATATAATTTCATCATAAAGAGATGCCTGGAAAGGGGAACAGCCCTGTGAGATGGTCAGAATTGTCTCTGGGTAAGATAACAGTTCTGCTGAAATACTTCTCTTTAGGGGCGTGTATCTTCTCTGAGCATAAGACGAGCACAGAGTTTACTTATCTTCTGTTTCCAGCAAGATGACTTAATGTGGATTAGTTACACCTCAACATAATTTCCTCCCTCCCAGCTATACTTACAAATAAGACTGGAAGGAGAAGCTTGGTTTTCCCACCCCTTTCACCACTTGTTTATGGTTTATGTGGGATTTTAATCCATTTAATTGATTGTTGGCCAAAAGCCATGCTACGTTCCCCTCTGCTCATTTACATGGGAAGGTGTATCCTGATAGAGTAAATAATTTACATGCACATGCTAGCGGACATTTAGTTCCTGTCACCTCCTTTTAAAAGCTCTTGAACAGTCTGCTTTAAAAAAAAACTCTTGATTTACAGTAGTATGTGTAGAACATATTGCTTATCATGTGTTACTTCCCATACAAAATAAAACATTGTAGCTTATGGAACCTTACCACAATAATATTCTCAAAACAGAACATAAATGAATGTAGCGTCTTCCATCTCCTTTTTTGTTTGGATGGTTACAATTATAGACTTAAATTCCTAATGATGTTTTAATTAGGTGTCTATCCATCACATGAAATAGACAGCCTTAAAGACACATCTATGAAACATTTCATTGCACACAAAACAAATGTCTGTGTATGAAAATGTATCATATTTCTGAGGAAAACTTTAAATTACCAATTTCTGTGTCTTCTTCTTTTTCCAATTTGTTAATACTCGGTTGGTAAAAATATCAAAGTTGTCTGGGTATGCTTGGTCAAAAACTAGCCTGGTCAGTACTGATTGTGGGGTTAAACATTGACGGTTTACTGTATTCGATAGGATTGATTAGTGGACATTGTAACAAGACCGGCCACAGCAGAAGTTCATATGCTGTATATCGACATTAGAGATGGGAAACAAACAAACAAACAAACAAACAAACAAACAAACAAACAAACAAACAAACAAACAAACAAACAAACAAACAAAGAACAACAAATGCTGTTTTGTCATTTTGTTACATAACAAAAGAGTAGGATGAGTTTTGTTATGAAACAAAACAAAATATATATTTTTCTTCTAGGAATGAAATGATTCATCCTAGAGAAACCAAAATCACAGAGTAGCTTCTTTGGACACTTCCCTATAAGCCCTCCAAATTTGAAAAGAGTTGGGGTTCAGGGGGCTGAGTTATTAAACTCCAAAGGGGGTCTCCCTAAGAGAAAATCGTTTCAAATTGAGCCGGAAAGCGCTTCTGGGGCCACAGAGGGGTCTGGAGGCCTCCGTGGTTGAGTGCAGAGGCCTCTGCAGGTGCTGTGGATGGGTCCAGAGGCATCTGCTGAGGCTGCAGCGAGGGTCAGAGGCCTGGCGGCCTGGAACCAGCAGTCCTGACCCAGCTGCAAGAGGGGCGAGTGGTGGTGGGGGAGGGGTGACATTGCTTGTGGAACAAGGCAAAAATCAACATAATTTTTTTGCTCATTAATCAAAAATACTCATTAGCCAAGGTAGTCATAAATAAAGGTACCACTGTGTTCATGTTCAATTGTCATGTTGGTACTTTGTGATAAATAAGTGGGTTTTGGTTTGCAATTTGGACACTTGGTCTTCATCACTGCTGTAGGATGAATCATTTTGTTCCTAGAGGAAAAAATGGTTTTTCATTTTGTGGCTCTACATGCACAGTGGTTAAATGCCTGTCCTGCAGGTTAAACTGTGCCCATGGCCTGGGGTTTATTCCCAGGTAACAGGCTCATGGTTGACTCAGCCTTCCATCCTTCCGAGGTAGGTAAAATGAGTACCCAGCTCGCTGGTGGCAGGGCAATGTGTAGCCTGCATAATTAAAAAAAATGTGTAAACCACCCAGAGACAACTTGAAGTGGTATGGGGCGGTATATAAGTAGAACCCTTTGCTTTTGCTTAGCTTTCGTAACGAAACGCGTCCTACTGTTTTGTTGTGTAACAAAATGACGAAACAGCATTTCATTTTTTGTTTCCTGCCCACTCACTGACTGCAGTGTGCACTTCCCTCCTCCACCTCCTCCAGGTGCAACCCAATCAGACATGGAGGAGATGAAGGCGGGGAGCATGTGCTGTGATTGGTGAGTGGGCAGCCACGCTGAGGAGGTGGTGTGGGAAGTGTGCTTCACCTGGGGAACAGGTGAACATGCAGAGAGAGCCTGAAGGGCAGAACGTGCAGTGACTGTGGAACACGGGGGTGGGCACTTCGCCACACGAGGCCAAACCACTGAACTGCAGCTTGTGCTTGTCTGTAGTACTGAGTGATTTCCACCCTGCTGATTCCTACTGCTGCAGGAATTTGTGTCAATCTGCTGGTTTATCTGGATTAAGAGCATAAGAACATAAGAACATAAGAACATAAGAAAAGCCATGCCGGATCAGGCCAAAGGCCCATCTAGTCCAGCTTCCTGTATCTCACAGTGGCCCCACCAAATGAAATGCCTCTAGGAGCACACAAGATTAGATATCTGTCTCCTGATACCACTCCCCTGCATCTGGCCTTTGAAGTACCCCAGTTTTAAGTCTGGAGATTACACATATCCATCATGGTTTGTAACCTGTGATGGACTTTTCCTCCAGGAATCTGGCCAATCCCTTTTTGAAGGCATCCAGGCCAGATGCCTTCAGCACATCCTGTGGCAGGGAGTTCCACAGACTAACAGCGCGCTGGGTGAAAAAATATTTTCTTTTGTCTGTTCTTACTCTCCCAGACCTCAATTTGAGTGTATGTCCCCTATTTCTGGTATTTTGTGAGAGCGAGAAGAGTGCCCCTCTACCCACTTTACTCATGCCCTGCATTATTTTGTACATCTCAGTCATATCCCCCCTCAGGTGCCTTTTTTCCAGACTGAAGAGCCCCAAATGTTTTAACCTTTCCTCATTAGGGAGCTGCCCCAGCCCAGTAATCATTTTAGTCACTCTCGTCTGCACCTTTTCCTGCACCTTTACATTGTTAAACCAAAATGGCTATAACTTTTCTGGACTGATCATGGAGTCTGAAGACATGACAGACCCTGGAGGGAGGAGGGAGCCAACCAAATTTCAAGCAGTTAGCTCTACGGTTTTGTTTGCTAAGCATCTTTATATCTGCTTTATTGGATTTGATTTTTTTGCTCCGGACACAAATTAGTTTGTAAATTTGGTTTGCTCTGGTCTGGAATTGAGTCTGGCAATTCTGTTTCCTCTTGTACCACCTACAGATCTGTCCAGATCAGACCATTTTGGTTAGCCATCCTGCCATCAGCAAAGCTGATGGAAAACGCTACACATTTTTCAAGGCATGGGCTTAGGTTTCTAGCCTTAAGGAAGCAAATGGATTTGATAGCAACATCATGAGTGGAAGAATAACAAACTTTTGAAGGCTTCCGTTAGAGAATAGCGGGGTGTTAAAAGCAAGAAATCCAACAAGATGACTTGGCTAAGATAAGGAAAGATTCCCTATTGTTAAAAAAAAAAAAACAACTCACTGGTTTATCTCCAATCTCCAAAATGGTAACATTAGCGTGGGAATTAATCTGAGTTTTGGGGGAGTTTTCATTTTGTTTTGTTTTTGAGGTGGTGGCTGTTGTGAAGCATAATGAGCTGTTTAACGGTGTAAATAAAAAGATCTAAAGATTCAATAAACGATCATGCTACAAAATGATGATAATCATCTCAGGCAAAAGGGGCTCTGTCTTCGAAAGCCTTTCCCAGCTGGAGACAAATGATTGTGGATAACATTGTAAATACTGTAACCTCTAAGCTGCCTCCTAATTAAACGGATGCTTCCCTTTCTCCTGGGCATTGAATATATGAACCAATTAAGAAAAAGCTTATTCCTTCTTCCATGCAAGGTCTAAACAAGTCCTTCTTGACAGAGAAGGAAAGAAAACAACAAACAACAAACAAACCACAACCACAACCACAACAAACAACAGCAGAAACCAAAGTGACGTGTTGGGTGTGCCGATAACGAAGCATTTCGGCTTTAAGCAAATTTTGCACCTGTAACATGGAGAAATATAGCCGTAGCCCTTGAAAAATTACCTCGATGCTGCAGAGTGCCATGAAAATTTATCTTGGAGATGATTTTATTGCATGGTTACCCCAGCCAATTAAATCAATAAATCTTGACTGTCAGGGAGGCTGGCCTGGCGCCAGGAAGAAATGAAATGCGCAGAATCGGTAAATAAAAGGTTTCTGACAACTCATTCCAGGAATTATTTAGCAGTGTGCACCTTAAGTTGTTGATCTTTATTTTTCCTCTCCTGCTTTTTGCCTTCACTTTCCCTTAAAAGGTGGGGAGGGAGCAGCATAAGGTGCGGCTGCTGTCTCTTGTGTTTATCGGCATCCTTTCAGAGGAGTGATTATGTTAACCGACACAGAGGAACTCATTAAAAACAGAACAGGGGGGGGGAGGACAGAATTCCACCCCCCCTCTCCAGTTGATTCCCTACTCACCTATGAGCACAGGAGATAACAGAGGTTTTCTGGGCTGCTTTGTCTTGGGAGCTGACGGCTGCAAGCATTTGCTCCTGACTTCAGGGATGGTTTCTGAGGTGGTATGGTAGTTAATCAGGATGGTGGTTTGGAGGATCCCAGCCATGGTTAGCCATGGCTGAGAATTCAGACTGAAGGACATAATTCTGCTGGCCAAGGAATTGGTGATCAGTTGCAGAGATGGAAGCTGGAGTTTAGAAGGCATTGCTTATCACCAGCCAGGGAGAAGGCACCCAGTCTGGAATACAATAGGGCCAGCGTGCCATATTTTCCCCATGTATAACTCTACATTTTTTTGTCTAAAAGAATTGGCCTAAAAATTGAGAGCTGTCTTCCACATGGCTCTTCTTATGTTCTTATGAAAACCAGTGACTCCTGATGCAGAAGAACCACAATTCAACACACTCCACTTCCATTTTAAGGGTGGAACTGGATGGAGGGACCAAAATCCCGATGAAGGAGGATCAGTCACAAGCCAAGAGCCTACCTCCCCTTCAACTGGCTTAGATCCAGGGCAGGAGTTTCAGAGCATCTGGAAAATGACAAACCAGGCATGGCTGCAAAATCTCATTTGTGCTGTTGGCTGCCAAAGCAATGTTTGATACAGTTATTTTTTAAGGAAATCTCTGAAAAAATGTGATCTGGACTCCTCCTTCCTGCTGGGTGTTAGAAAGAACAGGTGCCACTGGCAAAAGCAGCCTCTCAGCTGCCTTAGCAACAGGCGCCTGACTTATCGATGGACCAACCACCAGCTTTCCACCCTTGCTTCCACTCATTTGCATCCCTGGCTCGACCCATTCCACTTTTGTAACATTCACTGGCAAGCGACTTCCCATCGCAGATAATTCCGTCAGCCCATCAAGAACACACAGGGTGATTACTGTAAAATTAATGGGTTGAAGCTCACTAAGAGCCCTTTTTTATGGAGTTCTTGCTTGACAGGCAGAGAGTGCCGCTTTGCCAGTGAGTGGCTACGAAGCTTCCTCTCCATTACAGATGCGGGGGAGGGTGACGATCGCACCGTGTTTGGCAAGGTCCCCATTTGAGCGATGGCACAGCATGGCCACTTCCAGTCTGCAATCTCTCATTTTGCTCTGCTGCTGCTGCTACTGTGTGCGTGTGTGGTGGTGGTGGGAACGGGCAAAGGAACAGGACACACATCCTGAGCTTTTCTCTCTTGCAGTACAGAAGTGTAAAGCCGGTTCACTGGCTCCATGGTTTAGATAGAGAACCAGTGAAAGTGCAGTTTCCTATGGTAGCACTTGAGGGACCAGCCAGCCTATGGAGCCTTGGGCAGGTTGTGGTTGTATAGTTGCGGTGTGCCAACCCCCCCCCCCCACACACACACAAATAGAAGGGAATGGCAAAAGACTTAAGGATACTCTACACATTTTGGGAATGACCAATATGAATCATAACTGATTGGGCTGACTGTATAACTCACAGAATTCCAAAATTGATCCCCCACTTACTTACTTACTTTATTTATTTATTAATTTAGCTTGTATGCTGCCCACTACCCAAAGGTCTCTGGGCGGCTTACAATCAAAATAAACAATCCAGACAATTATAAAAAAAAATCAACATTGCAATAAAATAAAAACAATAAAAACATTTAAATACAATAAATACAATACATTAAAACGCTACACTAAAATTGCAATCAGGACCCACAAGAAGAAGAAGTTGCATAGTCACAGGGTGCCCACCAGAAGAAGGGAACCATAAACCATATATGAGTTTGTGGAACTCCCTGCCACAGGATGTGGTGATGGCATCTGGCCTGGATGCCTTCAAAAGGGGATTGGACAGATTCCTGGAGGAAAAGTCCATCACAGGTTACAAACCATGAGGGAGATGTGTAATCTCCAGGTTTAACACCAGGGTGATTCAAGGGCCAGATGCCGGGGAGTGGTATTTGGAGACAGATATCTAGTGCCGTGCGCTCCCAGACGCATCTGGTGGGGCCACTGAGAGATACAGGAAGCTGGACTAGATGGGCCTTTGGCCTGATCCTGCATGGCTCTTCTTATGTTCTTATGTTCTTATACTCTCTGTCTTGTTCTGTGCCATTGAATTGGAGCTAACATATAGTGAGTAGAGATGGGCAAAAGCTGGAAACACATCAGTAAGTTCATGGGAAGTTGCCAAGGTGTTGATTCAGATGGGTTTGGCTTCGTCCAAACTGGAGAACCTGAACTTTCCTGAATCAATAAATCTTGGGATGGTGGAACAAGCTTCTTGGTTTGTTGCCTCCCAATGGCTGTCCCTGCTCCCCTGCCCACGGTCCTCACCACCTCCCTACTTTTTCCTGCCATGGTCTCCTCTTCTCTGCAGGCCACCAGCCTCTGTGCTTGTTCCAGTCTCTCAGCTGAGAGCAGGGACATGTGCCGGTTCCCCACCCCCACCCCCGTCCCCATCAAGGCTGACAGGCTAGCTAACTAATACAAAGCTGGGAAGCAGGCCGGGGTTGCAGATGCTGCTTTGCTTTGCTGCCTTCGAAAAACAAAACCAAAGCCGAACGAACTCACAGCCTGATTTTGTGGTTGATTCAGGAAACATTCGTAAATCCATAAAAACCACAAACCAGGACGAATTACCGTTTTGGTAGTTCATGCCCATGGCTGATAGCAAAGGAAGTGAGCTGTTTAAAGAGTTGTTTCACCACTTCCACACCTCCCAGTGAGTTTCCATGGCTGAGTGATGATTTGGACCCAGGACCGCAGAGTCCTAAGTCTGTTATTAGATCTCTACAACCCCATCCATACGCCATACCTAGAATGCTATATATTCTCTACGTAGAAAACATGGAAAGGGTTGCTATCAGTTGGAGAGGACACCATGGCATGTACTTGTAGTTGTTATCTAATGTAGGCTTTTTTTGCTACCTGAAAGTTGGCCGAAAACTCCAGCACTGTTTATTCTTCTTTGGATCTTTAAGCTTCACTCTCGCTCTGGGTTGCCACCCCTAGCGAGGTCCCATAAGGCTTCCACCCGTAATTGGGCTTTTTTTTGGGGGGGTGGCCGGCCCAGCTTCATGAATAAATTGCCATGTGAGATTCACCAGGCCGGGTCCCTAGTAGCTTTTTAAAAAGCATTGAACGCCTGGCTTTTTAAAGAAGCATTCCGTGATCGCTAATGTTTGTGATGTTTCCCTGTGCCTGACTGTTTTCTGCCAGACTTTAGTCTGTATTATTATTGCCTATGGTTTTTTCTTAATCTGTCTATAGGCTTTTAATTGTTTTACTGTATTTTGTTTCGCTTTTGTGTACACCGCCCAGAGTCGGTGCGGTCTAGAAATGCATAAATAAATAAATAAATAAATAAATAAATAAATAAATAAATAAATAAATAAATAAATAAATAAGCTGGGAGAAAAATACCAGGGCGACTGATTGTGGAATAAGAAAAAATGACACCCCCCCCCCCGCCAAGCAATGTGGTGTCGGAATGCTTGCAAGATTCATAGAATTCCTGCCATGCAGGAATCCCATCATTATCTTAGAACAGAGCTGGAAGATAATGATAGAAGGCTTACATGGATCATCAAGTCCAGTGCAGTGCAGTGGGACACTGAACTCCCAACATCTGGCTCCACAACCAGATGCTTAAGCCACTGAGTTATCCAACAATTCACAGGCATCGTGACTGCTGGATATATTTACTGGTACCACAAATATATCCCTCCCTTTCTGGGTTCTAGATCTTGCACTAAAATAAATCATTTTGCAGCTAAGTAAATGAACTATTTGCATCTGTCCAAGACAGGAAGTGCAAGAAGTAAATGAAATATTGGAATATAGACTTACAGCTCAGGCATCTGGAAATAAAATTGAATTTATAACTGTTCACATACTCTGCAATGCACATGTTTTCCCTCAACTTGGCACCCCCCAGATGTGTGAACCCTGGTTCCTCTCATTCTCTGTTATGTTGTGGATGATGGGCACAGCATTCAACACATAGGTAACAGAAAGCTGGGATTAATGGTAGCATAAATTCAGTACCATTCAGTATTTTAAGTTGTCTAATCTGTTTTTATATTTTGTATATGTTTGTAAACCACCCAGAGTAGCTTTTTTGCTAGATGGTTGTGGTATATAAATCAAATAAATAAATAAACAAAATAAATAAATACCAGATATACAGTTACATTTTCATAAAAATTTTATTTTCCTTTTTTTAAATAATTCAATGCACTGGCAGTATAATTAATCCCTCTATGAGAGACACCAAAGTACCAGTTCAACCAATATTATTTTATACAGAGACAATTGTGTTTAAAAACAACGAACAACATTGAAAATGTTTGTACAGAAAATATTACCTTTATAAAAGAAAAAGAAAAGAAACTGTAAACATAAATGCATAATTGTGCAAACACATTGGAAATACAAAGAAAACAAGCAGGATACATTTTTTTCTTTATATAGAAAAGAAAAGGAAGGAAGAAACAAACAAACAAACAAACCCAAAACTTAAGAACTATACAACATTTCAGTAATTGCTGGACATGTTAACAGTTACTGTACCTTGATCTGTACAAAAACATATACTTAAAACTTTACAGAAATAACATGCTTGTTCCATACAAAGACACCTTGTGGAATTTCAGAGATTATGGAACGCAACAGTTTTCCACACATAAAGAAGGGCCATTTTGGGTGGAATGCAGACTTAGAACAAGGGGATGGTCCCTGGCGAATCTCCCCGTAGTCAATTATTGTCCCATTTCAGTGGTTCAAGAAGTAAAATTTGAAAATGGAACTTGACTTTGGTCAGCTGAAGGATCGTGATGTCACTCTTGCATTTTTGTTTCCAGGAACCAGCATGGGGGGCTATACAATTGACCCAGGTGGCCAAACGTTACTTCTATCTACATCTATACACATACACAAAGCAGAAACTTCATTCAAATGTTAAACCTTCTCTTATCCCCCCCCCTCTGTCTTTGCAGTCATGAAAAACTGGTGGAATAATCTTGCATTTAACCCAGACAACCCCCAGGGAAAAAGGGGGGATAACCCTACCCAAAACAGCTCAAAAGAGGAAACCTTTGATATTTTTGCTTTTATCTGTCAAGTTCAAACTTTGCTAGGCCCAGAAAGATGTCTAATTTAAAGTAGACATACTCTCCAGTCATCTCAACTGAGCCCAAGATTAAAATGGCCTTTCCTTCCAGCAATACATAAAACGAGTTTCCGTTGATTTCAATTTGAGCAGTGTAAAATGCATGTGAAATAACTGTCACATGATTAGATACCTCATCGGAATTCTTGGAATGGATTAGCTTACAGGAAAGAAAAATGATAAAAAAAATTAAAGACATGGTTTTGGAGGCGAAGAAACAGTTTCCAATATACTACCTCCTGGTCCTGGTATGAATTTCGAGGCTGCTCTATATACTGTTCTGTCTGCTACTAAATATGTCCCACACAATTATGTGAGTGAATTGGGTTGGGAAATCAGAATCACACCTATGAGTCTGAATTCCGGCTTCTGTGTATGTAGGGGGTGCTTTGCAAAAAGGCAGGAGCAACAGGTACCGTCCTTTTTATTTCCTTCCCACCCCTCCAACCTAACTTAAATCAAGGATGGGTAAGCTGTGATCTTCCTGTCTGTGTACGGTAATCCCCATCATTCCTAACTCTTATAATCTTTGGGGAGGAATGCTGGGAACTGCAGTCCAACTATTGCTGGAAGGCCACATTTTTGTCCCCTGCTGACCTAAAGGAATGTCTCAACAGATTTACAGCAGCCAGAGAAGAGAAGACAGAAGCCCTGCTCAGGTGGTTAATGAAATTTTTAGTGGAGTCAGTAGAGATGGCTAACTCAGGTTGTGGAGCTCTCCAGGGTGCTGAACCTCTGTTGGGGGTGAGTTCAGTACCTTGGATATCTCCTACACAGTTTGGACTAAACCCTGGAACGGATAGGCCACTTCCAAGATGTTGGAGTCAACAACTTGGACATTCTGAAGAGAAAAAAAAAGAACCAGAAACCTGGACTTTTCAAGATTTCTGACCCCATGGAGAGAGCCCTTGAGTTCAGAGTGGCCATTGTTTCAGACTTACCTATCTTCAGGCAAGAGTAAGGAAGAGGGTGCTGGATCTAGGGTTATGTTTTTATTGATGCTCAGTAGGGCTTAAAATCAAGAGCAATATTGACATTCAAGACAGAGAGGTCACATCACATGCTTAAACCTAATACCAAATGATACTTTTCCAGGTCACACATTTGAGATTCATGTGATTGTGGGTTGCACTGTATGTATGCACAATGACCGGACAAAGACACAATTGTCCCAAGGATAGGAACAAGAGACCATTTCCTCATTTCCATGTACACAAGACACCTGGACTGCTGACTGATTCTCTTCAACATGAAAAGCAGTATCATTTTTTTTGATAATAGAGTATGTTAGCTTATGTGCAGGAATGGCTAAGGAACTTAGAAGGACTAGTTGGTGGAATGCTTATTGCTGTTGTCCCCCAGCCTTTGATGCCTATGGTAGTTGCTCCCCTCTGCCTCTTAGCAGAACTGGCACTGTACAAAACCTTCTGGCATGTAGAGAAATTTAATTTCAGGAGGAAAGGCTTTAACTTAGCCTTTTATTTAGCTATCCTCGCATTCTATATACAGGATGGTCCCCCAACCCACCCATGGAGTAACTCATAATCCCACTCACCAACCTACCCCACATCGGGGAGACAGCACACTTCAGTAACATATCCAACCCATGATGAACTGTAATGAAATGGGACTTCTCCTCCTTCCAGATATTAAAAAAAAGGCATGGGCTTTGAAAATGGTTTAGCAAGTCTATCAAAACAAGAGCAATGACCTCATTTTTCAGATGGAGAACCTTGAAAGACAAATTGGAATTCATTTGGCCACTTTTGAGTGCAAGGGACCTGGGATGCCAGGATTGATTGATGGTAAAATACAAGAAGGCGATCAAAGGACACAGTTTCTTTCTATGGCTCAACACAAGCTCACTGAAAGCTAAGTTACCAAACAGGCATTTCATTGCGGAGTGCGCATCATTAGGAAGCTTCTTGGACCATTCTATACAATAACAAGACCATGGGTTAAGTCTTGCAGGCATGTCCAAACTTCGGCCCTCCTGATGTTTTGGACCACAACTCCCAGAATTCCAAGCCTGTATTTCCAGTGTCAAAGGACTGTGGGAGTTGTGGTCCAAAACATGTGGAGGGCCGACATTTGGACATGCTTAAGAGATCAATGGGCAAACATTAAAAGAGAAACCAAGGGCCTTCCCAAAGCTAGGGCTGGAACTTTGGGTTTATTATTGGTTCTTCTAAAAATATCGTAAATGTATCTGAGACCAATGGATTCTCGGTCTCCTTTGTCCTATGAGATAATGGGACCAAACATGTACATTTAAACATGCTAAATTTTGATCTGCCACTTGGCTGAGTTTGTCTGCTTTGATCTACAGGTATCAGTGGAACATTGGCTTGCAAACCCTGCAACCCTGGTTAACAAAGCTGTTGTATCGTGACCTCCATCTCCAGAGAAATTCCAAGGAATGAGACTGCACAGTGGTGCTAGGTGAATGAATTCCATGTGGACTTCAAGGTGAGTAAGCCTTAATTCCTAAGGTCACATATTTGGAAGCATGACTCCTTCCAATCAGTGCCACTTTTAAGTAAAATTGGAGCTATTTGCACCACTACCTAGAATCTGGAAAAGATGGGCACCTTTCTCCAACTACTAATTTCTAATTCCCCTAGCCATCCTGCCAGGGCAGTGGCCATGCTATGTAAGGAATTATTGGTGCTCATTATATTTTTCTGAGCTCTGATTGTAATCACATTGCCCTAATTTCTCTATTGTTCATTACAAAAAATAACAAAACAAAATAAAGGGAGGAGGAGGAGGAGGAGGAGGAGGAGGAGGAGGTATAATGTCCACAGTGTGATTCAGCTGTAGTTAAAATGTCCTTATCTTCAGTGCAATCTATTTTTTACTCTTGATATCTACCTGTAAAAGCAGAGCAAAGAACTATTTTGCATCTCAAAGAATCTCGCCCAAAAGACTGAATGCGCTAGTCCTATGCCAGAAAAGATATGGGCTAGTTCTTAAAGGGGAAAGATGTATCATTCTAAATAGAAACACAAGAGGATGAGTTATTTTCCCTATGCCAAACAGTGCTATCAGGGACCATATATCACAGGCTCTTAGCAAAGGAAATATTCTTTCTTTCTTTCTTTCTTTCTTTCTTTCTTTCTTTCTTTCTTTTCAAATCAGATGATTCTTTTAAATGTTCCCCCCTACTTCTGTGAAATAGCCCATGGACAAATTTCTGAACCTTTCTCTGCCTGAGGCATAGATTGGAGCTAGGCACCATGACTGATTTACACATTTGCAACTGACAGAACCCACCATTCACTCAAAGGAAAAACATATGGGGATAAAATCCACTTGGCTTAATGGAGCAATAATTCACTCTTGTAACCTTGGCCAATATCCTCAGCAAGGTTTGCAGAAAGGTGAAGAAAATATTTACTGGAACCAGGGTGGATGTCAAGGTTGCCAGTTCTGTCTTGGTTTCTGCTCTTGACTTTTTGAACAGCTTCCTGCTTTGCAGAAAGTCATCATTAACCCTAGTTTTGGATGTAACCCTGAACTATGGTTTAACTTTATGGGCCCATAGGTTTTGGGGCTCCTTTCTCATTTTCTTCTCTTTTCCTCTAGGGTTACCCTAAAATCTCTGTTTTCAATGAACCACTATTTATCTTTATATTCTTCTAGTCCCTAAATTAATCATTGCTGCAATTTGGAGAAAAAAAGATCACATCCTAATTTTTTATTTAGAACTGACAAACTACAGTAAATTGGTAAAGAGCAGCTGGTAGTCCTCGAGATATTGGACTCCGGAGCTCATCAACAATATCCATCATGGCTAGGATGATGGGTAGTGGAGTCTGGGAACATCTGGAAGATCACATTTTGCCCATTCTTGGAATAAATTATAGCTAAATTAACCGCAGTCTGTCCAAGTTTGGACTTGATAAACTGTTATTAATTAATGATGGAAGCAAAAGCTTCTGCTCTATAATTCTTAGGCCCATTCAGGAGAAAGGAGAAAAATGTACACATATAAGGTTTGTATACATAAGATAAAATCAAATTTTCACAATTATATCGAAAGGTTCAGTTAAGAAAGCAGGTTAAACTCTGGTTTAAACTGACCACCATTTAGAACCAAAATCAGAGTTTGGAGATTCAGAGCTTGACTTCTTCAATTTATAACAGCTGGTCCAGTTTGTAGTTTTGAAGTTAGCGGAGCAGCTGCCAGCATCACTCCATTACCTCCAGTCTGCAACTTCACTCCAAACTGCATTACCCAATCCTGGTTTGCTGGGCCATCCGTGTTTATAGTGTGTCTTGAGTGTTTAAACCAAACCAACCCTGATTCATTTTCATATACTAGTCTACAGTTAAAAGCAGGGCTTGTAAAAGGAAAGGCAGTCTCAGGAACAATGCACTGCCAGGGATTCACTTGGTGGTGATTTTAGACACATGTCAAGGCACCTGCCCATACAACTCTCCTAAGGACTGCCAACTTCCAAGCCTGGATCTTTTGAAAAGCTTTTCCCCAGAAGAATGCTTACTAAGCAGGGCATGCTATGGGTCTCTGAGCTGTGGCCCTGCATGCTATGTCTTCTCCAGTTACGACGTGTCAGTTGATATGCCCTGACTCAGGAACCAACAAGTTTTTCTTTCAAAGAAACAGAGACAAAGCTTCACTGAGCTCAGTGGCTCTTACTTCCAGGCTAACCCAGGTCATTGATGGAGTCAGCAGTGGAGTGCCTGAGCTCCAAGATTTTTGGGGGGGATTGGTCTCATGCCCCAGGTGCCAGCTGCTTGTGATCCCTGTTATCGGTGTAAAAAAGTATTCATGTGTGCTGTCTTTGGAGAGGAAACCACAGACATGATCGCAGAAGCTACCTGAAGGCTTTTTTGAGGTTGTCAGGGGTCCTTTCTCTCCCCATTCCAGCTGGGGTGACCTTGTATTCTGGACTTGGCTGGGAGCTTCTTGGGGCCCCTCTTCCTCACCCTTGCATGTCAAGGTTGAAAGTCTACTCCAGGCAATGACCATTCTCAGGTACTCACTTCATTTAAAGGTTGGATCTTTGCCCCATCACTAACAGACTGTTATCATCTATACCAGTGGTTCTCAACCGGTGGGTCCCCAGATGTTCCTGGACTGCAACTCCCAGAAATCCTGGCCAGCTCAGCTAGTGATGAAGGCTTCTGGGAGTTGCAGTCCAGGAACAGCTGGGGACCCACAGGCTGAGAACCACTGATCTATACTGTGTTGCAAAATGTGTCACCACATCTTCATCCTCTCATATATATACACAAAATATATCCTCCACCTCTAACATTTGACTAGCATGTTGCAGTAGCTAGCCAATCCTATTCCTCTTGGACTCTTGATTTTTCTCTTGCTGCAGCTGATAAGCGGATTGCTCTTGCATTGTCTTCTTTCCTTCAATTACCTTGCTGCTAATTAGTGGAAAATCTACCACTTCTTCCCCCCTGCCCCAAATGATCCTTGGGTTGTACAAAACACCGTGGCTAAATTTCTTTGAAAGGGAACACAAGAGCAGATCTACAGAGCTTCAACATGAGAGTGCTTCAACTGCAATGAGTGTAAGAGTGAGAGAAGGAGAGACCAAGAAAGAGAGTGTCACAGAGTTACACCTGAAATGATTAGGAGCCAGTGGCATCCCACAGTCTTTGTGCTGGAGAGGAGTGGTCTAAATTCATGATTTATATGAGTTATGCTTAGTTTTATAGATAAAACCACTTAAAGGTTCAGATGAACGTATTTGGAAACATCACCCTCTGATCTCAAAGCCCTGCAAGATAATCTCTGGTATACAGTCACTCTGTTCCGTGGAAGCCAGCAACTTCAGTTTCACAGGGGTGGTTAATCTAGCCTAGAGGTCTCCCCTCATCTTCACTGGCACTATCCAAGGTCCTGAACCCCCTTTAAAAAGATGGGTTTCAGCACCATGGACAGGTCCTGTAATGCTCAGACTGAAACAAAAACATGGAGGAGATTCACCAACCATTTAAACACTGGAGTCTCACCAGTTGCCACTGATTCTGCTGTTATGTTCAGCAATAAATACCTCAGCCCCCTAAGAGAGCTGCCATTATTTGTTATGTTCCACAGAATAGCTTTGGCATCAAAATCAGATGACAGTATAGAGAGCTGGTGAAGCCTGGCCCATAAACCTGCTAGGAAATACTGTGTTAATGCTGATACATATGGTGTGTTATTTTTGGGGTAAAATAATTATCATAATAATTACTTTTTAAAAATATAATAATGGGTTACATTTCTTTTTTACTTTTAGTGTAATGAGAAGCTTTCATGGTTTATCTCTGAGAGGTTGCTTTAGATAGCTATCTGACTCTTTTTAGATATCTATATCATCATCAAATATTGCTCAAAAACTTTTAAAGTTCCCTTGAAGGAAGATTTTTTAACATAACAACAAGCACCCATTTCAATAAAGTCCCAAGCTCTGGTTTTCGTAAAAACCATTGACAGAAACATCAACTGCTGTGACATGTGGAACATTAAACTTCTTACTGAGTTGTGGATAGAAAGATGAAAGGGCAAGGCACCCCCTTATCTCACAGTGCTCTATCTATCACAAACAACAATGGGTCTCAATGACAGATGCATCTTGCTACTGAATATCCTTGATGAAAGGGTATGATCGGAGGTGTCAGCATCCCACACACTGCAAGTCATAGTACAAGAATGATGTCGGCAGTGAGTACAGGAAGGCAGATGTGTTAGGTCTGCTGAGAATGGAGCAATCCATATTGGTACCCACGGACATGTTGGTAGGTGCTGAAATAAAAGCTATGAACTTGGCAATGACGTCTACATCACCATAGGTCAGGGCAGCAGCACGGGGGAGAAGCAGAGGTGCTTTTTCCCAAGGACCAGCCTGTGGGACGGCCACTGGTGACACTGGATTGAATATTCCCCTAAGTAGACCCCTAAGTACCATTTCTTATCTTTTGTGGCAGTAATATGGCCCAATGGCCTTCTCTCCATTAACTTTCTAACAGTGGCTATTAAGATTTGCACTCCCATGGATCTCGGATATAGAATCATAGAATTGGAAGGGGCCAATAAAGCCATGAAATTCACCCCCCCCCGGTCAAGGCATTGCAGGCCAGTACCTGCACTGGTAGAATAAGTAACTAGATGGGACAGAATCCATGCATTCAGGTCTTCCTTGAACAATGAGATTAGTGGTATCTGGATGAGTCCCAGGGAACAGGCAGAAAGATTTTCTCCCATTAAAAATATGATCGTGTGTACCAAAATGGAGTTGAAACTGGCTTCAGAACACAATTGTGCCATTGACTCTAACATACCAATCCACTAAACAGGAACAAGTTTCAAAACCATCCTTGTGGAGGCACCTATATGAAATTCTTCCCAGGCCTTTTGGGATCTCATGCACTAAGCACGTTTGTCTATGCACCCTCGAACCTTTGTCTATCTATGCATTAAGAGGTTCCACATTTTGATTTTTAGAGACCACATTTCTGAAATCTTAGCAATGACCACAGTGTAGCTGGGGCTAGGCCGGGAACAGCATGGTTCATCTCAAAGGAGCAACAGGTTGAAGTTTTTCACCTGTTTTTTCAGGGGACAGGTTTGCATATGCCCTTGGAAATTTAAGATACTTTCCTAATAATCTATCTCTTCAACATAGTGCAATACTGCAGAGAATCTACTCTTCCATAATGAATGTCACAGATGGCAAGAGAGGCATGATTCAAAAGATGCAAGGCAGAGAGTCCAGAATGATTCAACAGGGTGAACCCCATACCCTGCTCTGGAGCTGAAGTTCTATTAATGGCAAGTTCCACTTTTAGCATATAGGACATTTCTTCCTGTTCTGTTCTAAGCAGGGGGAGAAGGCAACCAAAATAAGCTTTATGAATACAGTTCCAGAAAAAGAGTCGCTTCCCATCGGGGATCACCTGCGTGCCAGCTGAAACGACAGATGGAGTTGAAACAAACAGGACACCAGTCACTACAGCAAATGTGCTTCAAGACGAAGCCAGTGGAGTCCTTGCCGGACATAATGGACCAGACTGGTCATACAACTGTGCTGCGTCAAGGGGCCCATCACCAGGTCCAGGTCTATGAAGAAGTCTGCAAAAGAGGAAGAAAGGGTCATTGCTCTGTTTTCTTTCCAGAACATAGGTACATTTGCAAAGTACATTTGCTTCCTGTGACTCATTGAGTTACTTTCTGGTGTGTGTGTGTGTGTGTGTGTGTGTGTGTGTGTGTGTGTGTGTGTGTGTGTGTGTTCTTGACACACACACACCATCTGGTAGCACTTCATGATCACCAGTCATTAAATCTAAGGATAGCACTCAAATTGTCAGGCAACAGCAGGGAGCAATATGCAGAATGTGTTGGGTCTCTATCTATCTATCTATCTATCTATCTATCTATCTATCTATCTATCTATCATCTATCTATCTATCTATCTATCTATCTATCTATCTATCTCATAATCAAGATTAATACTACTAATGGAAACTGTTTCCTGCTTTTACGATGATATCTTAAATAGCATTATGGATTGTATCCATAGCTTGGACAGACCTCAAGCATAATTAATGGCTAAGCCAGTAATTTCCCAGCTCCAAATACTATTACATAGTTTGTATGACCAACATCCAATTGTTTAAATAAAGGGTGTATGGTCTTTTGGGAACAATTCCTGTGAATAGGTGAATAGAAGAATTACTAACAGCAATGGTTTGTAATTGCATGCTGGGCAGTGTGGGACTTGTTATTTCTTATTCCCCAACTTGTACAGTTAAGATGCTTCAGTATATTTTGGAAACAATCTATTTTTAAATATTTGAAAATTGAAAAAAAAATGGATTAATCTGGGGGCATGAGAAATAAAGTAACTCTATAGATGCAGCTGCAAATATGTTCTCTTTGGCACTGTTATCTCCTAGAGAAATAATAGAAATCTGATACCACAGTTTCTGAATGTTTTACATCATATGACCCACCAGTCACTTTTTTTCAATGAAACACTTATGAAACACAGACAATATTGTGACATATTTTTCTCTCACAAATGAAAAGAACAGCACTTTTTGGGGAAGGGGGGCTCAGTAGTAGCATTTACAAAACCTGTGCTTTTTGTGCAAAAAATTTGCACATTTTGTGCAACACAGAAGACATTCAGCACAAAAGGCAAGATGGTATCTTGTTGGTATCTTGTCCCATCTAAACAGGGTGAAGCCTCTGTTCTGTGCTTTGGTGCTCTTTGGCCACTCATTGTACAAGAGAAATTTGCTACATCCTTCTGCAAAAGATAATTCCAATTGTTTTCAGTGGGGTGATTGCTGAATATTATGCTCCATGATTTTTAAAATTTAATTTAAGCGGAAGTGGAAATTAACGAATGTTGGCTAGGCTCCATGGCTGAGGTCTTTATGAACCGACGAAGCATGGGCAGGGAGGAAAGTTACCTTTGTTCTCTTTTGTCAACTTATCAGCCATGTCCCAGTGCTCATAACTTCGGAGTACATTATTGGTGATGTTGACGTGGCTGGCGGCCATGTGGTGGATGCGCTGGGGAATGGTGATGGTCCCCGCAGAGGAGGAGGGTGCAGTGCCTGTCGTGTTCCCAACAAGACTACTGATGGGTGATGGGCTCAGCGACATGGGGGATGGTGTTTCTGTGCTCCTAGGAAATGGAAACAGAATTAGCTTCTACATCAGAGAAAACCTCCTGGCTGTTCTTTCAGCCATTGGCTAGGCTTGCTTACGATTGTGGTGGAACAATCTTGTTGTCAGTATTAAGGGGGGGGGGTAAACGTTCCTTGCAGAGGCACACAGGAATAGAGCTTGAGAAAGTTTATTGTTGGACTATCAATTCAAGACACCTCCAGACTGTTGGGATGGCAGACACACAGGCTGGAG
>JAHTLZ010000280.1:1503100-1520563 GCA_023846285.1 Phrynocephalus versicolor | reverse complement strand
ATACACACACACACACACACACACACACACACACACACACACACACAGTATATATATATTTGGAAGTACATGTACTTTGCTATATTGCTTGTTACAGTCAGATCTTTCTTGAGAAAACAATCATCTAAACAGATAAGAAAAGTCAGCCCCTCCCAATTTTGCTGGTTGTTTATTCTAAATATTGGGGGAAGGGGAGGCCATTTCCAGTGACAGGCTGATTGGTTGGTTGGTGGAAATAATGCATTAGAAGTACCTTTTCCAAAATTACTTCCAAATTTGGTGTCAGAGAATACTGTTTTTCAATTTACAGCAGGAGGCGAAGAATGGTTTATTCTTCCTATGAATGGGTTGAACTAGACGACAGAATTAATGCATTAAAGGAAATCCAGCTCCCTTGTTTGTTTGCTTGCTTTATTTATAGACTGCCTTTCTCCCAATAAGGAGACCCAAGGCTCTCTTTAAGAGAAGCTCTTGTAATATGTGCTGGCCTCAACCTGCATTTTCAAAAATAGGCTGCTTTTGTTTTGTAATTGGTTCTTTCTTTATTTGCGCCAGAATCACCCGCAAATGATATTGACATATAAACATACACTGCTATTTGGGGGGACATGAAAGGAGACTCCCCGAAGCATGTGGGCTTGAAGTATCTGTGTGCCTGGAGGGATAACATTGTAAGAGGAAAAATGCATTTGAACACCCCTGATCTTTCCCGATCAACAGGTCTAGCCCCCTGCTGATGCCATTTTGTGATGAAATGGCAAGAACACGGCATGAGAAATACAAAGCAGAACTGAACGCCATGTCTAGATTGGCCCTTAGAGGAAAAGCAGCGGGACAAAATCCCATGTACGGTAGGTGCCAGGGTCGACTTATGGAGATGTGAGACTTCAGGGGAAAACACAGCAAGGGAACTGATGAGGAATGGGAGGACTCAGCAACAGGGTAAAAAAAAGGGTCAACTAAGGCATGTTCTAGATAGTAAAGGATATGCAGGAGGGTTGCCTTTTCCCCATAGCAGTGCATCAAGTTGTTAAACAGAGCCTGCCTTGACATTCCAGTGAAAGCACAGGGGACGTCAAACAACATGTGACAGGGAAGAGTTGCCTGCAGGCAGCGGCGTGATGTGCTATGCCTTTTCCTTGTTAGTGCTGCATGAAAAACAGCCTGCATTCTGCCAGTCCCGGGCAAAGGTAGCAAGATGGAAGACTTGTCCACAGGCCAAGTGCATCAGGCAGGCAGGGGAGGGGCAGAGAGTGGTTCAGCACAGAGTGTGAAGGCTGCTCAGGACCTGTAAATATTTGTGAGCAATCGACAGGCAGCTAACCAGGCCCTAAACAGCATGGGCATCTGCTGGGAAGTCAGTCAGCCAGGGGAGGTGTTGACAGCCTGTTGACAGTGAGCCTCCTTGATCGGCAATGTTCCTAATGAATGTAAAAGCACCATACTGTATATTGGCACATACCCCCTTTTAGAACTAGCCCTTCCTTCCTTCCTTCCTTCCTTCCTTCCTTCCTGTTAGAAGCACTACAGCACAATTAATAAACATATCAGGTAATTTTCAGCCAATTACACAGTAGGACCCCCGTATCCACTGATTCATTAACCACTGATTCAGTTATTCACAGCTGGCAGAGAAAAAATTAAATGAATAATTCAGCAGCTGCAAACATTGAAAGCATTGTGTCAATGCAATCACCCAAGGTTATAAGTGGTTATAAATACAAAGTCTATGTGATCATGTATAGTAGATTCATATAAAAGTGACCTCCAAGTAACCTGGTTCTCCATGTGATTCGGAGCTAGGCTTTATAGGGCATCCATCCATTTTAAGAGGTGAGTAGTTCTTTCCACCCCTCATTACATCCCTCAGATTCTCTGCTGTTCTCTGATGGTTCTGAAAAAAACTTTTTTTCTTGATTTTAATTTGGGAGGGCTGCTGTTGAAGCCAAGGAATGGATGCACATTTGATATAGATCATTTGAGTCCTTCGCTGTTACAACCCTCTGTATGGCACTCACTGGGTGCAATGTTTGCTTGGCAGCTGATTTCATTAACAGGAGGTAGAATGGAACCTTGAGACCAACACATCTAAAACTACTCATGGCTGCAAGTCAAGCTAAATGCATTATTCTTAGTGGGTTAAAACTTTGCAACTACCCTCACATCCTAGAACCTCTTCCTCTACTCTGTCTGTCAAAATTGTAAATATCTTCTTGGCTTTCTAGGTACATCCATCTTTGAACATTCTGTTGCAGCTCCTGTCTCAGACCACTCTCCTTTTCTGCAGACGATGTGAAGAGCCGGTTAATTAATGGAGCCATGCACCAATAATTAGTGTAATGAATTGCATACATTAATAAAGCATGCAAATTAGAGCCAGCCCTCTGGCTTCTTCGTGATACCTTTGCAAGTTAAACCATGGTGCTGATGACGCTGCCCAGCTCTGCAGAGAAAAAGTAGAACTTGGACACTTACCAGAGCATCTGCTTTGTGCTTCAGCTTTTTGGCCTCTTGCATGTAGTAATCTGCGTTGTGAAGCCTAAGAAAACAATAACAATAGCTATAAAAAGGAAAAGGACCATCAACTGACAAGGTTTCAGTTTCCACATTGGCCTCCTTGGTCTAGACATTATGCTGACTTTGGCATTTTGCCTTTGATTTGGCTCATTTCATTTTTTTAAAGCTTTCTTTTTTTCTTCCAGAGGGAACAGAGTAGATTTCACCTCCCCTCCTATTTTAGCTGCACAGCAGAATTGTAAGGGACATCCAGCTTGAGTAAAAATTGAGGGTTTAAGTTCCCCTGGAAAACTTTATGGTGGAGATGAGATGCAGGCCATGACAGAGTTGAACCAGCACTAGGAAAACTCATTTTTGGTGACCGGTATCCTTTTGTAGCTGTTTGCACAATTCTTGGTGGTGTGGTCAGTTTCATGCTTCTCAAGAAGCCTAATGCATCCTTTGATATGTGGTTCTTTCCTTTCCACCCGCTAATCAGGCTCTGTACCTCCCTTCCTACTCTCACGCCCATGTGTCTGGGCAGCTATTCAACGTTGCCTCTGCCTGACCTGTTTTCATCTTTGCTGACGTGGTTAATGGCTCCAAGTGACCAACATATTTTTTCACATCCAGCTGGTGCTGGAATCAAGAGGGAAACCAGTCAGGCAAAGATAATATCATGTCATAAAATGAGTATATGCATGCTAAATTGTGGAGGCGATCCAGCATAGTTGCACAAGTGTAGATCAAACGGAATATGGTCTAAACCTTGGACAGAGTCTAGCTAGATTCTGGGAGTTGTCCAAAGAAGTAGCTTTGGCAAACTTCTGGATGTACAACTAGAGATGGGCATGAAACTAATTTATTTTCATTTTATTCTTCATTTTGTTTGGAAAAAACAAAAAACAAACTGATTTTAAAAGAAAAACAAACTGAAACGAACTCAATTTCAAATACAAAAGTGGTACAGGTGATACCTTTAGGCTACTAGAAAATTCACGAAAGTGTTGCTACTATTTCAAGGGCGAAGCCCCCCCCCCCAGCTCATGAGTTGTTTAGGAGGACAACAATTAATCATAGTTAGGGAAAATTAACCATGGTTAAGTGTTATGTCTGCAGAGGGACACCACATCACATATTTCACAAAGACAAAAAACAAACAACAAAACCCACTCTTTGCTGGATGTGAAGATGTGATGGAGGACTTGTTTAAACTTTGTTGAACAGGAGGAAAGGAGGCACAGGGCTCCATTACACTCAAATGCAATCAGTAGATATCTGCAGAGATAATCTGGAACAGTGGTTCTCAACCTGAGGTCCCAAGATGTTCTGGGACTATAGGGTTAGTCCCAAAATATCTGGGGACTTAAGGCCGGGAACCAATGATCTCAAGAAAAGAGAAAGCTGGTGATGCAACACTGGGGATAGGCATGGCTAATCTAGAAACTAAATATGCGTATGCCTAAATGAGATACAATTCTAGGTTTGTACATAGGGAAAAGAAAGCTATGTGTTGTTGGAGACATTAAGCTAGCTAAATCTCACCTACATGCACAGCTGAGGAGAGAGGGCCATGAAAAGGTGGTAATGCTCTCAGTTTACATCCTGAATGTTCCACGGTTTGGTGGCCACTGCTTTATTTAAAGACATCTCGGAGGGACAAGGGTGAAAAAGCCAGTAAAAGCTGGCTGCTCCAGTGTCATGTGGCTCAGAAATCTGTTCCAGGTTTTTATTTGCATTTAAAGCAACTTTTCATGATTTGGGGCCCTGTCCCAAATAGATTCAGCACCTCAGACAGCTCCCATAGTGTGTGGCTCACACTTAACAACTGCCTTTAACCCAGGAGGTCTGTTCCATGCAAGAAGGCTCTGGGATTTATGGTTCTCCAGTCACTTCAAACTATAATTCCCATTGGATTCACCCAGTACAGTCAAAGGCATGGGAGATGTAATGTAAAGCTTATGAAGGGCCAAACTTGTCTGACTTTCTTCTAAAGTATCACCCCACCCATAATTTCCCAGGCATCCCATAACAGCCAGCCAGTGTGGTGTAGCATATAGAGCAGTGGTGGCGAACCTTTGGTACTCCAGATGTTTTGGACCACAACTCCCAGAATTCCAAGCCTGTATTGCCAATGACGGACTGTGGGAGTTGTGGTCCAAAACATCTGGAGTGCCAAAGGTTCGCCACCACTGCTATAGAGTGTCAAGCTGGAACTCAAGAAAGGTAGATTTAAGTCTCTTCTTGACCATAGTGTAGCAAAGGTAAATCTGTAATTGAACATCACAGATCTCTTAAAAAAACCAAGTAGGGCCATCAAAAATCAAAAGTGATTTGATGGCACATGAAAAAACAACATTGTTCAATACACAGATCTCTGCAACTGTATACTCTTTTATACATCTCATGACTGATCTCCTTCATCATATGCACTAGCATCTACAAAACACTTTGTAATTTGTAAAACCCAGTACAGAGTATTTGTAAAAAAATTTACAGAATTACAGATCTCTGACATTTGGAAGTCTGGACAAGAAATGACCGCAGAAGTTTCATTTTGTTACCTACATGTCATCAAATGTTATTTTAGGCCTTCTCGGTTCAGAATCCCCATCAGGAAAGGTGGGAGCTGCAGACCAGATGTCATTGTCTAGATGGCTGGTGTCGAACAGTGTGTTGGGGGCCCTGTTGTGGGACTCTTCCTCCTGCGTGGAAAATGATTTTAATTAGCAGCCTCAGTGTTCACACTAATAATACCTTTGCATGTTGTCTAATGCACATTGCCATTTTTGAAATTAAAATCCAGGCACATATTTTGCATCATGTGGACTCTGTGTCAAAAGTCAAGCTCCCTAGATTAATTAAGCACCAGCAACTACATATCGCACACATGCACAGCTTCTTTAACATTCATTTCCAGAAAGGTGTAGTGTCAGCATGGGTGCCTTGTAGCATTGTCTGCTTATTAAAACAAGGTGGAAGGCAAGTGAAAACTCACCGTATCTGATGACTAAGCTGGGGCTGAGGACAAGCACTAGGGCTGTTGCTTAAGGGTGTGTGTGGAGGAAGAAACCCAGTCTTTTTCCTTGGGAGGATTATAGGTGATAGAAGGAAAGGAAGTCACTTGAGACTGAATCAGATGTTTGACTCATCTGTCCCAGTCTTGTCATCTCAGAGTGGCAAAAGCTCCACCTGGAAATCCCTGGAATTCCTTGAAATCCCCATCCAAGGGTTAACTAGCACCTCTGAAATCTGATAGAATCGGTGCATCCAGGGTGATATTTTGGCATCCAAATTGAATAAAGATGAGGAAGAAATTGCACTTTAGAATAAGAACATTGGAATCTGCCTTACCTTGGACCAGATCCTTGGTCCACTTATGTCAAAACTCCCAAAGTCTGAATGGCTAATATGACTCTTCATGGGTTCAGGCAGGGTTCATTCCCAGTTCTTCCTGACATTCTCTATTAATCTCCCACTTGACTGTTTATTGGCCCCGGCCCTCCTTAGTTTACAAAATCAGATGAGACTGTGTGAGTTTTGGGGTGGTACGGGAGCCAAGCAATGAAACTAAGGGAAGGGGAGACACAGGATGAAACGAAGGAGGAGAGAAAAAGCCACTCCTCCTGATGGTCTCTCAGACATGGTCCTTATGTCTCCCACCCAAAGTTTCCCCCTCCAAGCAGACATCTATCATGATGTGGCACTGTTCCAGGTGGGGTTCTTGGGGAAAAACCATAACAGATGAATGGAGGCCACTGTTTATTCTCCCAAACTTCCCATTCTTGGAAAGATGCAATGGTTGGAGAAGTTATCAAAGGAGTGGAGATGGCAGTTGTGAGGAGGAACATGGTAGTTCAGTGAAAAGGAGAAAAATAATTTTGTTCTTCAATCTCTCACATTGGTAAAGGAGACAGGGAACAACCCAGCTTAGGCTGAAGATGCTTGCATTTCTATGGGGGAAAGGAGATAGATAATGAGGGGGGACCCTTAAGTTTCCTATATGGTTTTTTCCTTGCACCAAATTCAGTTGACCTGTCTTCAACCTAAATTTTGGCTTGCTGGTGTTATTTTCTTCTTCTTTTCCTCACACACTCAACCATGCCTGAAGAGGATATCTATTGCTTTTGTCCCCAGGGGGCAGAGGGCAGCCATGGCTCTCTGCACTTTGATGCTAGTTAGCTAGACCTAGGTTCCTTATCACCACCAGTACAGTGGACCCTCATATAACAAATGGTTTGTATAACATAAAATCTGTACAACAAAATTTTTTGGAAATAAGGGAAATTTGCTTAACAGAATTGCCTGTGGGTTGAATCTGTACAACATAAAAATGGTCATGATTAGGGATTACTCCGTTTTCAATGCATTCCTATGGGAAATTTGTAAATTTGCTTAACATAATTTCATTTGGAAGAAATTAATTCCCTTATACAAGGTACCACTGTATTAACTTTCTTGTTCCCCTCAGTAAGGAGTTTGCATAAGACAATTGTGTTCTGTTTGGTAGGCCATGAGCAGACGAGATAGGCCACCCTGGATCAATGCTGTGTCTTAGCACAAGGCAGGTCTTTACATTTTGAGGCCAGGGTTTGCTCTTGTGGACCCTATCCCATTGCTCATCCTTAGTAAAGAAGGCTGATGGAACCAATGGGATGTATGTCAGTGCTCATTCAATCGGCTCGAGCGGATGGCTCTCTTGAGAAGACAGTGGTCTTGAACCATGTCCATTCAGTGTTGACTCATCTCATCCTACCGACTTACACAGCTTCCCTTTGAGCTGGAGGAGGATTTGTTCTCATTTTTTCTGTGCTTGGAGCAGGTGTTGGCCTGCAGGGGGGTCATCAACATATTGTCCAGGCCAAAGGAATTGTTGTCGTTGTTGTTCCTCCTGGAGGTTGTCTCATCGAGCAGAGGAGACAGAGGAGGTGGAAACAGCTTCTCGTCCCTTTTCTTTGTCACCTTTTTGATGGAGTTGGTGCTGCCAAGGAACCAAAGAAAAATAGGGAAAGAACAACAAACAATTATTATCACTAGGATGGATGCAACACAAGCTCTGTTCAGCCGCTGCCCATCCATCACGTTTGGTCAACATGGGAAAAAAGAATTGTTAGACATGGGACTTTTGGAATTCATTGACTACACCCCCCAGATGTCTTCAGGAATTTCTCAGCCAGACATCTGGGAATTTTCCTCAAAAATCCCATCCTTGTAGGTGTCTGTAATTCCTTTCATCTGAGAAATAATGGACATGATGATGATTTTATTGGATAGTTCCAATGAAATAATAAAAAGAATCATGTGCCATCAAGTCAGTTCTGACTTATGGCAACACTGGTCAGGGTTTTCCAGGTGCACAACACTTGCTTCCTACTATAAAGTTCAGGTTAAAAACCAAAGCAGACTGACCCCTCCATAATCTGTGTGATCCATATGACCTCTGTCCCTGTACAAAGGAAACATAAATGGTCAACATGACACTGGAAAGAGCATGTCTTCTGCTCCAAAAGTGCTGTCACTTTCAGTGTGACATCCTTCAATAATCTAGGACTAGCCACTATGTCTCAGAAAACATATTTTTCCTGCACTGGAGGACAAAGAGAAAAAGATTGTTGTTTACATCCTAGCTGCTAAAAAATCCAATAGATCCAGCTGAATTCTTAACATGTTAATTTGACCATGGATTTTTTTTTGTATTATTTTACTTACTGTCCTAGTCCAGTCAATGAAGATTACTTGAATTTTAATCTTTCCTTAGACGACTCATATTGCATTCCACGGCCATTTACTTTTCATGATTATTGACTCAAATTTTCAATAGCAAATTAAGTCAACAAGAATTTATGTCTGCCTCTTAGTCAATTTAAGTCAGTGTCAGGCATTTATAGATTTACAATGCCTCAAAGCAACAAATCAAAGAGGGACAAGCTAAGCAAAAGCAGCTTGATTTCACAGTCAGGAGAAATTCAATAGCCTCACCTGGCCGTACTTTGCATCACTTCCCTAGGTTTCATGATAGGAGCATCTATTTCAGTTACCTCCTAATGGTGGCCGTTAGCAAATAAAAAAACATGGCTGTCAAAATGAGAATTTTATTACCATTCTGGTCAATATATTGTATCTATCAAATATGTAGCTAAGATGTGTATATATAGTTAGGATCACTGGATATAGGATAGTAAGATAGGAGAGGGGCTGCAGCCTAGTGGTTGAGTACAGGCATAATCTTTTGGAGGCCTCATGTCCATCTCCTCCAAGTTAACCCTGGGAGCAGCCTCAGAGACCAACTGCCAGTCAGAAATCAATGGATCAGTGTTGGGGATGATCCAGAATGGAATATAGTTAATTATTGGGATGACTTTTTGGCGGTGTTTAGTTCAAGTCAAATTATGGCATCCCTACCTCTTTTGACTTAGAACCATCCATCCCACCCCTTTTGACAGCCGCCATTATTTCCCTTTTGGGGAGAGTGCTAGGGTTGGTTGTAGAGATGGGCACGAAATGGAAAAATACCGTTTCGTCTCGTTTCTCACTCCATTTTGTTTCGTTCTATAATTAATGACATTTTTATAATTTTTTGTTACGAAACGTAATGAGAAATGAAATGAATCCCCTGCCACTCCAGTGCTCTCGTTGGGGTGGCAGGGGATTAAAAAGCCTCCAGCCCACCATCCCTCAAGGGTTAGGGTTAGGGTTAGGGTTAGGGTTTTTTAAAACCAGTGAGACCATGGGTGCAGGGGGGATTTTAAAAAGCCTTCAGACCACCACTGGAGACGGGTGGACTAGAGCCTTTTTAAAATGTGCTGCTGCACCAGCACTCTCGCTGTTGTGGCGGGGGATTCAAAAAAATGCTTCCAGCAAATGGGCTATGAGCGCGCCTGCACAGTACCGCAACCCCCACCCGCCTCGGCCGGATCTGCAGAGATCACGGTGAAGGCCAGGGTGAGGTGGGGGTGGAAGTGCCTTGTGGGCTCGCTCATAGCCCACTTACTCTCCAGGCATGGTGCTTTTGGGATGCCCAGAGCGCTATGCCTGGAGCGTAAATGGGCTACGAGCAACAGTGAGCAGTGGGACATTTCAAAAAGTCTCCAGCCCACCACCACTGCTCCTTTCTCCTCCCTCCTCCCGGGGGGGGGATTGGACAGGGAGTCTTGTGAGCAGAGGGGGTGGCATGGGAGAAAGGAGCAGTCAGGCCAGGCAGTGAATTTACTGCTGTCTGGCTGCTCCATTCTTCCCTAGCTGCCCGCCTCCCAGCTGGGATGTGTTTTGACAGCTCAAGCTGTCAAAACCAGCTGGGAGGCAGGCAGGAATCAAGCAGGGAAACAGCCAGTGGATCTCGCTGCTGAATGAGATCTGGCAGCAGCTCCCTAGTTCAGTTCCTCCCGAACCGAAAACATTATTTCATTTTGTTTTGCGATGACACACTGTTTCCTGTTTTGTTTCATTTTGAAATGGTTCAAAATGTTACAAAACGATGAAACAGCATGCCGTTTTTTGTAAGGTGCTCATCTTGAGTTGCGTGTTTTTTTGTGCATTATTCAGAAGACTCCTAATTGTTCCATTCTGGAGCCCATGAGGATGGTTAGTCCACATCCAAATAGAGCCGTGAATGGTGTCATCTGAGGTGACAACCGTGTGGTATATTTGGTGAATTCTGGCACTGAAAGTGGGGAAAGAGAACTCCTCATTGCTCATCTACTCTACCACTGTATTCCTTTCAAATAGTTTCCTATTGGTGCAGTTCTATTCTGGATAAAGGTGATTCACTGGTGTTATTATGTGCGCTATATGTAGATGCATTGCTGCTGCACTATATCTGTTACTTGATTTAATAAAAGCAACAACAACAAGGGAAAGTTGTTGTGGCCTTTTGAATGATGGCCATGGGGAAAAGCACGATGGCCATCCTTCAAAATGGCGGCCATGGGAAGAGGGTTCAAAAGGGAGTTGCAGTTATGAAAACGGGGACGAATTGGAATAATCCAAAGACCTGCCCAAACCTTCCTCATGGAATGGGGGAAAAAACATCCATCCACAAAAGGATCACACAGGTGAGAGATACAATACATGGCACTAAAGAAATGAACCTTCCAAGCTTAAAGCAATCCGATGTGACTCCCCCTGTCCCCTCTTTCATATGTATTCATCCATTTCCAGAATCCGCCCCCCCCCAACTCTAACTCCTTTCCACAGCAACTTGTAGTTTTAAAAAGCAAAGATAAATTATATGGAACAATGACTCATTCCTGAACAACTCTGCCCACAGCACATGCACTTCCTCCAACAGTGTAGGGGACTCAGCTATGGCTGAGAAAAAGGTTTTTAAAAACTATGCTCACCAAAATGAATGCTCCCCTACTCTGGTTTTCATTCATGCTTAATGATAGTTCTGCTAAAGTTTCCTTCCCCCCACTTCAAGTGATTCCCCCATCTCCCTTTTAAAATTTATACTTGCATCTTCTCTGAAATTGTTTTCAGCTTGCTATCAAAGTGTAATAGTAGTCATTTGTATCTTTCTTATAATAACTCCATTGAAGTAACTTCCTACCATCCATTAGTTAGATTCTTTTCCATTTCTTGGCTAAATCCACCATCACCCTGTCTCATGTTTTTCCAGAACTTGTGTTTCTACCTTCCTCTCTTATTACTTAAGTTCCAAAAAATGGATTGGGTTAGATCACTAGGAAGGTATTAGTAACAGCCCACAATGTGATCATGGTCTCAATTAAACATAACGGATAAGAAAGTCTTTTCTTTTTCTCCTCCCCTCACTATTTTTTTTTTTTTTTGGCTTGGCAACTAGAAGCATCTGAGACCAAGGGAATGGTGAGCTAGCATAGGGGAAATAACTATTGATGAACACAATTATATTTTAACAAAGGATAGCAATGGTTTCAGAGCTCTAAGGAATCAAATTAATGACCTAGAAAACAAGCTCAAATTATGAAACATCAGGTTGGGGGTAGACCCCTAGGGCTTGATGAAGGCAGGCATTGGAGAAAGATAAACATATATATTTGATAGAATGACAAAGGCAATTTGCCTCATTTTAAATGCACTGAGAGCCCTATGCAATAAGTGCTTTTTTCTAACTTGAGAAATGGAGGCATTAAACAGGGTAAGTCTAGGTACATTTATTCGCAGTCTGTTGAATTGGTAATTATACAGGTAAAAGAGTGATGAGGAACTATCTGGCTTTAGTTCACAAGGCTTATATATTAATTGAAAGATTACTTCATAAAGAAAAATATCACTGCTCCACTGTCACATTTTTAGGAGAAGGATTTAATTTTTGACTTCGATGAAAAAGCAAATGTGTGTTCTGCTTATATACCGCCCCATAGCACTTCAAGCACTCTCTGGGCAGTTTAAGTATGCAGACTACCCACTGCCCCCTCCCCCAGCAAGCTGGGTACTCATTTTACTAACCTCGGGAGGACAGAAGGCTGAGTCAACCATGAGCCTGCTACCTGGATTGAACCCAAAGTCGTGAGCCCAGTTTTAGCTGCAGTACAGCAATTTAACCACTGCACCACAAGGCTCCTTTGCAAGTCCAAAGTCAATCTTTTAACATCAACAAACGTATCTAAAAAGGGGGTGGAGACTCTCGACCCTCTCCCCCCAGTAATTATTAGCAGTAATACAAATTAGCTAGATGAAAAGAACTTTGTTTCCATGGACAAATGTAGCTTTTGCTGCCATACTGGCAAACTCTGATGACATGGGGGACTCAAAATCGGCTGCACACGTGGAGTCTGCTGTCTAGGAGTGAATCGTCCTTGCTAGAAACCCTGTAGCTCCCTTCCCCTTCAGTACCGTTCTCTCTGAGATTTGCTATTAACCTGATGGACACTGCAGTTCTCTGGGTCTTCAGCCTGTGACCTGAGACTGGGCAACTTTGGTTTTCAAAATATTTCCTTGTGGAATTTGACTCTGAATAAAAGACAGCATCGACTTCAATAAAAACTTACTCTTTAGCAGTGCTGGTTATTCGGTGGTTGGGTATCGGAGAAATGCACGGCGGAAGCAAACACGAAGCAGGCGTCTCCTCCAAGCGCTGTTTCTTGTTTTCACCAAAGGTGTCCAAACTTTCGGATTGCTTCCATTGCCGCAAAAGAAAACCAGAAAATTATAACTCCGCAAACATTGGAAGCCCCCATACTGACTTCATCAATCCTTGCAGAATATGAGATACTCGTGTCACATTCCATGTTCTTCAAAGGGATTGGAAGTTCATTTGAGCCTACACCAGGCATGTCTAAAGTCAGGCCTGGGGGCCAAATGTGGCCTGTTTTCAAATTTTGAGCAGCCCACGACCACTTCTCCTCCCCAGCTCAGACTGTCATGCACCCCCACCAGCTGGCCTCTTCCCCAAACTGGATGGAGACATCAGTTTACAGTTTTATGGTTCGCCGGCCCCCCCGGCCCGGGCCCCCCCCCCCCCAGCCACCTGCCCAGCCTACTTGCTCCCGGCTATATTGCTGCAGTGTCCTCCCCACCTCCTTGCATGTTATAGAGGTTTGTCCAAAGTCCAGCCCGGGAGCCAAATGTGGCTGAATGGTCGGCCCCCACACATTTTCACCTCACCAAATCTGGCCCTCCTTGCAAAAAGTTTGGACACCCCTGGCCTACACCATCTGGACTGTTGGAGTTAGGTTAAAAGCACCCTTCTGTTTGTGAGATAGGGTTTGTTTGGGGTATTTGGATAAATGGTCAACTTCACCCAGTTTGTAAAATTTGGCACACCAACACTAAAGCAGAGTGGTGGTGTATCCCATGGGGTTGACAAGCACCATGCTGCAATGATTGATGACTGTCTTAACTGCATAATGAATTGATCTCAAGTCACTTTCTTTGCAGCATCTTGGGCTGTCTGGCTTGGTATTTCTTGTGCAATGTATCCACTGACCCACAGAACTTTCTAGGGCCTAAAGCTTAGTTTAAACTTGATTGGAAATGTGCACGGTCTCTCTTTCTTCCTCTCTAACACTGAGTCATTCCACCCACTCCAGACACATTTCCTTCCAATTGTCTGCATTACGCAGCATGACGAGGTAGCCACAGAGAGTAGGTGCAGAACAAATGGCCAATTTTAGTTAACAACACACATTTCTAAGTAAAACAGTGCAGCTAACCTGGTCCCTTTCTATTCTTGTCATTTTTACTTTATGGGAAACCTCCCACACCTTTAAATAGAGACGGGCACCTTACCTCCTTATGCAGAATGATTCCCCTGGTCATTGCATCCAGTTATAGGGAGCATGCAATGCCCCTGTTACAACAACTTCTTAGGCTGCCAGTCCATTTCTGGACCCTAATAGAACTGCTGCTCATTATACATATAGCCCAATACAGCTCGGGTCCAGTATCTCCCTATATGAGCCTTCTTGGTGTTTAAGACAATCTGAGAAGGGCCCGTTGCCATCTCTGTGATCTCCTTTGGGAAATCAGGCTGACCCTCTTCCCATTTAATTGTCTGCCAGCTGCTGGAGACCCATCTTTTCAGGCAGGCTTTTAAGAATCAGGATTGAGTACTGATTGCCATTTTAAAAAAGTTAAGATAGTTTTTAATGTTTACTTGCTTTCAATTCCATTCTATTTTAATTAGCCGATAGCTCATTTTTTAAAAAGAAAACCCGTTATCAATATGTTTTTAATACTACTCTTTTCAATTTTGTGAACCTCCTTGGGCCCCTTTATTGGGAGAAAGGCGGTCTATCGAGCAAGCAAGCAAGCCAAGATGGACAGAGAGACTGACTTTGAAAGAATGTTGGTTATGTAGAAGGTATCAGGAATGGCTTGACTGGGACTGATCAGAAGAAGAGGCTTTTCAAGATGACCAAACGTGTTCTGCTCCTGCCTATATACCCTATACCACTTCAAGTAGTCTCTGGGTGGTTTATAGTTTAATTATGCAGGCTAAAAATTACCCCCCGTCCCCAGCAAGCTGGGTACTCAATTTACCGACCTCGGAAGAATGGATGGTTAAGTGAACCTTGAGTCGGCTACCAGGGATTGAACCCCAAGTCGTGAGCACAGTTTTACCTGCAGTACAGGCATTTAACCACTGCACCACGAGGCTCTTAAGCCAGCTCCATTGCTGAAAGCTGCAGTGTTGGCTCCGACAACTTCAAATTCATCTCAGTTGAATTATGAGAACAGACAAATGGCCTCCATCCGTGGCAGTGGTAGAGATGGAACCATGAAAAACAGCTTCTAAACAGTTGCCCAAAATCCTTCTGGTCCCATCTCGAGCACCATCATGATTGCCAGCCATTTGTCTGTCTCCCCTCATTTCTTTCAGGGAGCTCTATAGTGACATTTTCAGAAGGCAAATATGACTGACAGCTGATGCTGCATTTGCTGAGATTTACAATACTGCTTTTTTTAAAAGTCCTAAAACCATTTTTCTGTTGCGAGACCAGAAGTGGAGCCATTTCAGGAAGATTTTTTTTAAAAAAGCAACCCCACTCAGTCAACTGCAAATATCAATTTTTGATATAAAACTCCTGTTTCCTTTCCTTTCTTTAAAAAAACACACACACACATTTCAGTTTGGAGCACGCTGTCATATCCCACATGAGAGGATTCCCCATGGGCATAAATAACATAAAACACATGATATAGCATTGTCTCTCAGTCACAATAGATTCTGCTTTACAGGTAGTCATTGAAAGAAAAGATGACTACTTAAGTCAACGGCATTTTGATAAATCACAGATGTCGATGTAACAAATCCCACGTTTTCTCATTGTGCATGAAGACAAAACTCAGCAACTGTCGTGGCAAGTAGATTCTGTCGGTTTTAATAAAGGCTGCAGGGAAATTTCTTCCCAGTGCTCCGGGCAGCACAAAGAACACCATCTGATGAGCAACACAACCCTGATTCAAACATGCACCAACTGTAGGGACTTATAAATAGGCAGAAGCTTCTTTTGCCAGTCGGAGATGTAAATTGTCACCTGTTTAAACTGCCCCCCCCCGCCTTCATCTATGACATCAGAAGCATGAGCATGTCTGGAAAATGGAGCGGCACATTTCCCTCCACAGTGGTGAGTCACCCTCTTGGACTTTCCAGATATTTTGGACTTCCCACACTCTCTGCTCAACATGGTGGTCAGAACTTGAAATTCTAAACATCGGGATGGCCAAGGAGGGAGAACCCCTGTTCTGTAGAAGCCCCCCCCCAGTTCTTATGAACAACTGCAGTAGGACCTCCATATCTGTGGGATAAGTATCCACAGTTTCACTTATCCAAAAATATTAAAAATAGTACATGAAAAAAAATCACAGAAACATGTTACCAGATGAAGTTACCAGAACCCGACACTAAAGGGAGCCAGAGGCCATGCTGTGCATACCACTCAGTATAAGAGTGTTTGCTATAATCCACATTTTCCAGTATCCGCAGTAGGTGGGATTTCGAGCTGACCCCTCCAGGTGGACTCTACTAGATAAAGAGAGGGCATTACCTTGTGCTTCCTTTTCGATTTCACGGAGGGCTTTTCAACCGTGGGCGTTGGTGACTCGCGGCACAGCCGCTTGTGCTTGGTGTTGACCTCTCGGGGCTCCACCTTCCCTGGCGTGCTCTCAAAGGGGTCTTGCCCAGGGACCCGAGAGAGCAGGCTCAGGTCTATTTTCACCCACAGGCATTTGAGCTCCTCCAACTCCTTGAGCGGGGAAAGGGGTTCGTTCTGCACAATTGGGATGGGGGAGAAAAGGGGCTCCTCTAAGTCGTTGCCGTGCGGGTCCGTGGAGGTGTTGCTGCTGCTGCTGCTCGTCAAACTGCTGACGCTGAGGAGGTGACTGCCGCTGGCGTCCTTGGCTTTGAGGCTGTTGTCTGGGCCACCGCAGGCCTGCAGGGTCTTCGCCTGCAGGCTCTCTTCCTGGTCTGTGTTTGAATCGGAAGTGGACGAATCCGTTTCCACAAATTCCCGCGACTTTGGGACCGTTTTGCTGGGGCCGCGGTACTTCTTCTTCTCCAGGATGGGGCCCGTGGTGGTTCTCGGCTCTTTCCTCGGAGCGGTCTTCCCTGGGGCGACTTTGGTGCGGACTTTCGCCTGCTCCTGGGTCTCTTGCGCCTCCTTCTCTTTGGGTGTGCTGCTGCTGGTAATATTTGGTTTGGGCCAATTGTAGTCTTCTGTACTGGAAGACCTCTCTACCTTTTTGGGTTGCTTTTTCCCCGTCGTCCTTTGAGGGGCAGGTTCATTGTGAGCCGGTGATTTTTGCTTTGAGCTTTTGGCTTCTGCCGGGGCTTTCTGGGCAATGCGGGGTTTGGCTTTCTCTCGGATGGGACTCCGGAGTGCCCTGTCTTTGGAATCAGCGAGAGGCTGGCTGCTGTTCAGCTTCCCTTTGTTCTGCCCATCACCCTGGGCGTTGCTCTGAGCTTGAGAGCTTTTCTCACCATGACTCTCATGCTGATTGTTGATGATCGTCTTGTTGTGGGGATTGACTTTATTCAACCATTTATCCAACTGCCATTTGTTCGCTGAAGGTGGTTCAGGCTGTGGAGGGAGGAATGACGGAAAGCATTTGTATGTGTGTGGCAGCACAGAGAAGACATTTGCAATACCCACTTAAACCTAATGAATCTGTTTATCACATTTACAACTCTTGGCGAAATCCAATGGATAGCCCTAACTTGGGTACACTCAGTGGGACTTATGTAAGTCAACATCCATTGGGTCTACTCCAGTTGACATTATCTACCTAGGTGTAGCCCACTGTGATCTATAACACTTGACTAGTAGTTAAATTTCACTGGCATTTAACCTGTTTGGCACACTGTAGAATCACAATGCTCCTTTGCACAGTTTAAGTCTTAAAATAATTTACTAGTCTGTACAATTGTTCTGGCCTTCTTGACTGCACCATAGACATAATTTTCTCTTTCTTTCTTTCTTTCTTTCTTTCTTTCTTTCTTTCTTTCTTTCTTTCTTTCTTTCTTTCTTTCTTTCTTTCTTTCTT
>JAHTLZ010000280.1:1479336-1496451 GCA_023846285.1 Phrynocephalus versicolor | reverse complement strand
GAAGAAGAAGAAGAAGAAGAAGAAGAAGAAGAAGAAGAAGAAGAAGAGCAACAGCAGCAGCAGCAGCAGCAGCAGCAGCAACAACAACAACAACAACAACAACAACAACAACAACAACAACAACAACAACAACAACAACAACAACAACAACAACAACAACAACAACAACAGTGGCTGGTGGCTGTGAGAGCCAGCATGAGGAAGGGAAGGTGCAGGACAAATCTTCAAATGCAAAGTATCCTATGTACTGAAGCCCCCCCCCCAGTTAGAATAAAGATTAAATATTTTCTCACTAGGACACAAACATTGAACCCAAAACCACATGGCTACCATATGACTTTAACTCAAAGTCTCAACCCCGATCCATCACCTGATTTATATCAACTGTGTAAACTTGCCCTGACACCCCCCTTATTTGGGGGGGGGGGGTCCACTGATCCCAACTAAGATTCCGAGAATATCAGCAGCAATGCCACACCCCTGAGCAACATAACTTGAGGAAACATGTCGACTCTATGTGAGCTCAAGCCTCCCCTTTTTGCCTCAAGTGTTTCCTTAAGTTAAAGATTCATTTTGCAAATGTCTCTTAAATGATTATGGAGCTGTCGTGTGCATGCCTTATTTTTTCTGCACCATAAATGAAGAATGAATGTGCAATTTACGCTTTACTTGTTTTCCCCTGCTCACCGCTGAGACTGTTATTACATTATTTTCAACACATCATTTACTCTTAATATTTTAATAAACCACTTTAAAGGTGAGACTGAGTAGTTACAAATATCACGCCTATCACTGACAATTATTATTCTCCAGGATGACTGCAGTCCAAGCCTTGTGCCATAAATATGCTCAGTAATCAAATAATAATAATTTGGCCCAAGAGTTCCCAAATTTGTAAAACACTTTCCCTTGATTTATTGGGTAAACGGCAGACAATTAATCAAATGATCAATGTACTTAATACAAAGATATTTGCATATAAACCCAAGCTTCAATATAATGTCTTCCTGAGAAATACTAAAGGGTGAGGTGATATGCAGCATAATACTTAAAGTCATCATCTATGCACTACTTTTTCATTTTCCATTCTACTCTGTGATCCTCTGCTCTTGATAGCTGTGCCACTCGGGCATGAACTCTGGAAGGTTCTGTGAGACATCACTGTTTCAGATGTTACCGGGTACTTTGATAACAGCTTGCTTTTCAAGGGTGCAAGAGACTACCTGTCTAGCATAATGTGCCATTTAATCCACATTGAATTAAACACTCTTTTTTTTTTTGAGATCTCGGTGTCAAAAGACAGAGCACAATATTTCCCCCCCTTTCTTTCTGAATATCTTGCTAATTATGACATCCATAACACATGAAGCACAAGAAGGTGTTCCTGCAGAAGGTTAATGGGTTCGAAAATCTAAGCATTCTGAACGAATGAACGAATGAACGAACGAATGAACAAACAAACAAACAAACAAACAAACAAACAAACAGTTCTGGGTGGAGAGGAAACGACAGCTGTTAGGCAGTCTGCTCGCCAAGCTCTGCCTAATATTATCAGTGTCATGTTTGTGGTTGACATCTTAAATCTTCAGCATGAAAAGCCTAGGAGTCAAAGGCTGAGCTCCCTTTAAAGCAGAATGGCCAAGGCCTATTATTGTGAGTGACAGAGAAAGAAACAGCATAAAGCCTTTAAATCTAGCTGACTGACAGCCTTGCCTTCCAGCCCCTATCTCTTGCAATCACTGTTGGTTGTGGCAGTTGGCATGTGTGGAGGCAGGGAGTGGCTTGCCAATTGAAGGTCTAGGCCTTCTTTCAGTGTCTCTTCCTATCCTACATAGTAAGGCTGGGTCTTAGGGCGCTGCCTGGCATCTTGAGGAAACAGTACGCTTCCCCTGGTATCCAAATTGGAGAGACCACTTGTAGGCAAGCAGCACTGCAAGAAGAGATGATGGAGGGACTCAATGTGAAAATGCTTGAAGGTGTGTTGATGGATCTCCCTTAGTCTGGCAAGGACATAAGGTACAGTAATCATAAACTTATTTCCATTCCTTTGCTGAAACTCCTAATTCACTCTAGCAATTAATGGGTTAACAATAGTTGTTGTGAGTTTTTCGGGCTGTTTAGCCACGTTCTGAAAGTTTTTCTCCCTGATGTTTCACCAGACTCTGTGGCTGGCATCTTCAGAGAAAAAGGAGCTCAGGGAAAACAGGGACCCGACTTACCGGGTCCGGAGTTGTGGCCCGCGGCCCGGCCGGTTTGCTGGCTGCGGCAAGATGGCGGCCACAACAGACGAGTCCGTCATTCTTAAATACCTACATTCACTCCGGAGGGAGGGCAAGTCTGTTAGAGCCCTCAGAGTACACCTGGCAGCCATCTCGTTCTTTAATGAGCTCACTGGCCGCCCGGATCCAGGCAGGAGCCCGCTCCTAAAGAGAGCGCTAAAGGGCTGGGGGAAGCAAGCACCCAGGGTCCCCGACAAAAGGAAACCCCTTACTATTGACATTCTAAAAGCAATATTACATCAGCTGGGGTCAATATGTTGGTCAGGATATGAAACCACCTTATTCCAGACCGCATTTACCCTGGCTTTTTACGGGGCATTCAGGGTGGGCGAACTGGTGGCCAATTCGCGGAGTGACACGAAGGGCAGGGCGGTACGAGCCTCTGATGTCACGGTTGAGCCCGAACAGGCATACCTCCTCCTGAGATCATCCAAAACGGACCAGGCTGGCGCCGGCACGAGGGTCAGACTGCGGGCACAACCTTCCCAACAGCCATGCCCTGTTCGGGCCCTGATCACCTTCCTGGAAGTAAGACCGAACAGGAAGGGCCCATTGCTGATCCATAGAGATGGCCATCCTCTAACCAGGTACCAATTCGCCGGGGTACTCAAGAAGGCTTTAGGCAAGGCGGGGCTCCGACCCTCAGACTTTGGCACCCACTCATTCCGCATTGGAGTGGCCTCTCAAGCGGCGGCACTTGGTTTCTCACCCCAGCACATTCAGCAAATTGGCAGGTGGAAATCGAACGCCTACCAAGGGTACATATGCAAAGTGGAGCAGTCCACCTTGACATCAATTTTGTTCTAGTTCCTATCACAGGTGCAAGGAAGCAAGTGTGGATCGTTGGCCATAGCATAGTGCACTGGGCGGCGGAATGGGCGTCAAGATCCTTAGCCGGTGAACACCTGGGCCTCGCACACGCTTTGAGGATCGTATGGTTGGGGAAGAGGGGGATGCTGTGGGACCGCCTGCTGCCAACTGTTTGGATGCGGGCCAGGGAACAGAGCCACCCGGATTTGCTGATTGTCCAACTAGGCGAAAACGACCTCACCGTACGCAAGGGGGTAGACCTCATACTTAGCATGAAGGCCACCCTGGAGTTCCTACACGACTCCTTCCCCGACATGTCAATCATGTGGTCCGACCTCCTACAACGGAGGGCCTGGAGGGGTGCCAGATCCGACAGGGGGGTGGAGAGGGCCCGCAGAAAGGTCAACAGAGCCATTGGGAACCTGGTGTCACTATGGGGCGGGGCCATAATCCCCCACGACAACATCTCCTTTAAGGATGAGAAACTCTTCAGGCGGGACGGGGTACACCTGTCCGGAATGGGAACAGAGCTGTGGCTGGGGAACATCAAGACAGCAATTGGAAAGTGGTGTGAGCTGCAGTATTCTGGCGGGAGGTGAGGGAACTCACCTCTGTGGCGGTTTGGTGGCATTGGAAACGGATCCTGGCCGATATGGCTGCAGGACGGTGCCTGCCTGGCACGGATGCAACAGGTGGCAACGGCGGACCCAAGAGGGAACGCGGGTGCCCCGGCCTGGGAGGGACAACAAACGGCCTCTCCACTCAGCTCGGCGAAGGAAACCTCGAAGGAGTCTGCGCCCACGGGGGTTTCCAGAAGCTGAAAGTCATGGGTGCTGCCACCTTTGGGGGGCGCCATCAGGCCCATCGGGGGACAGGCGGGTCCCCCGATAACGTCGGATCCGATCCAATGCCTAGCCAGAGTACTGCAGTTGTCACCATCTTAATAAAGCTGTGGCCTCCACAATTTGCCCACAATTCTGGTCTCCGTGTGTTTAATGTGTTGCAGCAAACACAAGGCTCGGCGCTGGACCACAACTAGGAGTTCTCACTGTGCTCCGCGGTATAGAGTGAGAGAGACTGTGGGGTTTTTAAGTTGTGGGAAAGGGGGAACTTGTCCAATTCAGGAGAATAGGTGTTAGTGATTGTATTGTGATGTGGAGAGATTAAGAAGTTTCACTGCAATCAGGGGTGGCACTGACCCTTCTCTGTGGTTGATGGGTGTCATTAGCTGTTCTATTGTGTGAAATGATCACAATACAATGACTAACACTTTTTCTCCTGAGTAGGACAATTTTCCCCTTTCCCACAACTTTAAAAGCCCACAACCTCACTCATTCTAGACTCCAGAGCACAGAGAGAACTCCTAGTTCCCTGAGTTCTTTTGAAGATGCCAGCCACAGAGACTGGTGAAATGTCAGGAAGAAAAACTTCCAGAACACAGCCAAACAGCCTGAAAAACTAACAGCAGCTATAAGATCCCAGCCATGAAAGTCTTCAAGAATACAATGGGTTAATGCTTAATCCCAACTCCATGTCGATTAAAACAATTTATGAGACTTACAGAAGGGTCAACTTAATCAATTCGGTTTGTTCAATGGATCTTTAGAAAGAGCAAGTCGGAACTGTAACTAGCTACATTGATGTCGAGGGCTTCATTGCCATATTGATTAAGGAGCCTTGCAGTTCAGTGGTTTAACTGCTATCTTGCAGCCAAAGCTTTGCTCATGACATGGGGTTCAATCCCTGGTAGCTGGATCCAGGTTGATTCAGCCTTCCATCCTTCTGAGGTTGGTAAAATGAGTACAGTAACCAGCTTGCCGGTGGTGGTGAGGAGAGCAATGTGTCAGCTGCATAATTAAATTTTAAACCACCCAGACAGTGCTTTAAGTGCTATGGTCTGGCATATCAACAGCAGTTGTTGTTGTTGTTGTTGTTGTTGTTGTTGTTGTTGTTGTTGTTGTTGTTGTTGTTGTTGTTGTTGTTGTTGTTGTCGTCGTCGTCGTCGTCGTCGTCGTCGTCGTCGTCATCGTCTTCATCATCATCACACAGCAGACAAGATAACTATGCTGGATTTTGTATTACAAATCACTAGTCGATCGCTTCCCAAGTGTTTAAGACTATGTGATGTATCGGCAAATTATGCAAGCAGATCCCAGTAAGGTGGCTTTCTACAGCTGACTGATGGTGACTTTGTCAACTCCAATTTCCTCTAAATACTTGCTTAGCTCTTTAGGCACCATGTCCAGTGTGCCGATTACCACTGGGACCACCTGTACCGGTTTATGCCAGAGTCTCTGAAGTTCAATTGTCAGATCCTGATATTGGGTAGTTTTTTCAAGTTGTTTCTCTGTGACTCTACTATCACCTGGTATAGCAACATCAATGGTCCACAATTTTTCGTCTCCACAATCACAATATCCAGGGTATTATGCTCCAAAATCCTGTCTGTCTGTATTTGGTAGTCCCAAAGTAATTTTGCATGCTCATTTTTCATTTTCTATAATAATAATAATAATAATAATAATAATAATAATAATAATAATAATAATAATAATAATAATAATAATAATAATAATAATAATAATAATAATTTCGATGCCTAGGTCACAGCTCCAGGCACTCAACCCATTACATTTCTAGGGACAGCAAAGATACCTGCCTGAACATGTGACCTGAACTGGTAGAGAGCTGCTTCCAGATGAAGTTGATAACACTGGGGTGAACTGACTAAGGATTTGCCTCCGTATCAGAAAACCTCCTGTCTTTCTTACAACCTTCTGCTGAGAGTGCCAGATTCTGGGAGCAGTCTGAAACATTTTTTCCTTCAAGCTAAGAAACACAACGGTGGGATAGCACGGTGGCTTAGGTAACTGGCTGTGGGAGCCAGGGTTGGAAGTTTGAATCCCCACTGTGCTTCCTTGGCAGGGGCTGAACTTGATGATCTATAGGGTCCCTCCTTGTTAAGAACATAAGAACACAAGACCATCCTTGCTGGAACACACCACAGCCCATCCAGTCCAGCCTTCTGTCTCACACAGCGGCTCGCCATTTATTTACTTCAGGGTATTCCCAAGCACATGTCTTCACCTGCTTACGATTCCCCGCAAATGGCATTGAGAGAGATCCTGCCTCTCTCTCCAACCCAGAGGTTGTCCTTAGGCATCCATTATGGTAGCCACTGATGACACCCTTGTTCTCCATGAACTTGTCCAACCATCATCAGCATCAGAACCTTTTATTGGCATCAATATTTGTCCAATCCTTTCTTAACGCTGTCAAGGCTGACAGCTCTTAGTTCTAAGCTGATGATCATGGTGGTCTAAAGCTTTTTGTTTGTTTGTTTGCTTAACTTATATAAATGAGTTATGCCCTCTACTTTATCTCACAATTAATCCTTCTCTACAAACCTCTCCCTTTGTCTTGTTCATCCCTCACCCAGTGAGTTGGTAGGTGACTATAATTTCAAAGTTATTTTTGATTTCCTTTTTTTTTAAAAAAAGCTCTTTTTTGGTGGCATGTCATAACCCGCTGTCAAGAATCCTTTAGAAAATGGCACAGTGCGTGACTCATCTAAATCCCCAGTATGACTCATTTATATGGGATAGAACTCCTGACGTGCTTTAGTATTAAATAAATAAATAAAAAAGAACAAAACAAAACAAAAAAGCGCAAAGAGACGAGAAGAAAATGAAACACTGGGGCTGCAGGATAATAACTTGTTTCAGTGGCATGAATAATTATCAAGGCCGTATAAGATTAAAGTGGAATTTCAAAGGGATTTTCAGCAAGATGCTTGCATCCTAACTCTGTTTACAAATGATGAAAAGCTTCTTGGCTCTACCTTTTGCCACAGAGAACATTTCCTCCGCATTATGGATTCTAGCAGCTTTCCATCAGGCCAAGGAGAAGCATTGTGAAGAAAGATAGTTATTTGAAAGGAGAGCTTTCCACTGTGTTAGGAAAATATACCTCTCGCCTCCCTTTGTACGGTCTGATCCGCTGCGTATTTTCTCTGGATGGAAGTCACAGTGGGTTCAATTAGGTGCATGGCAAAGCAACCCCAAGGCTGCCATCCTACACACAATTACTTGGAAGAAGACCCCGGAGAAATGTGTGTGTTTGTGTGTGTGTGTGTGGGGGTGCACTCCTACTTCTGAGTAAAGATGAACTAAGCCAGAGTGTAACGGCTTTTGTCTGATACCGCTGAACCCACTATTGATTTATCATCATGTGTTGCACTAATGTATGCCTTGCCTTTGGTGTTAAGGTGAAAATCTGTGAAAAATAAATTGCATCGCACGACATCCCGCCGTTTGATATTCTGAGCTTATTTCAAGATGGACCAAGATCCTTTTCAAGCTGGGTATGAATTCAAATTGGCTCAGTGACATTAATCTTCCCCTGCTAACAGCCCCTGCACTTGTATTTTCTCAGGTGAGAGTTAGAGGAAAGGTACTGTGGTTTTTGAATGGCGGGGCAACAACCAGCTACAAGTGACATAAACACAAGTAAGCCGTCTTGGGCCAGCTATGCAGTCCCAGAGTGTCCACAGAAGGGGAAGGTGTACTACTTCTCCGTGGTCTGTTTTAAAAACAACAACAAGAACTGGAAAGCGTTCCCACAAGCCAGAACTGACATGGCTGCATAACTGGTAATGCAAAAGTATCCCATGTGGTATAGCAAATTAGAATGACAGGACTACAATTCTGGTTTTCAGTCCTCACGTGGCCATGAAAGCTCACTGGGGGTGGAGAATTTATAAAATAAATATCTCACACACTTGGAAAACCCTGTGAGGATTGCTCTAAGTCAGTTCCAACTTGACAGCACAAAAAAGTAACAACAGGGTAAGGAACATCCACTTAAGCTAAGGGTTGGGACAGTGAGAACAGACAAAAGAGAATATTTTTTTAACCGAGCATGTTATTAGTCTGTGGAACTCCCTGCTACAGGATGTGGTGATGGCATCTGGCCTGGATGCCTTCAAAAAGGGATTGGCCAGATTCCTGGAGGAAAAGTCAATCACAGGTTACAAACCATGATGGAGATGTGTAAACTCCAGGCTTAAAACCAGGGTCCTTCAAGGGCCAGATGCAGGGCAGTGGTATCAGGAGACAGTCTCAGGGGGTTGCCCTGTTTCTCTGGGTCTCAGGTCCAGCAGTGCTGGATAATATCTTATTTTTGTGTATGACATCTTTTAAAGACTCAGTGCACCCCTCTTCCCTTTCCTAGCTGGCATGAGGGTACAGTATGAAAGAACTAAATCTGTTTCCTCCAGACCCTTGCCTGTCTTACTTCTGTGACATCCCAGGATCTCCGGGAATGAATGGGATGCTGTTGAAAAGCAAAGAAAAGAAAAGTGTTCTGCTTGTATACCGCCCCATACCACTTCAAGTAGTCTCTGGGCATTTTACAGTTTAATTACAGTATGCAGACTACATATTGCCCTCCCCCACCCCCCACCCCTGGCAAGCTGGGTACTCATTTTACTGACCTCGGAAGGATGGAAGGCTGAGTCAACCTTCAGCCTGCTACCTGGGATTGAACCCCAGGTTGTGAGCACAGTTTTAGCTGCAGGACAGGCATTTTAACCACTCTCATCCTATTGTCGTTCCATGGACAGGCGACAATCTTTTCATCTGACATCTTTGCTTGTTGCAGAACTCATTTGTACCTGTATTTGTCTTTGACTCATGTGCTTCTTAAATTGTGCTTTACATTTTAAAATGCTTCTATACTATTCTACTCTTAAGATCCTTGCATAAAGATAACTTGGGATGTGATCACGCGGGGAATTTAATCACATTTTGAACTGTTTCTAGGGTGATCTGGTGTGATCTATTTCTGGGAGATCATGTAGGTCACACAGGGAAATGCACCCCAGGCTGATCCCAGCCCCAGCAAGACCTCTTGGATCTGGCTGGATGCCTCTGACATTTTTCAGTTTGGGTTTGGAGCAATTTCCGGGCAAGTGGACAAGTCACTTTAAGGGAGATCACTCCAGTTAAAAACAACTATTTCCATCTACAAAAGGCATGATCGTGCTTCTGCAGCTTTCTGATTGCACTCTAGCTCGCTCATTTGCTCACTAACGGGAACAAGATGCCATCAAAATCAAGGCTTGGTGATTCGGTGACACGAATCGTTTGGCACAAAACCAGAAAGAAAACTTGGGTGACTTGCTGAAGGTGGAACTTTTTTTCCTTCCAAGCTGCCCTTCCCTCCCTCCCCCAAAGCCTTTTTAAAAATTGTGCCTTACTAATTTGTTGGTCTGATGATTTTTATAAGCTCTAATTCAGTACAGGCATCCCCTTAGCATTGTTTTTTTAAAAAATAAAAATAAAAAACACTGATATGGGAAATAAAATGGAAGGGTGATACAAATGGCTTCATGATATGCAGGGAAGTAACGGCACATACACCAACAGGCTGAATGCTGCTTAGCAAAATGATTTTAATATACTTGGCAGTGTGAAAATGTGGAGAGAGGATCCATAATGACAACAAAGATTAGCCATTTGCTCTCTCTCTCACCTTATTTACAGAAGCAATCAGAGGCATTCAGGTCGAGTTAATGACCTTGTCTATAATTAATTCAATTGTCTACATACAACACTGATGCAGGAGCTATATCAGGCGTGGTTGCAAGGGGAATACACACGGCTCCATTAAAAGTGACAGTAATAATGCATTTATTACCAAGGAAGGAAGAAGGGGGTGGAAACCACCCCATACTACTGTATCATAAATTCTGGATGTTAAATTATACTCTCTGCTTTAGCAGCAATTCAATTAGTGAAATAATAATAACAAAAGCAAAAGCTGGAAGGAGGGTGAGGGGAGCTCCGGAGTGGTGATGCTAGCAGAGGCCAAAATACCAGATTAAAAATCGGGCTGCCTAGCTACCAACAGTCGGCTGCTTCTGCAGTTCCTCCAGTGCAAAATCTTTATTTTTGAATCCTTGCCAGATGCTCTCTCCCTCCTCCCCCGCTGCATTTTATGAACAAGTTGCAAAATGGAAGCGGAGGCTTTTGAATCCAATTATGAAAGGCGCGTTGGAAACCTACGGCTGGTTTTTTCAAGGGCTTCTCCCCAACCCCCTCCACCCCCACCCAACTGCTGTGTGGAGATTTTGTGTAGTAATTGAGGTAAGCACAGGTGTTGTTCATTATGGGCCATTGTGTGCCATCTGAATTCGAGGAATGGCAGACGTGAGATGGTTTAAACACTCGGCACACATAACAAGCGAGCGTGATTTGGAGGTTGTCTGCGGAGGCCTGTGGACGGCTCATCAGGGGCCTCCTAAGACACCTGCTTCCCCTTTTGGAAAATCAAAACACCATCAACAATCTACTGACGATCCTGCACTCGCCCCGTGATAATGCTGCAGGAACCTTACATTGCCCCCCTCCCTCCCCCCCTTGGGCAGTTATTGGCTATGGTGCTCTTGACAAAAAGAAAGCAAGGAGATAACAATTATCCCATGTACAGTAACAGAGAGCCTTGGAAGCTTTAAAGCCGCACCCTTTGCAGGAGTGGCTCGAGGTGCAGGCGGTCTTAGGAGCAAAGCACAAAATTGCTCCTTGCTTGGGTTATTTCCATCTTGGAAACAGTTCTGGATGAGGACTATTGTGTAAAAGAGATTATTTCTTTCCTTGCCACTTTCCCTGACCTTTTGGTGTTGATGCCTCACATCTACAGAAGTAAATCCCGCTTGTTGGACTGAGTATCGCTAACGGCATCAAGTCTGCAAGGGAGGCTTGGAGGAATTTTCTCTCCTACACAACCATTGTTGGTTTGCTTCTTTCATGTCCAGATATCCCAAGGTTTTCCAGTGATTCTGTTTAATTTGTTTGCCGCTTTGTATATGCATGTATATACAGTATACACACATGCACAAACACACACACAGGTTTTGTGTATGTGTGTGTGTAACACAGCTTAGAAAGTTACCTCTAAAACCAGTCGGTTATGGGTAGAGCTATATGGCTCATGAAGTAGTTTGTTACTGTTAGGTTACATGGTTCAAAACATAAGCCTCCACTTTGAAAAGTCGTTTAAATCTGTTAACGTCCTGTTTTAGAAAAATCTGGCCTCCAAGGCCAAGCAGAGTCTCCTTCCCTCTGGCCTTTGTCATCACCTCAAAGCCCACACCAACACTGGAGGCATCAGTGGAGCCTGGTGGCCCCAGTGTCTAGAGGTGTTGAATATGGTTTGGGTTCTGCTATCCAAGGTGCTGAATCCACTTTGGGGATAAGTCCTCTTACATAAGCCTCCACATGTGAATCACAGCATGTGTCAAAGCAGTCCAGCTGGCTAGGAATCCAGAGACTAAAACTTTTTCCAAGCTCTGCGAGCCATAAGCATCTTTATCTTTTAGGATAGGAAATCATTAGGAACTGTCACTGAGTCCCCTCTCTCAGCCACCCAAGATGGCTATTTCACTCTATCCAATGATAGGGACGTCTCAACCAGAAAATGGGATATAATCTTAAGGGTCTCACTTAAGGTGTTTAAGAGATTCCTCTCCATTTAGTTGTTTAATTCCAGTTTAAAGCTGTTCATGTCAGTGAGCCATCACCATGTTATCCTGTGGAAGTGAGTTCCAGAAGTTAATTATGTTTGGGTGAAGAATCCTAAAGGGAAAAAAGGCGGCATAGAAATAAAGATGATGATGATGATGATGATGATGATGATGATGATGATGATGATGATGATGATGATGATGATGATCATCATCATCATCATCATCATCATCAAATTATCACACAGCGAACAAGATAACTATGCTGAATTTTATATTACGAATCAGTAGTTGAATGCTCCCCAAGCATTTAGGACTACGTGATGCATTGGAGAATTATGTGAGCAGCTCCCAGTAAGGTGGCCTTCTGCAGCTGACTGATGGTGACTATATTATTATTACTAAATTATCACACAGCAGACAAGATGATGATGATTAATTAATTAATTAATTAATTAATGTTCGACATGCCCAGATTTATTGACATCAATGTTTCGTAACTTGGATGAATAGTGAAATGTTTGATCTCACAAGAAATGAAATCCAGTTCCCATGACTCAACTTCCAGATAAGCTCACTTGGATGACTGAGAATCTTCACAGGCCTATTGACCTTAATATTAAGTACATATGTGGATACGCCCATCAGAAGTCACCACTAGAGCAAGTCTTTTGAATGAACAGCTGAAAGATGATTTCAGATGGTTGCAATGCATCTCTTGTAGTTGAGACTACAAAATAGGCCAACAAATGTAGACATCCACAGACAAGGGAATACACGTATGGGTGTGAAATTATACATATCCTTGTATGTATGTATGAAAATGAGAGTCTTTGGAGCAGAAATTGCAGACTAGTGATAAGTTAAATCCATTGGCAACTGTCATGAGGTCCTTCGTTCCTGCACACAGTGTCAGTGAGAAACTTTTAGGCAAACCAGAAGTCTTCTTCTGATAATATCTCCTAAATAATGGTATGCCCAATTCCAAAAACTGTTTCTACACACACACACACACACACACACACATTTGCCCACCACGACAACAGCTAATAAAGCTAACAAATATGGAAACTGGCCAAAGTTAAGTTACTGTACACCAGGCACTCTATGTGATCTCAAGCTGTTTGACGGAGCTCAGTGGACAATGCGTTGGGCTCCCAGCGTCCCTCACTTCTTCCACATCATTATCACAGCACAAGAAAGGCAGAGCACGGCAGGAATATAAATAAATTGAAAAGGCTCGTAGACAATATTCTACTATGGGCCTCATTTGCACTTTAAAAAAATGCCCTACAGACCTTATGTACTTTTAAGATTCATCTGAAAGATACATGAAGAAGTCTTCCCATCAAAAAATGTACATATTTAATGGAATTAGATCTCTAGGCTAGGGGGTGGGGGAAATAAAGTCAGAAGAAAAGGAGAAATATTAAAGTAAAGGCAGGGTGCCCCTTTCTAGTCCTTCCTTGCTTTGATAAATATCTTTTGGGATATCATTTGCTAGAGAGACATGATTTAACGAAACAAAAGGTAAGTGTATATATATATCTGTAACACAACATGCCCTGCAGTATATAATGTGCTTGGCATATCTCTTGAGTTACCAGGTCTTAGGATAGCTGCAGAAGTATTGGGGTGGAAAAAAGGGCACCTGAGGGGGAATATGATTGAGATGTACAAAATAATGCAGGGCATGAGTAAAGTGGATAGAGGGACACTGTTCTCCCTCTCAAAAAATACCAGAACTAGGAGACATCCAATCAAATTGAGGGCTGGGTGAGCGAGAACTGACAAAATAAAACATTTTTTCACACAACATGTTGTTAGTCTGTGGAACTCCCTGCCACAGGATGTGCTGATGGCATCTGGCCTGGATGCCTTCAAAAGGGGATTGGACAGATTCCTGGAGGAAAAGTCCATCACAGGTTACAAACCATGATGGAGATGTGTAATCTCCATTCTTAAAACCGAGGTACTTCAAGGGCCAGATGCAAGGGAGTGGTATCAGGAGACAGATATCTAGTCTCGTGCGCTCCCAGATGCATCTGGTGGGGCCACTGTGAGATACAGGAAGCTGGACTAGATGGGCCACTGGCCTGATCCAGCATGGCTCTTCTTATATTCTTATGTTCTTATGGAACTGTGACACTTCCCAAGGTCACCAGGCAAGGAGGCATCTCTCAAGAGTACTGGCGGAGCACGCCCTACCTGCCAGAACCGGGAACTGAAACTGCTGGGTGTGTTTCTGCCCCTGCACAGGGGCCAAAATGTCACTTTACCAGATTTCCTGGTTCTGGGTTCCGGCGTTGCCTCTTTTTGTTAAAATTTGCAGCCCACTGGGCTGACCAGGTTTCTCTTTCCCTAAGGGGCCCTTTTAGTCCGGTTTTACCAAGAACCCTTGGCCCTCCCATGTCCAAACCAGCTGGCCCAGCAGCAGTCTTGGCCCTGCCTGTCTTTGCATCCCAATGTTCCCACTGGTGCACCTGATGGAGAGCCTTCAACGGGGGAAATGCTAAGGGGAAGGAAATGGGATGGTACAGGAAGGAGGGGAGATGGAAGGGAAAACAACAGAAGGTTTTGCAGTCTGTGGTTTGAGTGACTGGGAGGGACTTTTCTGGGCTGCGGGGAATCCTCTGTCTGTCAGAGGGAGCCCCGCCTCTCTCTGCTGAGTTTTTCTTTCCCTCTCTTCCGTTGATGGATGTCAGTTTTTCATTGCTGTGGATCTGTTCAGTTGGTTGCTAAGTTTACATGCAGGAAAGAAAGCGGCATGCACAAGTCTGTAATTTCAGGCAACTATTCTTTCTCCGACAAATGCCTCAGGGCAAACTTTTGAGACCTTAAGTGCCAGTTAATGAGAATGGGGTGGACCACATGGGAAACTTGTACCTATTCTCCTTGGTGGATCTCTGTAGCTCTGCTGTGCAACAAAAAGATTTTTTTTTGCTATCAGAAATTTAACCAGCTGTGACATGTTTTTGGTTGTGTGGTAAGAAAGAGAATTTCCAAGCATTATTTGAACTATTTTTCTTCTTTTGGAAGCTTACTGCTGGGGAAAAGGAGAACCAGAGGGTTTTTCTGGTGCCTACTGGGCCTGGTTTAAAGGGGTCCAGCCATTGATGGCTCAGTAGGAGCCCTCAGAAAACGATGGAATGAAATGGTTTGTTTCAATGCAAAATTGACTGTTTCATTTCGTCTATAACAAAATGCTGCTTCCTCGTTTCGTTTCAGTTCGTTTTGTTACATAACAAAATGATGAAAGAGCATTTCATTTTTCATTTCCTTTCCATCCCTAGTTCTCGTGCTATTGCCTCAATATTTATGCATTTAATTATTTAATTATTTATGTATTTAATTATTTAATTATTATTATAAACATGTATTATTTGTTATTAAGAATGATAACTTATTTCAGATACTCTCTCTCTCTCTCTCTCTCTCTCTCAACTTCTCCAGTGGGACTCTCATATGTGCAAAGAATAGCTTTTCAGCCGAGGCATGGATGATGAAAACATGCAGATAAAGGTAAACCCTGTATACCACATGGTATCTGGCTCCCTCTAGTGGACAGTTCTGGTGACTACATCATGGGAATACATATTTCTGAGTTTTTTCATTTTTTTATTAGTTTTAATATTTTCAAAGAATAGATAAATGAAAATGTGGATGCTGATTCCACAAAAACAGAGCCCCTACTGCAGGGGTGGCGAACGTGTGGCTCTCCAGATGTTTTGGACCACAACTCCCAGAATTCCAAGCCTGCATTGCCAATCACAAAGGACTGAGGGAGTTGTGGTCCAAAACATCTGGAGAGCCACACGTTCGCCACCGCTGCCCTACTGTATTATAAATTCTGGGCAACATAACATGGTTTCTCCAAATTCATACTGAACACACTGGCTCTTGGGGTGCCTGAAATCTGGACCCAAATGTAACTCAGGTGCATTATACACTGGAAGTTCTGCCAGTTCTATTCCCAGTCCTCACAGTTAAGTGAGCCTAGACCATGTCTCCATATTTCCTGCAGTCCCTCAAAAAAAATAATGATCTATTTAGAATAGTCAAGTGGTTTCCAGGGACTCAGTGAAACATAGGCTGTTTGACAATCTTGCCTTAGCGGTCTTCTCATTACTGCTGATTAATACCTTTGCCATGACATCTTTCTGTTTGGTAGCAAATGACCTTGCCAGATAACTAATTGTTTCAGAGCTAGTTATATTGACTTTCAATAACCACTGGTTCTTCTGTTGCACTGACGATAGTTATAACTTGCTACTTGAGAAATGCATGAAGGCAGAAGTGCCTGCCTTTAACAAGTTTTAAATCCCTGCAGAATGGTCAGCAGGAGCCATAACCACAAATTGGTTTGTAATTTCCAACTCTCTCTCTCTCAATCCTTTCTCTTTCCTCCTCACTTTTGTGGTAATTCCTGGGCAGTTACATGATGAACCTTGCTTCAAACAAACTCTTTCTGACTTTTATGATCCTTTAGTGATCTAAGTGGCTCTCACATAGGTTATTCTATTGTACTGTCTTCCCACCATTGCTCTTGCTGTGAAATAACATTCTGGAGATTTCTGGGAGCCATTCCACAGACTTACCGTATTGATTTCCTATACCTGATGAGAAATTTCTGCTTAATATACAGCCAACTCTATAAGAGAAGAAGCCAAAGCGTATGAGGGGTTGCTGTCTTTTATAACCTCATGTACAGAACTTCCCAGGCACCATCTCACCAACGGTGTCTGTTTCCTTGGGAGTGGATTAATGTTCAATCCACAACAGATTTTAAGTTACTAAGATAGTTGGGCCTCTCTCATGTTGTCATCAAGCAAGCCCTTAAACTTCTTCAAGTATATACTGTAAAGATAGCAAAGGACAGGTGTTTTTTTCCCATTGAGTTATTAAACCTCAGGCTAGGTTGGAGATACTCCAATACTTGGAGAGACAAGAGGCTGCAAGAAACCAGAAAGCCAAGATGAGAAGGATTTTTTTTTGGGGGGGGGGCAGCTGCAGGCCTTATTTGGTTTTGAATTCTTCCAGTTGCTTCCAATGAACATCACTGAATCATTCGCCTAGTAACCCATTCCAGAACCAATAGGAAGATCAGGAAGATGCCCAATATTGGACATAAGAACATAAGAACAGCCATGCTGGATCAGACCAAAGGCCCATCACAGTGGCCCCACCAAAGACATCTGGGCATGCACGAGACTAGATATCTGTCTCCTGATACCCCTCCCCTGTATCTGCCCCTTCAGGTACCCTGGTTTTAAGCCTGGAGATTCCAAATCTCCATTATGGTTTGTAACCTGTGATGGACTTTTCCTCCAGGAAAGCAAGGGAAGGGAGTAGCACCTGGGCAGCCCTCTTTACAAACTGGGACAAATTGGGATGAACCAGTTCATGCCCATCTCAACTCACGCCCAATCTACAACTGGATTCTTTGAAATGATCGAAATAAAGTTGACCAAACCAGCCACTCAGAAATATTGTAAATATAAA
>JAHTLZ010000280.1:1437719-1468145 GCA_023846285.1 Phrynocephalus versicolor | reverse complement strand
TTTATAAGCCAGAGCACAGAGAGAACTCCTAGTTCCCTGAGCAACTTACCCTCTGGTTTATAAACCAGAGCACAGAGAGAACTCCTAGTTCCCTGAGCAACTTGCCCTCTGAAGATGCCGGCCACAGAGTCTGGCAAAATGTCAGGAAGAAAAACTTCCAGAACATGTCCAAACAGCCTGAAAAACTCACAACTATCTGGCCCTAATGTTCACGATGCAGCATATGGTGCTATTGAACACTCAGTTTTCAATTGTAGAGGTAACATTACATCTCGGTTGTACAGGGATATGCCTGCCTGTCTGTCTCTTGAGTGCCTGGATGAAGAACAGATGTATTCATCTTTGCTGTTGATGGTGGTGTTGAGGATTATCTTGGTGTTCTTGACAGGGTCCTTGCACTGGAAATGATGATGTTTTGTTCTAACCCTACATTTATTTATTTATTTATTTATTTATTTATTTATTTATTTATTTATTTATTTATTAGATTTTTACCCCACCCATCTTCCAAAACGGAACTCTGGGCGGCTTACAAAGCTGAGCAAGTCAGCGAACAATACAATAAGGCCAACAAAACAAATTAGAGACAATAGGTTGGGAACAACAACAACAGTATAAAAACAACATAGTAAAATAGCTTGGGCATCATGACATCAGTTGGCGAGCATGTAGGTGGTGAGCAAAAAACAAAACAAAACAAAACAAAACAAAAAACCCTAAACTGAACTGCCAAAGGCCTCGCTAAAGAGCAGAGTTTTTAATGCTCGGCGAAAGGCTAACAGGGACTCTGCAGAGCGTACTTCGCTTGGTAAGATGTTCCAAAGGGAGGGGCCGGCCACTGAGAAGGCCCGATTATGGGTGGAAGATTTTTGGGCCGCTCTAGGGGTGGCGACCCTCAGTGAGTGCGCTCATGACTGCCGAACTGGACGGGCCGAGGTTGATCGTTGGACAATACGCTCTAACAGGTAGTCCGGGCCCAGGCCATGGAGGGTTTTATAAACTAAAACCAGGACCTTGAATCTGATCCGGGATGCAACGGGCAACCAGTGCAGGCAAGCCAGGACCGGGGTGATGTGGTAATGACGACGCACACCTGCCACCAGCTTGACTGCCACATTTTGTACCCACTGGAGGAGAGTCAAGGGCAACCCCATATAGAGAGCATTATAGTAGTCCAACCTTGAGATCACCAGCGCTTGCACCACTGTTCTCAGAGAGTCGCCATCTAGATATGGGCGGATCTGGGCAATTTGACGGAGATGGTAAAAGGTGGATCTGGCCACGGCGGCCACCTGGGCTTCCAAGGTGAGCGCCGGGTCCAGAACCACGCCCAGGTTCCGAGCCCTATCCGCCAGCTGGAGGGAAAGCCTGTCCAAACTGCGGAGAGGGCCTCCATATCCAGATGGGGAACTCCCGAAGAACATCACCTCAGTCTTCTCGGGGTTAAGCCTGAGCCTGTTGGCCCTGGTCCATGTCAGGACCGCATCCAGGCACTGGTCTAGAGTCCAGACAGCTTCCACTGCAGAGGTGGAAAAGGAGAGATAGAGCTGCATGTCATCAGCAGACTCCAAATCTCCTAATGACCCCAGCCAGCGGCCTCACATAGATGTTGAACAACATGGGAGAGAGAGACGAGCCCTGCGGAACCCTACACGGGAATATCCACGGGGCCGGCAACTCTCCACCATGTTGCACATACTGGGGACGGCCCTCCAGGAAGTACCGGAACCAACTGCAAGCCCCATGGCATGTAGATGAGGGTTCACATAAAGGGACAGTCCACACAGTATATATAGATTGGTTGGATAGCTCAGTGGTTTAGCATTTGGCTGTAGAGGCAAAGGTTGGGAGTTTGATTCCCTGCTGTAGAGTCCAAGGGCACTCAACGAAGAAGAGAGTGGTAAACCACTTCCAAGTATTTGCTACTTAGAAAACCCTGCCAAGGATGGACATAAGTCAGAACTGTGGCCTCTTGGCCTAGTGGTTAAGGACATAAGAACATAAGAACAGCCTTGCTGTAACAGGCCACAGCCCATCAAGTCCAGCATCCTGTCTCATACAGTGGCTCACCATTTGCTTCAGGGTATTCCCAAGCAGATGTCTTCACCTGCTTACGATTCCCTGCAAATGGCATGGAGAGAGATCCTGCCTATCTCTCCAACCCACAGATTTTCCTTAGGCATCCATAATGACAGCCATGGATACCTTTGTTCTCCACGAGCTTGTCCAATCCTTTCTTAAAGCTGTCAACACTGACAGCTGCCACCACTTCTTAGGGCAGGGAGTTCCACAGATCAGTGATCCTCTGGGTGGAAAAAGTACTTTCTCTTATTGGTTTGAGATCTAGCACCCAAAAATTTCACGGATTGTCCCCTAGTTCTTGTGTTGTGCGATAGGGAAAACACTTTTTTTTGTTTTAAAAAACTGGTTGCACTGCAGTACTGCAGTGAAAGACTCTGCTCACAACCTGAGTTTGATCCCGGGTGCAGGTAGCTGTCATGAGGTTGACTGAACTCTCCATCCTTCTGAGGTTGGTAAATTGAGTACCCAGCTCACCATGGGGGTGGGGAAGATGGGGAGGAATGGCAGCAATATGGAGCCCACACAATTAAATTGTAAACCACCCAGGGAGTGCTTTAAGCACTTTGGAGTGGTATATAAGCAGCACATTTTGCTTTGCAGTTATTATTATTATGTATACAGTGGTACCTTGTATAAAGGAATTCATTTGTTCCAAATTAAATTATGTCAAGCAATTTTTCTTTTATACACATTTCCCATAGGAATGCTTGAAAACAGAGTAATCCCTAATCGTGACCATTTTATGTTGTACAGATTCGCCCCATAGGCGATTCTGTTAAGCAAATTTCCCCTATCTCTGGAATTTTTTATGTTGTACAGATTTTATATTATACAAACTGTTTGTTATAGAAGGGTTCACTGTATTTATAATCTTGGGCATAGAGGAACTATGTTTGTCTGCATATCCCCCTAAATTTAAATTTGTGCACACTTTCCTCTAATTTGTACATGTTTGCATTGTGGTACGGATCACAAATTTTGGGGGATATGTGAATATGGACATTCACCATCCTTCTGCTTTATGGACACAGTCTAGAAATAGACATCTAGTATGTGTGTGTGTTAATCGGCAAGCCAAAAAAGGTATGACTCCTTGCCCTAAAGAGGTACCTCTCAAACACAGCATTACCAGCTACGATCAGGAGCAAAGCCTGACTAGCTGCTCATGATGTGAAGGGCAGAGATGGAATTGAAAGAGCTTCGAGTGTCCCCTTGGGGCATAAAGAAGGTGACATCATGTGGCTGGTGCTAATTTTGAGTCTGAAAATGTACATTATGATAATTAAAGGTATTTGGAAAATGGGGAACAGACTGAAGCCGGCAATTTTGCCACTTCACTTTGTGATTCCTTATGATTTTCTCTTTATGGTTATATCCTTAGAATATGCCATGTGCCAGAAATGTCACAGGAATCAGTGTGTTACGACAAAACCAGTTGTGATTTCACAACCTTTCTTTTTTGGTGATTGGGGGGGGGCAATGCAGCATATAGTCCCTGAATATATATGGGTCTTACAAAACTTACTTTTCACAACATTCTAATCATCCGATAAGGCACTCACGATTGCATGCATTATTCTTTTATGCTCCTTTCCCCCCTTCAGAATTCTTTCTTTAAACAAACCAGGTTAGGTTGACAAACAGCAACCGAACTGGGTTTCATTTGAACATCAGTCATCACAATCCTGGTTTGAAACTCTGAACTATTTAACCAAAAAGGATTTCAACTTGAAATTAGCTTCCTAGATGACAGAGCGTTTGATCCCTGTTTCCTATTAAGGAAGCAGGAATGGGGTGCTTACTAAAGAAACTAACTCTTTGCTCTAAAATCCACAGCTAGTTCCAGTCATTTATGCCCGTGTTGGCTTACCATTTAGCACTTGGTTTGATGGGTCTGCTTTTGTTGGGAAGAAGCAAATGGACTTAAGTGTTTCATGCTGATAATTATCAGCCAATGCCAACACTGCCTTCTCTAGGTAAGCTGCTGGAGTAGATGGGTGTCTCTGATGATATTCAGACAGTTTTGTAGGAAAGGGATGATTTAGAACCTGTGACTGTTCCTGAACTAAGGAAGGGCTGATAGGAGCGACCTTTTGTTTAGGGTTGGTATTGGTCAGGGAATCCATCAGGGAAATATAGGCAATCTGATAGAGAGGCAGCCATTGCTCAGTGGTAGAACACATGGTTTGCATAGAGAAGGTGCCAGGTTTAATCACCTCCATCTCCAGGCAGAGCTAGAGGGGGGAAATTGTGGAGAATGTCTGCCAGTCAAAGTTGACAACATTAGGTTAGAGGGACCAGCACACTGATTCAGTATCAAGAACATTCCTCTGTTCTTATCAATGTAGGTCTTCCCAGAGGAAGTGCAACACTCTTTCCACTTTACCACTTGTTCTTCTGAGGATTATGTCAGCAGTCCTGTCCTGCTGACTTCTACAGGAGTCATGTGAGGCCTCTTTGCAGTTGAAGCAAGGAGAAGCCAACCTTTGTGCCCTTTAACATACAGGCAAGCCAAGGAGGGTTGGAAAAGATGGCAAATTGTTCCAACAAGATGGCTCCCTCTGGCTCTGTATGCTCTCTCTGGAGGAACTCTGCCAGGGGAATCTCCATGCTCTCTCTAATCCCCTCTGACATGACGCTGGAAACTTTGCATCTGGGAGCTTGAGTGTCACTGTTTAGGTCAGCTTTACCCAGAGGGTGGTGCAAAGGCTGTTTAACAAAAGGCCATGTGCATAACTATGCTTCTCCCAATGACATTGCATGCCTTATATGTCCTACATTCATGCAAAGCATCCAGTTCTGACTGGGATGTGTATCCCAGTGGGGGGGAAATGTACATGGGGTAAATTTGGCACACATCTCTGAGCACTTTTCCTCCAATCTGGCCAGCGCTTGTCTTGAGGTCAATCATTGGACAGCTGCCTTGCTGCAGAGGCTGGAGGAAATCTGTGGTCCTACAGACAGTGATGGGACCTATTTCCCATCAGCCCCAGCCGGGTTAACCCTGTGAGATGAGGAGAGCTATATAACACCCTGAACACACTTATTTTGGAAGTTACTGGAGTTTAAATAAAGGTAATGCCCCCCGCACTTGTGTGCTAGTCGTGTCTGACTCTATGGGCTGTACTCATCTCCATTTCCAAGCCAAAGAGTCAGTGTTGTGCAAATCTGTGGCCATGTGCCCGGCTTGGCTTAATGCATTTCTGCACATGGAACACTGTTTACCTTCCTGCTTTTTACGGTGGTACATATTTATCTACTTGCATTGATTTACTTTCGAATTGCTGGGTTGTCAGGAGCTGGGGTTAACAGCACAAGCTTACTCCACAGCACGGCACCTGGGATTTGAACTGCCGACTGCCGAGCTGCTGACTTTGCAGTGCTCTAGCCCACTGAGCTCTTGGCAGTGCTCTAGCCCGACTTTGCAGTGCTCTAGCCCACTGAGCCACCACGTCCCATAACCAGAGTTAGCCTTGGTTAAAACTTAGATGGAAGGTCGGAGAATATTATTGATCTCCCAGGAGGCCTGAGAAAAAAATTCTGCCTGAAACCTTGGAAAGCCAATGATGTCTATCCAAGTAGACAATGCAGGGGCAGAAGGACCAAGGGTTTCATTCAGCAGAAATAGACTTCCTAGTTCACTAACATCATTAGTATCTCAATCCTGCTTTCTTGGATCTGAGATCCATTTATTCCACTCTTTCCTCCAATAGGATCCATTTTGACTCTTCTGCAAAAAGGCAAGGTGGATTAGTTCAAGTATTTGTCTACCAGATACTCGTACAAAGGCTCTGAATAATGAGATTGATCCTATATACTAAGAACGAACGCCAAACTGAGTCAAAGCTACATGGAGCAAGAGGGAGATAGCAGACAATTTGAGGAACCCCACAAAGCCATATAGAGAAAGAAAAACTGTAAGAGGGTATGAAGGACTGGACATGCTGAGGGAGAACATACAGAATGTTGGTGGACTATTTTGGAAGTGTAAGAAGAGCAAATGGTAATGGGAAATGAGAAAGGATATAAGCACATCCTATCTCGCCTGATTTCAAAAGCTAAGGAGGGTCCACCCTGGTTAGTACTGTGACGGGAGGCCACCAGGGAATACCAGGCACTGTAAGCAGCTGGATTAGGAACTGGCATACCACTCCAGTACTCCTGCCAAGAAAACTCCATGGACATGGGATCACAAAGAGTCGGTCACAACTGTAACAACACAACTCATGTCTAGTTTGGCTGAAACAATGACCTAGAGAACTTCATCTTGCTTTCTAACACATTGGAAGAATATAGTAGTTAGCAACTACCACTGTGGATTCAGTGTATGTCAGGTAACTGCATCAGCGGACACAGGAGATCCTGGTCCTTGAGGACACTGAACTGCACCCAGGCGTGAACTCTGAAAGGAGCTATCCAAGGTTCTGAACCAGTCTGGGGGAATAGGAGTCAGCAGATGGAACTGCTCCTTGAAAGACTGGACCAAAAAAAAAATGTGGAGAGAATTTGCTTTCCCCGTGAAACTGGAGTCAGCAGCAACCAGGAATTGGCATGTGGTTATGCTAAAAAAAAGTTTGTGTGTGTGTGTTCACTGTGGCTAGTGAGGCTCCTCTAGGGACTCGTAGCAGGGACATCTTTATCTGCCCAAGAGCCATCAGCGATCACTGGCATTTGAGTCTTTTGCCACCCAAAGCTCCATGTGTGCTCTTCTATGACAGTCTATTTCTTCACTGCTTTTTGGAGAGAAGACACAGTTGTCAAGTTTGAAGACAGAAAGGCAATCAAGCCAGGAGATTTGCAAATGCAAATGCTTTGCTCCTGCACATGCTGTTTGGCACTCTGGTAGAGCTCCCAAGGCATGGGTGGTAGTTAGAAGCACTCCTTTAAGCCACACTATGCTCTAAGCACATCTGATCTTACCTGATTTCGGAAGCTAAGCAGGGTTGCCTTGGTTAGCCCTTGGATGGGCAACCACCAGGGAATACCAGGTGCTGTTGGCGCCTGTAGTAGGAACAGACAAGCCACCCCAGTATTCCTGTCAAGAAAACTCTATGGACATGGAATCATGAAGAGTCGGTCATGACTGTAATGACACAACACAACAGATGGGTCTGTTTTGTCCTCTGGTGGGCTGTCCAAAGGCAGAGACCCTTCCTCTGTGGGCAATTTATTTAATTTGTGGGAGACGGTGGTGGTGGGGACAGCAACCTGTGTTCAAAGCCATGTCCGTGATGGAAATGATCAGTGGATTTAACACCAAACCCTACCAGATCAGTCGCACTTCTGCTATGGCTGGCTTTGACAAGTTATTACAAACACAAGGTGAGGCCCCAAGGGAATTTTCACATTCTCACTGGCTGTAACCAGCTCTGTTCTGATGCCGCCGCTGCCATGATTATTGTGTCGAAGAGAAGAGCCCCGTATGGGTTAAAATCCCCTTTGCAGTAGTGAGAGAGACATATCTGAAAAGGTCTGCTCCCAGCCTCCCTTTCCTTCCAGCGGTTGCCCTCAGATTCTCCTTTATAATGAAGGTCTTCTTTATCAGGGTCCCTGGGGAAACTGTAGCAAACCCTCCTCCTCTCTCCCCCTCTCTTAGTCAATGAATAACTCTCCAGCGAGGAAAGGTAAGGGCAAAACAGCAAAGGATAACAACACAGCCATGGTGGAGGCGGGGGAAGAGAACCAAAGCTTGGCTGTCATTGTCATGCAATGCTTGGGCGATAAGAGTTCATGCGCGGGGCTGAGAAGCATGAAAAGCAATTATAGATTTGGGCACAGCTTGGAAACTTACTTCCAAATGGGAGGTCACAGTTCCAAAGCCCTGAAAGACAACTAGCGACCATCATAGTTACATTTCCACCACAACCAAAAAAGGTAGCTATTTTTTCAAACTGGTTTTTGAAAAAATTAATTAACCCTCCATGATTTCCATTAAAAAACCCTCAACGAAAGTACAGTGGACCCTTGTATAACAAACAGTTTGTATAACATAAAATCTGTACAACATAAAAAAATTCGGAGACAGGGGAAATTTGCTTAACATAATCGCCTATGGGGTGAATCCGTACAACATAAAAATGGGATCACTCTGTTTTCAATGCATTCCTATTGGAAATTTGCATAAAGAAAATTTGTTTAACATAATTTCATTTGGAATGAATTAATTCCTTTATACACAGTACCACTGTGGTTTCTTTTTAGTTACTTTCAAATATTTGAATGTCACAAGTCACTTCTCTGTTATGTAAAACCAACTATCTTCCTGTCATCTCTGGCTCTATTTCTGTAAACCGCCCAGAGTGGCCTCGTTGCTAGGGGGTGCATTATATAAATCTAATCAATAAAGAAATATCTCAACATCTTCAACAAGGGGCACGTTCTGCCATCTTGTGTAGGAATTCTCCTCTACCACTTAGTAAGGACACACCCCATGTAACCATTTTCTTCTTGCCTTAGTCAGAAGCCACCTATATATTTTGTTGTTGTTGTGTCATTACAGTTGTGACTGACTCTTTGTCACCCCATGTCCCTGGAATTTTTCTTGGTAGGAATACTGGAGTGGCTTGCCAGTTCCTACTCCAGGAGCCTACACCACATGGTATGCCCTGGTCGTCTCCCATCCAAGTACTAGCCAGGCCCGACCCTGCTTAGCTTCCGAAATCAGGCGAGATTGGATGTACTTAGGGCATCTAGGGAACCAACTATGTATACAAGTCATTAAAAAACTTACCAATACACTATAACTTGTGAAGTTACAATTGTAATGTAACCTAGTTATCTACTTGTTATTGAAAAAAATCCTGAAGGAACTAGTTGCACCTAGTTCTTCCAAAGGACTACATTTATGAGCTTTTTTGAGGAGTCACTGGGATATGAAATGTCAATCAATCGAATGCTTTCCTGAATTTATTCTTTCTCATCTAAAATCAAATATAACTTTTGCTTGGGCTCAAACATAATCATTTACACATAATTAATACAGTTTATCCTATGAGTAAACATACAAAGGCCACTGACCTCTTACTTGTGACATCACAGCCCATTGATTGTTTAAATCAATAAATTTTGACAGAAACTTCCATTTTATTCAATCTCAACAGGAAATGGTCCAGAGTTTGTATTTGTTCATGAAAACTGCATTGCCTCAAAGCCGGCACTAGTATTAAATGAGGTTTGTAACTTCACGTGTCTATCCCATACCTTACGGTGTGTGTTTGTGTGTGTGTGTGGGGGGGGGTCGAATTCATACCAGCACAGTACTAATGGCTTCCAAATCATTTTTCTATACAAGTTATTTTTCTATTGAGAAAAATGCCTCTTGTGCACTTAAGTGGCATTAAAAATACCTTTTCATGCTCTGAGACCTAAAACATTAACTCCTCTCACTCATGAGATGCATCAAAGGATATTTTGAGCAAAAAAAAAAATTACAACAAAAATGTGTGTGTGTGTGTGTGTGTGTGTGTGTGTTTGTGTGTGTGTGTGTGTGTGTGTGTGTGTGTGTAAGGGCTGAGATTTTGGGGGGATATATTTTGGCCCGGGGGGGGGACTCCACTATGCCTGCCCATGCTCTGAAAATCTCATTTCCCTCCCACCAATTTCCATTGACCTTTGCTCCTCATGGGTGCTTATTATCAACAGTATTTAATGGGAAATCTTAGAATAGCAGGGCAGGAAGTGACCCTAAGGATCATTTTATTTATTTATTTATTTATTTATTTATTTATTTATTTATTTATTTATTTATATACCGCCCGTCTTCCGAAGGAACTCCAGGTGGTTAACAACATAAATAAGAAACAGGTACAATTACAACAATATAATGGCTGTTAAATTTTAACCTGTACTTTATCTACCAATTTTATTTACCAATTTTATGCATTAATCAAAATTTTAACCTGTACTTTTTATCTACCAATTTTATCTACCAATTTTATGTACCATATGAAATACTATTATGGAATACACATTGACACTATGTATTTTGTTGTTATATATGCCTATTTTGGCCATTGGCTGTAAATAAATAAATGAAAATGAAATGAATACAACAATATAACATAATAAAACAAGAAAATATATGTATATAAAAATGGGCTGTACTGTTAATAATGAAACAAAATAAAAACAGAATCATGGACCCCAGCGCTTGTCAAAAAGGCCTAGTGGGGAATTGAACTCTTTCTCTGGCTTCGCAGCCAAATGCCTAAACCACTGAGCTAAATGACTCCTCTCCTTTGGTTCGTGGATGACAACATAGATAGAAAATAGGGGGTTTTCATTGAGAGGAAACACATTTTTTTCAGGATACATCTAAACATGGGGGTGTGGAGGCAGGGAGCCGTGACAGAGGTTCAGCTGCTGCACCTCTTTAAAAGAGGATAATTTTATTTTCTGTATTAGCAAGCTTTCAAGATAGGTCAGAAACGAAAAAGGCTGATGGTTAGAAATGGTCTTTCCTTTCGTCAACTTTTGAAGGACAAGGAAGCTCTGCCCACAGCTTTAAAAGCCTCAGAGCGGCAGAGTAATTTATCTGGCACACCATTATCAAATACAACCGAGGCAAAACAAGCAACAATAAGTAAAATATTATGGCAAGATCGGGAAGAAGGATTAAGTAAGAGACAGTTGCATAGTGTCGTGTTATCAGAGATCCACATGTGTACAAGTTAATTGTTTAAGCAAAACTTGAAAGAAAGAGAGGGGAAAGAATGGCTATTACCACCCGCTTCAAGAATTTTTTATTCTGCCAAGACAACATGTATACATATCCCTGAGTCAAGTATCAAAGCTATTTTGGTCCGAAACACACAACACTATGGAAATGTGCTTTAAATTAATACATTTCAAAGGTTACAAGTGGCAGTTTTGTCTGGCAGAATGCCAAACAAGGAAGATGGGAGCTGGAAAAAAAAACAAGTCAAGGATAGCCCCTTCCAAGCATTTCATCCTATAAGTAACTGTGATACCTTTGTAATGAAATCTCTTTGGATGTAGTAGATAGGATTATTCCAGATAACTCATGTTTTAAGTTTTTAATTTTGCATTTCAAAATAAAAACCTGAACCACCTTCACCTCTGAAATCCCACCACACAAAAGCTACCCTTGCAGAAATCACACTGGAAGTGTCTCAACAAAGTCAACCAATGATGGTTAGCACTTTGGAGCCCCTGAGACAAAGGACGGCATCAATGTCTGTTGAGGTATAGCTTAATGCCTTAATCTCATCCTCAGCAGAAACGAATGACATCCCAGATAACAAACAGGCAGTGGAAGACAAAATACTGTACTGCACCCATCATAAAAGCTCTGCTGGGTACCAGGGGAAAGAACAATTAGATGTCAGAAATGATACCTGCTCAGTTTCATCATCATCACTGCTGAGTTTCAGATCATCTTCAAGCATTCTGTGGAGGAAAAAAGAGAAAGGCAGAGAGAGAGAGGGAAAAAATGTAAAACATGTAATAAGATAACTTCTCGTATTTTCAGCAGTGGATACTAGCACCGGTAACAATCTGGGAATACCAGTTCTGGATGTATTCTCATTTTGTTTTACTTTAGAAAATTGAAAAATACTGTATTCTTTACACTTGTATACAAAGAAAGGTTTATTTATACAATTTAACAAGAAAAATATATAGGATTTAGATCTCTAACTGGGGAAAGGGTCATGTATACATATGAAAAATCAAAACAATTAACTTAACAAGCCAGAGGTTTTATTGATAAAGAGCTAGACATGGGTCAAAATTAAACACAGAAGCATCTATGGGGTGCTCTTAATAAAGGGTTCATAAATTGTTGCAAAAATGAATATACACCAATAGGAAAAAGCTGCCTGCAACTTCTGGCAGAATACCTAAAATGTTGTTTTTAATGGCAAAAAAGAACATCTTGAAACTTTAAGAACCTGTCTATTTATACCGGCACAATCTGTCTGGCTGCAGCCGGCTTCATTACATGCATGAAATGGCCCAGAAGCTGACAGGCAAATATTTGTGGGTAATATTAAACAAAACTGTTTTACCTATCCTAGCCAAAACGGGCACTAGATTTGATGATAGAAAAATTTCCCAATCCTGATTGCAAATGGCACTCACTAATGTGTGTTAGAACCCTCACACAACATTTAAAGACAGTCGGTTTGCTAGAGTTGGTTCTTGGCAATCTGGTTCCAAACAACTTTTATAATATCTTAAAAAGAACAGATACATCCTCATGCTTCTCCATGGAGGGGTGAAGTCTGAAAAGGAACAATATATATATACTGTATCACTCAATCGCAACTTTGCCTCTGCATGGCTCACTACTAGAACAGTAAGAGGGGTACGTGGAAGTGGCACCCCTGAAAAATATGAAGACTAGGAAGACATTTGGGTGTCCCCTGGGCAACAACAGCCTGGAAGAGGCACTGGATGGCTTCTGGCATGAACAAAGAAAAAGAAGAGAAAGGAAGTAATCAAAGGAGAAGCAGCTGCCCTGTTGTCCTAGCAATGCAGGGAGCTACCCAACATTTGGGTAGCAGACATATTTGGAATGCAGAGGCTGTTGGAATTTTTTGCAATTTCTTTGAGTAGGAGAGGCCTTTCTGGGCCTAGGTGACTGTCAATCTAACCCAACATTTCTTTCCATATCAGAATTCAAAGAGAACCCTGCCTCTCTACTAAGAGTTCCCGTTCCCTCTCTTTTGTCTTTGAAGTCAGTTGTTTGTTAGTTTGTTGTCATTTTTTTGCAATGGTAAGTAATGAAATGTTTTTATTTTTTCTGCTTTCAGTGTCAGATATTGAGACTGCAAGCGCCAGGTAATGAGGAAGAAGTGGACTATCTGTACTTCAGCTGTGCATGGAAAGGGTATTTTAACCAGAAGTTCAAAGCTCTGCAACAGAGGTTGTCAGTGTTCTCCTAGCATGGCTATCTAGGGATGGCTAATCACAACAGTGCCGTTCTTGACCCATATTTTTTTGGAAGGCAATGCAACGAGGCCAAACTAAAAGCAATTTGTCCAAAAATCCCACTACAAGGCAGAGGTAGACTCCAAACCCCAATGTCAAACCACTTACTTGCCCTGAGCAAAGTGAATAAAATAAGATTTGCAAAAGATGAGCATGTGGCACTTGAACAACCAAACACACACCAATAACCAGAAGACACCTGGTCACCAGGAAACCCCCACCACCAGCAGCCAAAATGTACACCCACCCACCTGTGCCCCTTGTAGGCAAAACACCTACCCTGCCCTCACAACTGCAGTTTAATATCCTTAGATTGCATAAAAGCCTCCTCCCCATTAAACGCATAATACACACCTATGCACACACACACACATTTACAAGAAAGATATTGCCCTCACTTCTTGTCACCTCTTTGAGCTCTTCTCTAGTACCTCTACTTACATTCTTCTTTTACATGGGGATATTGGCATTATTCAAAGAAAAATGGTGATTTGGCATTACCTGGTATTTTTATTTTCTGTGGATGCCTTTGGAGCCCACATCAAGTCAGGTGCAATCATGGCATGGGAAACTAGCAGATTATTTTGCAACCTGCTGTTGTCCCAGTTCAAGTTTTTGATTAAAAGAATCCCTAGAAATCACAGGAATCCTGGCCACTACAAGGGACATCTCGATGTGCACTATGTTGTAGCCTCTCGCAATAATACATGATTCAGAACTGAGTGTTCAAGCCATATAACTAGAAAGAAAAGAGCTACAATTTCAAGAAGACAGGCCATAATGGGCCTTGAACTGGCAATTTATGAGGACGAGGGGAGAGATATATCTGGCCTAGATGCCTTCAAAAGGGCATTGGACAGATGCCTGGAGGAAGAGTCCATCACAGGTTGCAAACCTTGATGGAGATGTGTAATCTCCAGGCTTAAAACCAGCATACTTCAAGGGCCAGATGCAGGGGAGTGGTTTGAAGAAACAGATATCTAGTCTCGTGCACTCCCAGGCGCATTTGGTGGAGCCACTATGAGATACAGGAAGCTGAACTGGATGGGCCTTTGGACTGATCCAGCATGGCTCTTCTTATATGTTTTTCGTGTAATACCACTTTGGTCTGGTGAGAGTATGGAATTTCAAAAGGAATAAACATATCAACTATGGAAGATTTTTTGCATCAATTGTCTGGAGTTGGTCAGTGGCACTTCCGTATATTTCTAAAGGTTCATGGGCCAAGTCTTGGCCAGGTTTTGTCTACAAGAAGTGTGACATTTAGAATCTACAGCTTTCCTTCCTCTTTTTTTGTATGGAGAGGACCACACACAACATTCAGCTCAAGAGGAAGTGCATTAGATTGGTTAATGAACAATTATAAACTTGGGAAGTACACATCTTAGTTCCCCCTTCGTTCTCGATGGGATATTAGTCTCAGACAGAAGAGACCCACTGAACCAATGGGATCTGTACCAGTGTTGACTTAGCAACTCTCATTCATGTTGCACTTTAAGTCAGATAAATAATTGGACTTACCCCACAGCATTAAAGTAGCAGGACTTGAAAGCCACTTTTAAATCTATGAGCCTAATAAAAGGGATTTTGAGTGTTTCCATTAAGAACACATGTACTGATCTTATTATTAAAATATATCTATTTAGAAGGCTCTAACTGCTCCATTTTAAACCTCTTTGTTTATTTTTTAAAAGTGCACCAAAGAACAGTTAACCGGTTTGTAAGTCATCTGTCTTTCCCTGACCTCTGTTGTCAGGCAGCTCAGCTGTTACAAAATATCTAGACCTGAAACTACTGGTCATTAACCTCTTAATCAATGACAGATGCCTCTGTCAAGTGTAAACCCGTAAATGTGCCAGGAGGATCAGAGATCTTTTCTCTCTCTCCCCCCCTCCCTCCTAAAACAAGAAACCTTCAACAAATATTAATCCTTAACCGTTTGGATTTTGGGTGACAAATGGTTGTGTGCTGCTTCTTTATCTGGCTGCCATCTTTGTTTCTACAGTGGCATTCATTCCCTCTGATGTTCAGGACAACAGATAGCAGAACCTCTATTTACCCTTGATTTTTATCAGCATGGTACATTACACTCAAGTCAAAGGGGCCAAATTGCCTTTATGATTTAATTACCAAAACAGCACCCAACCATCAAGCTAGTTCAGAAGGACTATCAATGTTCCCTCAATCCCAAATCCTGACCCTTTAAAACCTGCATACCTTTTCAGGATATAAAACTTTGGGCTTTTGAAACGAAACCTTTAAGCAACTCATCCTGCCTTATTAAAAATATAATGATCTAAAGAAGAAAATAATATAGTTAGAAATGTTAAAAATGGAGCCTGAAGGATTTTCATCATTCAGGACACATTTCATTTTTATTCCTTTACATGTAAAACATCCGTACTTGACACACTCTGGTAGAAATAAACAGAGATGATAAAGGAAATTAGAGATCAGACAAATGGAAAGAACAAAGAAAAACAGACGAAATGAAATGAAAAATGAAGACAGTGACTTAAACCAAGAGTAGCTGATGAAGAACAGTTCTTAGAACGCCTCCTCACTGCCATTCTAATTCTCTGCAGACTCGGGTGCCTCAGATAAACAAAGAACATGTTTAAAGACTACAGAAAAAGACCACAAGTAAATAAAAGATGATTAGCAAGAAGGGCAGCTGCTTAAAACATTTCCCAATAAACTTGGTGTGCAAGATCTGAAGAGGTCCATTAACAGCCTTAAAGGATATTTATGAAAGAGGAGGAGAGTGAATTTAGTTTTGTTCGGGCCAACAATTTAAAGCACATCATTGTTCTTCTTTTTAAGCTAATGTTTCCTAATAAAAAGGACACCATTCTATTCCATCCCACAAGCCATGGGTACCAAGCCGCAACCCCCGAATGGGTCCAGAGGAGGGCAATCAGGATGGTTAAAGGTCTGGAAGAAATGTCTTAAGAGGAGCAGCTTAGAGAGCTGGGAATGTTTAGCCTTACAAAAAGAAGACTGAGAAGGGATATGATAGCCATGTGTAAATATCTGAAATGATGTCATATTGAAGAGGGGCTAGCTTTGTTTTCCATGGCTTCAGAGACTAGGACCCGGAGCAATGGTTTCAAACTACAGGAAGAGAGATTCCATTGGAGCATTAGGAAGAACTTCCTGACTGTTAGAGCTGTTCGGCAGTGGAATAAGCTGCCATGGAGGGTGGTGGAGTCTCCTTGCAGATTTTTAAGCAGAGGCTGGGTGGCCATCTGTTGGGAGTACTTTGATGGGGGTTCTTGCATGGCAGGGGGTTGGATTGGATGGCCCTTGAGGTCTTTTTCAACATTATGATTCTGTAATTCCATATGTCAGAGATTGGTGTCATACAGAGGGATTAAAACAGAAGTGGATTGAAACAGAACAAAACTTCAGCAACTGGGTGTGTCCTTGGATAACAAGTGTTTGTCTACAGTCCTGAGTGACGTTGAGGGGAAGTCTCTCCTTACACTTAAAAGTTAGTTGGGAATTGGTTTAGAACAGTGGTTCTCAACCTGTGGGTCCCCAGATGTTCCTGGACTGCAACTCCCAGAAATCCTGGTGAGCTCAGCTAGGGATGAAGGTTGAGAACCACTGAATTAGGAGAATTCTCCACTACTTTCTCCATTAGGTCCAATGGGAGTGGAAAGCAACAATTTCTAAATATGTTGCATATGGCATGAAGTGATCAATGAAGAATTGTCCTGAAACTAGCCCAAAGTGTGTAAACGGCACTTGGGCTTGGATTTACAAAAGCTACTTAGGGGAACTGGAAGTCCCAGAATTCCTGAACCAGCATGGCTTGTAGGCTTTGTGGGAACTAGCATGGCCACTGAACATATTTGATTCTAGGTATTTAACAGCCCTCAAACCTGACTTTAGCAAGCTCTGGCACTGCATGCCCATTTGTGATCTAAATCAGAACTTGGAAATGTCATGTTTTTTGGACCGTGACTGGAGGATTCTGGGATGAGAGCTACAAAGTAGCAAACTCTTCCAGGCTCTGTTCTAAAAGGTCTTGACGTCAGCCTGGGCCCAGCTGTGAAGAAAAGACAACTGTTGGGTGTTCTGCAGCAATTGTGAATGCAGGCAGCGAGGCTAGCTAGCTAGCTAGCTAAATAAATAAATAAATAAATAAAGGCTTCTCCCGAAAGTGATCTCCAAGGGTATTAGGAATTCACTTCATTTTCTATTCTTCTCTCACCCAGTTGACATTATTATTGAAAATGCATGTACTTGTTTGTCTTTTCATCCGTAGCTAATGCCGCAGATCACTTTAGGGGGGAGAGCTTAGAGAGGATTTTTGATTTCATTATTAGCACAATGCCTTTAGACCTGATAGTATATCCTCCATTGCCTAGAAATGCCTTTTCCTGTGCTAGTGACAGGTGTGAGAGTAGCCTTGTGTCACTAAACAAGGAAGTTTCTAAACTTCTTTTCATCATTTTGTGACAGAGCTATATGTTACAGATAGCCGACATTCCTCCCTCTAATTTCTGCTAGTAGTGCGTGGGGTTCAGCCACAAACACCCCTCCAATTTCCAGCCATAACCAGAAGCAAATGGGCAAGAATATTGAGCTGGCTGCGCGGGTGGGCAGCTTAGAGGGAACTTTGCAGAGAACCCATCATCAGAAAAGCTCCTTCCTTGAGTTCAACTGCCACAGCAGGCGCTCTGCCCCTGTTCTGCACTTTGCAAAGGAGTTTGCCTCATTTTAAGAGGGACGCAAGACTGGTTTTTCAAACAGGAAGACTACTGCAATTTATTTATTTATTGTACTTTTATACCGCCCATCCGGCAGCAAGGCTACTCTGGGCAGTTTGCAACACATATTGACAGCAAACAACAATCATCAAAGTAATTAAAAGAAGCAACTCCCCATACAAACAAGAAACCCCCACAACTAAATTAAAATGCATTTTCCAGTTTATACACATTACTAATCATAAAATTTTATGTTGGGCTGAGAAAGTGGGCCTCCCATATCTTGAACAGCGACCAGATTCCAATTGTAACAAGAGATTATCCATCCAGATACAGGTTGACTCTGTGGGTTTACCAAAGAGAGGGCCGATGATAATAGTGCAGTGGGTAAGGGCCCTAGGACGTGACATGTAGGGCTGAAAAGTAGGAGTGGTGGCATTGGCGCAAGGAGCTAAAGGGAAGGAGAAAGGTACAGCAGAAGTATGAATATCAACTGGCTACTACATGTATATATACTGTATATCAGCTCTGGGGTACAGGGCACTGAGTTTTCATAACATTTATTAATATTTATTCATTCATTCATTCATTCATTCATTTTTATACTGCCCATCTTCCCAAAAGAACTCCAGGCGGTGAACAAAGAGGGCAAGACAAGCCCAACAAAGGAACAGTACATCAATATTCTCTCTCCCCTAATCAGCAGATCTACTGCATTAATAGGATAATTATCCATTCTACTAATGGAACTATATCTTTGTTGTTGTTTTTTTAGCAGCGATGGGCACAAACCACTGGTTCAGAGGTTTGTGTCTCTTCGGCTGACGGTTGCACCGCTGATCAGCAGTTTGGCACTCTGCCTCCTCTGGTGGTTGCTCCCTTGAAGGCATCACGTCAGCATCCCTGCTCTGCCCTCGCTGGGTGCTGCCTCTGCCAGAGGTGGCAGGGAGCCAAACTGCCAACCAGCCATGTGGCCATTTTTTTTTAATTAAACATAATATGAGGTGCCATCAAACCAATTCTGACCAAGACTAGGGTTTTGGTAGGTATCCAAAAGGGATTTACTATTCCCGTCTCCCGGGGTACACAAGGGCCATATTATTTGCCCAAAGACAAAAAGGATGGCTCATTTTCCAAGGAATAAAGTGGGCAATTAAATACCTAAGCATTGGCTTGCCAGCTACAGGTGTAGTCAAACGTGTGACCAGGGCCACACCCAAGATTCATCTTAGCAGTCAGGTGTAAAAACTTATGCAAACCCTGTATGAATACTAGTAGGATTGGACTACTATAAATTACAAATATAACAGCAAAGTCTTTGTAAAGGTATAAATGTTCTTCACAGAAAAAAATGGCCTTACAATTTTAATTAAGGTGGAATGAAACATGGGCTTAGCTAAAGTGATTGGTGGAAGGCCAGTTCTAAAATACAAAATCCTCTTTTGGAATCAAAGGCTTGCCAAAACGCAGATCTGTGGGGGAAATTATGCAAAGGCACTCATTTTGTGAAACAGTTTTGTTGCGGGGGGGGGGGGGTCATGTCCAACATGTGTGCATGCTTTAATTCTGCACACTGATGTGGAAGAGAAATGAAATACACTGATGAATGCATGACTGATTATGCAGACCAGAAACAGATTGTTCCATCCATTGTCACCTGCAACATTTAATTGGCAAGATTAATTGATACACAGAACAGCTGTATAGATGTCTCCCCAGATGTGAACCCCACTGTGCCATGACATTGTGTTGAGTGCATTTCTATGCAATAGAGCTTATTTCCTTATGGTGTAAATTTGATTGAATTGTCCATTTTTACTTAACTTTAATGAATTTTTCCAGCATAATCTTTAAAATGTCTCTTTCATAGATAAAGGTAAAGGTTCCCCACCCCGCACATGTGTGCAACTCGTGTCTGACTCTAGGGGTGGTGCTCATCTTCCTTTCCAAACTAAAGAGCCAGTGCTGTGCAAGTCCGTGGCCATGTGGCCGGCATGGCTTCAATGAAACACTATTTATCTTCCTGCTTATTATGGCAGTACTATTTATCTACTTGCATTTACATACTTTCAAATTGCTAGGGTGGCAGGAGTTGGGGTTAACAGTGGGAGCTCAATCCGCTGTGTGGCACCTGGGATTCGAACCGCTGAGCTTCCGACTTTGCAGCTAACCGTTTCAGCACTCTAGTCCACTGAACAACCACACCCTTTCATACAGGGGTCAACAAATTTCAAAAGTCACTATAAAATGCAATTACTTAAAGTTGCAATTCCAGGTAGTTAATTTGTAGTAATGGTAGTTAGCAGCAACAATTATTGGTAGCCAACAAGTAACTAGTAGTTTTTACAGGTTACAATAAAATTAGACACTTTCTCATTATTGTAAAGAACCAGAATAGTTACTTTAAAAAAAACCTTTTTATGACTTCATTTTCTATTTGAGGAAGTGGGGTCATACATTTCCTGTAAATATGAACGTAAATAAAATAGCTACACTATCCATTGTTACAATCATGTCACTTAGCTACTTATTAGTTTTCAAGGGAATGAATTAACCACGAAGTAACTTATAATTTGTAACTTGTTTATTTCCAAATTATTTCTGCTGCCTCTTCTAAGGCTGTGAAGGCTTGGATAGCACTTAGGTTAAAAAAAAAAGAAGCTTGGGGTTCAGAATTGTTCCTTTTGGTGCATGCAAAATTGAAGAGATTTAATGGGGTAATCAACTAAAATTCATAAGATCAGCTGAGAGTGACTTGATTTAGTGACACCACTACCCCATGACCATCAACACCACCATACATACTTTTTGTATTATGCAACATCAGGCATTGGCAACTAAAATTATTGCAAAAAATGGCAGAAAATTGAAGGCAGATGTGTTTCACAAATCTGTCAGCTGCAGTACAGACGGTTTTTGAGGCTGCTGTCAGAGAAGATTGTATTTGTGTGTATTTTTTTTGTGTGTAAGAACCCCTCTGGCAATTGCTTTCCTGATGTTTTTTCAACACCTCCCCCTTCTGTATGTGTGTGTGTGTGTGTTGTGTGACACACACACACACACACACACACACACACACAGAGGGGGGAGAGAGAGAGCAAGGGGGCACACATTCACACACTCTGTAATTGGGGGGGGGGGAGGGTGGGCAGCATTCCAACCCCGAGAACTCAAAACAAATGGCGGAGCAATCCTAGAGAGAAAGAGCAATCATTGTTTCAACACATTCCCTCCGTAAATCTTGAAATCTGATAGTCACTCATTGGGTGAAATGTGCAAGTCATTTTGTAAATGTTTCCTTTGAGATTTACGAAGAGCTATAGTTTTTTTTAGGGGAAAAAACCTCAGGAGAATTATAGGAATTTACAAGCATCATTCAGTCTGCAATTCAGAATCACTTATTGAGAGATTATATACATATGGAGCTCTGATAAAACCCGTTTCTTAATTTCCCCCTCTTTGCTTTGTTATGCCTTCCTTCCTTCCTTCCTTCCTCCCTCCCTCCCTATCTATCTATCTATCTATCTATCTATCTATCTATCTATCTATCTATCTATCTATCTATCTATCTATCTATCTACTTCAGGCATGTCCAAACTTTGGCCCTGCAGATGTTTTGGACCACACAGTCCTTTGTCATTGGCAATCTAAGTTTAGAATTCTGAGAGTTGTGGTCCAAAACATCAGGAGGGCTGAAGTTTGGACATGCCTGGTCTACTTTGATTACAGCACACTGTGCCTAGATTCAGCTAAGATAATCTACATGCACAGATCTTTTTACTGTACAGAGGACCCTTGGAAAACAAATGGTTTGCATAACATAAAATCTGTACAACATAAAAAATTCTGGAGATAGGGGAAATTTGCTTAACAGAATTGCCTATGGGGCAAATCCGTACAACATAAAAATGGTCGCAATAAGGGATTACTGTTTTCAATACATTTCTATGGGAAATTTGTATAAAGAAAAAAATGCTTAATATAATTTCATTTGGAACAAATTAATTCCTTTATACAAGGTAGCACTGTACTAGATCTCTGGCACTGAAATTATTGACTGTATATGTGATATATTTTATAGGATTTAGCATGATGAGCTGCACAAATATTCCATCATTTGTCCATAAATTGCAATGTTTAGCTGCTGTACGAGACAGAACATTTCCCAACAGGCATTTCACAAAAACAGTGTTATTCAACATTAAACACACACATAAAGATCACAGTAAATATAAACAACAGTTTTTAAAAAGGTTTGCATTTCTTTTCAAAAAATAATCTGATTAACAGCAAGTAGCATAAAAATGTCCTATCGGGAATAATAGATGCATTTTTGAAAAAAACGTTCTTAGGAGGGACCACAAATGGAATGAAAGGTGTATTTCTCTAGAGAAAGAATTCCACGGGGCCATTACAAGGAAGGCCCCTCTCGAGTGCTGATAGATTTACCACATATTTGTACACAGAGAGGTCATGCCTTCTTGCATGAAGGTCCTGTGGGGCTACTAGTCAGTCTAGGTACCCCTCGTGCTTAGGCTATGGCTTGCTGTTAGAGGTAGACCTTCAGCATTAGGCGATAGCTAGACGTACTTATGGAAGAAATGCAGTTACCTTGACTCACATGTTGCGGGACCAAGACGTTTTAGCTTGAAAAATGAAATTTAGAACAAAGTGACACTAATGAAGTTTGAAGAAGTAGCAAAGAGGAATAGTCTACCCAAGGGAGGTCAGGCTGACACCTCCTCACCCCAGGAGACCCATCTGCTGCCTTTCAAACTTTTCTTTGCTCAGCAAATGCATGGAGGGAGGTAAGAGCTAGTGTTGCTAAGGAACACCCCATTTTGTGTTGTCACACTCAATCTGCTTTAGCACCATATCAGTAATTAGTGTAATTACAGCTGGTGAGAGTAAAATAACCCCTGTGGTTATCTATCAGGTAACTCACAACAAGAGAACACTTCATTACTCATCTCTCCATATCATCTCCTAATTTCAAAAGGATTAAGCAAAATGAATTCTTTTAGCAAGAGAATGTCTTTATCTAGATGGCCATTAATCTCCACCTGTAAAAAGCTCTTCCAGGCAACTCAAATATTAAGCTGTTACTAAGAGAATAGGATCTGTTGCCGTTCTGGTTAGGGATGTGGGGGGGGGGGGAGAATTAGACACAGGATGATGGGAGGAGTTCCTGGGACCATTGGAGGAGGCATCCCGAGTCTGTCTGGGATGAGGTGACGTGACGAGAGGTGAAGCAGCTGGAGGATCAACTCTGGGCACACCATTGGCAGAAGACACAGCAGGGAAAGTGGCCCTCTCTACACCTAGCAACATTAACAAAAAGAAGGACATATATATCTCCCTTAGAAAGCTGAGAGACCTAGGTTACAGTGGGCATTTTGAAGTCACCACGAAGGATTCTGGGAACCATGTATGCAAATGAGACTCCAGCTCCTAGCCGCAGGGTCCAGCCCCACCTCCCACCCCAGGCAGCAGTGGCCAAAACTTGACAGGTATGGCATCGAATCTGGAAGTTGAGTTATACTGTAGCAACTGGAGTTCTTTTTTTCTGAGACTGAAGCCTTTCACTGCCTTACAGAGCTCCTTCCTCAATTTCATGGTGCAGATAACTTTGTCTCATCATGCATGAGTTATGCACACCACCAAATCATAAAAAGGACCCTTTTAATTAATGGCAGTCAGCCACTGCCAATGGCATCACTCTCAGCGCACAGGTGGAGCTGACTGCCATGATGGATTCTAGTCTTGCAGTGTGTAGGCATCTGGTTGTACAGCTACTGTGGGCAATTGTTTAAGTGTCTGGCCATTGGGAGATTGGGAGTTTGACCCCCTGTTGTTTCTCCTTGACAGGACTTGGACTCCATGAGGTTTATTCCAGCCCTACAGTTGTAAGGTGCTGGTTATATCTTTTTAGTGTTGTGATGTAACAACTGCATCTACCGTCTGGACCCAGAGACTTATTTTTGGCACATGGACCTCTAGAGTGTGAGATAAGAGACAACACAGTGATATCACAACATGCCTGTCATGGTCCTTGAGCTCATGAAATTGGTTTGCCATATGGCATAGGCCAGGGATGGTGGGGGGAGGGGGGATCCAGTTTGAACTCCAAAGCTTATTTGGTTGTCTGGAACCCTACAAGGAACTCCCATGGATTTTAATGGAATTCCCAAGTCAGCAAATATATGGCTGAGGCTTCAAAGGTCTCCTTTGTCCGACATGCACCATAGAGATAAAGCGCTGCAGCCATATTAGGCATGCACTTTGTAACTGGCTCACCAGACAGCTGAAAGCTGCCTTTTTCTGACAGGGAGGCTCAGAGTACATAATGTCATAAAGATAAAAAACAAGGGATAGTAGAAAACTATCTGTGTGGGAAAGCTGTGATGTGAGATTAATGGTATTTTTCTTAATTCTCAGTTTCACCACTGGGCATTTTATTGATGCAAACCATTAAGCAAAAATTGGAAAAAGACACCATGTTTTTACCTCAGGGCTGGATAAAACAGGGTCTATAATAAGCAGGAGAGGGGCGGCACGTTTTGGAAGCTGTTAATGTTGCTAGGTCTAGAGGAATCATAGCACCCCCGATGGGAGATACAGGCTGGAGCTCTCCATGATATCCTAAAATATTAAACTGAGATGCTGCACAACCGAGGAAAGCTGAGTTCCCGCAATGGAGTATAAAAAGCAGAAGCGCCAGAGCCTCCATGTATGCAAGGAATCCGATGTGCTGGCCATCCTTAACGGGGAAGACTTGATGAACTGGTGAGATAGTCTGATTTATAACTCTGTTCCCAGTAACCTTTGCAGACCCTTCGACGCCAAGGGTAGCAGATGTACTGAGACAAAAAAAGATTCTGTCAGTTCTTTCCTTCTACACTAACCAGAATATTTGCCAGGGCCTTCTCAGGAGCTAAAGGTTTATTTATCTCTTCCGTACACAGAGATGGGGAACTGATCATCCACCAGAAGTTGAGGTGCTCTTGGGTGTTCTCAGCAGGAGAGGAATGAAGAACACAAACAGACTTTTTGCACAAATTGAACACGATTGTGCAAGGACACAAATGACCTGAAATTCGCAACTTCTGTCAAACAATGCAAATTGTTTTGCTTATACACTGTACCATAGCACTTAAAGCACTCTCTGGGCAGTTTACAATTTATTTATGCAGGCTGCATATTGCCCCACACCCCCAGCAGGCTAGGTACTTATTTTACTGACCTCAAAAGGGTGGAAGGCTGAGTGAACCTTAAACCGGCTACTTGGGATTGAACCCCAGGTTGTGAGCACAGCTTTAGCTACAGTACAGCAATTTAGCCACCAGGTCACGGGGCTCTCAGCAATATCAAAGAGGCTGTGAGCTTGTTTTGTGCTTGCTACTTGTGTGTTGCATAATTTGTCTCTCAAAGGGACAGGGCACTCGCTGTGGCAAAAACAGTCTGCAGATTATGGTGACCTTGACCCGGGAGACAATTATTCCCAGGACTGCTTCCACTTGGAGACAAAGCAGCCAGTTGTTGTGAAAACTCCTCCTTGAGCTGTCTCCAACCCTAACCCTAAACCAACAAGAACAAATAATTTTGTTAGGGTCTTTTTTATCTCTTATCCAAGGATACACAGGTTGGGTCTACTCGTCTTAATTTGAGGGGGACTGAGCATCTGATAACTGTGAATGAATTTAATGTCAAATAAACCCCAGGCAACATTTCTACAAAAGCAGACCAAACATCACATCTTCGCTCTGCCACAGAAGCTAGCCTTGCTCCCAAAGTGGAAGAGCAATGACAGTTACATCTGACTGATTTGGGGGTGTTTTTGCTTCCTATGTGGATTGAGTACACATGGATTGCCTCTACAGTAGGACCAAAATCCCATTGATCGTCTGATGAGGAAGGGTGGTATAAATCACAGGGAACATATTTGGCATAATTTAATGCACCATGTGGTAATGTCAATCATTCAAGCTTCTTAGGTGCTATGACAGTCTTTTGGAGCTTGGGATGGAGTGTGACTAAGCAGAAGGGCAGGGCTGAGCAGAGAACAGGTGTTTGTATTGGTGGATGATGATGAAAAGGAATCTCTTAATGTCATCTGCAAGTTCAACCCCTTACAAAAGACATTCAGATAGGACATAAGGACATAAGGACATAAGAACATAAGAACATAAGAAGAGCTATGCTGGATCAGGCCAAAGGCCCATCTAGTCCGGCTTCCTGTATCTCACAGTGGTCCCACCAAATGCCTCTGGGAGCGCACGAGACTAGATATCTGTCTCCTGTTACCACTCCCCTGCATCTGGTCCTTGAAGTACCCCAGTTTTAAACCCTGGAGTTTACACATCCCCATCATGAGTTATAACCTGCAATGGACTTTTCCTCCAGGAATCTGTCCAATCCCCTTTTGAAGGCATCCAGGCCAGATGCCATCACCACCTCCTGTGGCAGGGATTTCCACAGACTAACAACATTAGCCATATAAAGCCTAGAGCTCTTGTTGCCTTTGAAGGACAGTATAATGAGGGAGCATCACAAAAGAGGAGGAAATCAGGTCCTCTCTTATAGGTCACAGGCTAGAAGGTACACAACCCTTGACCTACTGTGGGACTGCATTGCCTACCATTCTTCACCATAAGTTTGGCAGGACTCTTGAGAATTGCTGGGCAACGACCAACCATTGGAGGATCGCACAGCATGCTGACCCCTCTGTAAAAGCAGAGCAAGTGTTTATTGAATGGTCACCTTTGGCAGGACGTTTCTTAAAAGGTTTGTCCCCCCCCCCCCAAGCAGGTACAGAACCCATGAAGCAAGTGTCGATTTTAAACCCAAACATATCTGAAATGGAGTTTGGATGTTGAGTGAGGAATCAAGGCATGGAGGAGAATGGTGTCACCTACGAAAGTTGGCCCTGCTCTTTGTAAAAGAAAAGAAAATGGCAGCTACCACACTTCAAACAGCAACCGCTTTTTGTTTTGAATCACCTTTTGCCCTCCCCCGGTCACGTGGTCACTGAAGCGATTCAGTATTCCACACTTGGGCATTTTCTCAAGAACCGGTTTCCCCGTCCTCACTTTGCTAAACCGCTTTTTGTTCCGATTTAGTCTGACATTTTCCCATTATGTGGTTCAATTTTGGAAATTATTTTTTAGGATAACGTCATGCCGTTGTTCTTCCATTCAAAGTAACGTAGCTAATTTTCTGGTTCTCCCTTTAGATTACTTACAACATGGCACAATGGTTTCAATAGCCTACTACCGTGACCGGAAAAAGCAAAATTGTATCCAAAAGAGGAAGTAGAAGGACCGGAGAAGTCAGCGGAAATGATTATACTGCAGGAGGATTTCTTTTTTGGCTTTTCCAATGGCAGGATAAGGCATACAGAGGGAGAAACCCAGAAAAAACTGGTGCATGGTGTCCGCAGTTTGAGCCAAATTGCTTCAAAAAGCGGTCTAGAAATCAGTTTTAAAAAACACCAGCCCTGGTGGCCATCGCAAGAAAAACCGACACAGTGGCCGAAAAGGAGCGTGGCCAAGGGGGCTCCGCGGAAAAGTGATTGGAAGTGCGATAAGTGATTTTTAAGGCAATTTGACTTTAAGCAAAAGGCGATTCAAAACCTAAGTGCGGTCGGGCTCAGGAAAGAACGAGATGTTGTTGGTGGGCCATAGCTCAGTAGTAGAACAAAAGACTCACCACAGAAGGTCCCAGGAAGGGCTAGGGAAAGAAAGGGTAATCTAATTCCAAGCCAGAGTGAGAGCTTGCCTCAAGCCACATTGCACTGGAGTCTGCAAACCAATTCCTCCATCCACTTCACAGTGTCTGCATGTTTCAGGGGACAACTGGCTGTTTGAATGACACCTGGCTCTAAGGACTTCCTTGGGGCCAAGGTGTGATGGGGAAAAGAGTTTTTGAAAAAAAGATAAGAACATAAGAAGAGCCATGCTGGATCAGGCCAAAGGCCCATCTAGTCCAGCTTCCTGTATCTCACAGTGGCCCCACCAAATGTGTCTGGGAGCGCATGAGACTAGATATCTGTCTCCTGATACCACTCCCCTGCATCTGGACCTTGAAGTACCCTGATTTTAAGCCTGGAGATGACACCTCTCCCTCATGGTTTGTCACCTGTGATGGACTTTTCCTCCAGGAATCTGTCCAATCCCCTTTTGAAGGCATCCCAGCCAGATGCCAGATCCCCAATTACGACCCCTGATGTCCCTATATTTTGAGAAAGGAGGTGGATATCCCCTCCAGTGAGAACCAGACGGCAAGGAGTCCAGAGGGAGAGACAGTCTACCCTAGCATGGATAGGGAGCGCTGTCAGTTCTCTTCCACAAGAGGGGATGAACACTCTTGAGTTATGTTTTCTGCTGCTTGCATGTTGATTGAAATTAATGCATCTGTGATTTCCTGTCTTACTACGATGCTCCCGCTCTGATAAACTTTGCCTTTAATTGATTTAAATGGAAACATTCATTTCTAAGTTGATAAATTTTCAGCTGCTGATAGCTTAACGATCTGGATTAGTGAAGCAAACATTTGTTGAGTGAATGCTGCTTTTTTAAAAAAAATCAAGGCCAGCCTAAGACAGTTCACTGGTTAAGGATGAACAATTAGTGAGGATTGGAAGGTGCTTAAGACTCGGCTCTCGCTCTTGCCAAAGTTACATTGGCAAAGAAAGCAGAAAATTCCACACAGCAAAAACAAGTTGAAAACAATCTGCTCCCTATTTCATGACATCCATCCATTGCCTGGGGTGATCCTCTCATTACCTAATGTCAGGGCTATCTCGATTACGTTGGTTCTTATTTTATGAAACTGATGTTTTCCAATGATGATGCTAACGTTGGTAGCCATTATTTTTAACCCGCCCACCCTACCCCTCTTTTGTGTGTACCACCTCCAAGCCAATCTCTCTTTGCTCCTCCCTGGGGGTGGAGTTGGGGGTTGGGGTTGGGTTGTCCCCTGGCTGCAGACTCTTCTTCTCTGGCACCAGCTTCTCCTTGGCTCCTGTGGCTGGCGATGAGCTTATTGGGACAAGGGGGTGGGAACTAGCCATGGTCAATATGACCCAGGCCTAGACAAAAGTCCAGGTAAAAGTAAAAAGGTAAAGGTTCCCCCTGCACATGCATGCTTGTCGTGTCTGACTCTAGGGGCGGTGCTCATCTCCATATTCAAGCCGAAGAGCCAGTGCTGTGCAAGGCCATGGCCATGTGGCTGGCATGGCTGCAAGGAAACACTGTTTTTCCTTCCCGCCTTTTATGGTGGTACCTATTTATCTACTTGCATTTACATGCTTTCAAAGTACTAGGCAGGAGCTGGGGTTAACAGTGGGAGCTCTCTCCACTGCGTGGCACCCGGGATTTGAACCACCAAGCTGCCAACTTTGCAACCAACAGTTTTCAGAAGCCTTAGTCCACTGAGTCACCACACCATCACATTAAATATTAGGTTTAGACATGGGCACGACTTGGCGAAATTCTCGTTTCCGTTTCCGTTCCTCGTTTCCGTTACGTAATGGAACGAAGAACGACAATTACTCCGCCAGAACTCGAACTCGAACCGATAAAAGAAAAATTGGGTCTGATTTGTCGTTGTCGTTCATGGCATCGCAGCAATCGTGCGATGCCAAGCGGCACAGAAAAAAAGTTTTAAAAATTAAAAAAAAAAACCCGATTCCCGGCCAAAAAAGCAGGCGAAATTATGCCTGCCTGAGTGAGGGCACCTACCAGAGGGGTGGTTTCTGGGGGACGGCCGGCCTCCCCCTCTCTCCTCTCCTGGGCTGCTCTGGTGGGGGGCATCCTCGTCGTCTCGCCAACTCACCATGCCATGCGGTGCGGGCGGGGGATCCAAAATGGGGCGACCACAATATTTATTTTGAAATCGTGGTCCAAAAACACACCAAAGCACCACAGAAAGATGCGAAAATAGCTATTTTAAAACTGCCTGAATTTTTACAGTAGCAGCAGTGGGTTTTTCTTGCAACAAAACGTCTCCATTGATTTTATTTTTATTTTTATTTTTATTTTTATTTTTTTACACCTGCGCAATGATGGGCTGGCCATGGGAGTGGACCATGCAATTTTTTGGAGCCATTCCACCAATTGCATGGCCACTTGGCCAGGTTTTGACCGAGACTTCTGGGATGTGCCAGTCGGGCATAAAAAGCCCACTAACCCTAGCCCGAACCCGAACCCTAACCCTAAGCCTAACCCATACGCCAGTACACTGTCCTTCTTAGTGGGTCAGAGAGGCACCCAGAGGTGCACCCCACGAACTCACCCTAACCTTACCCATAACCCTAAGCCTAGCCCTTGCACTAACCCTAACCCTAAACCAGATCTGTGTACTCGCATTGCACTACACGCAAGTACACTTCCCTTCTTAGTGAGCTGTAGGGCACCCATAGGGGTCCTCTCTCACTTCGCTCCCCAGCACAACAAGTGCACCGTACTGCCAGTGTGCTAGTATGCTGTCCTTCTTAGTGAGTCAGAGTAGAGGCACCCAAAAGAGGTGCCTCTGCCTGCCACTGCAACTTGGTATGCATATCCAATTGGCTATGCGTACCCTTTTGTAGCGGGCCAGAGGAGGCACCCACCCCAGAGAGGTGCCTCCAGGAGCCCACTTTCCCTTCATAGCGGGCCAGAGGAGGCACCCACCC